>VZRZ01003355.1:154471-369192 GCA_013398175.1 Climacteris rufus | reverse complement strand
CTCTGCATGCGGGCACCGCGCTGCCCCCGAGCAGCGGCAGCCGCCGGTGCCCGCTTCGCCCGGCACAGCTTCGCCCGCGGGCAGCGCTGCCCGCCCAACAAGTTGCCGGTTCCAGGGAGGACAGCAATAGCCCAGTGCCGTGCGGGGAGCCGTGCGGGCTGAGCCCCGGGAAGGGCAGAGCGGCCTCGCTTCACCTATCCTCCGTCAGGAGCCGGGATGGGAGGGAAGCAGCGGTCCTTCGGGATTCCCCTGTGCCGTGAAGGGCTGGGGTAGCCGGCTCCTCTTGGCCCCTCGCATCATGCCTGGGGCAGCGTGCCTTGGCCGGGTCGGGGGTGGGTTTGCCCCGGGGACGGAGCTGTTCGCTGTTGGGCGCTACTGGCGACCGCGATGGAGAAAAAGCCTTTTCGCAATACGTGGTGAAGTGACGACCTCCCAAGGACGATCGTGCCGCGTCTGCATACGCGTGGATCTATATCCGTCTCTCTGTGTCTCTGGCTGCATCTTCCCACGAGAGCGGTGGGACGGCGCGGTTGGAAGCGGCTGGCAGGGCGGTCCCCTAGGGCCACCCCGGCGGGGAGGGAAGGACGCGGCCGGCCCTGGGCTGGCTGGGCGGCTGAACCGCGCTGCCCCGCAGCCTCGCTGCTCCCCGCGCCCGCCTGCAGCGTGCGGAGCTCCGGCGGCTCCGGGCTGCCTGTCCCGCTGAGGCTTCGTGCCCGGGGCTGGGCAAAGCGCGGAGCCTCCCTGGGTGCGAGGCGGCGTTGTGAGCTCGCAGAGGGGGCTGCCCGCACCGGGGGCTGCGGTCCGCCTGCCTGTCCGGACACCTCGGTTTGTTCCGTGCCCCTGGCAGAGGTCTCTGGGTGTCTGCGGAGCCCCGAGGCAGTGGGAACACCTGACTGCGAACTGGGGCCTCTGCTGGCTTTGTGCTCACCTTCTATAGCGCTTTTGTTCTGCTGACCAGCCATTTCAATTTTTTTAGGCTTTGCTTTTTGTGTGTTAAAATGCTGCTGTGGTGTCTAGTTAGAAAGGTTGTGGGAATGTTCGTTGATGGAAAAAATCTCTTGTCAGATTAAACAATTGTCCACTTCTCTTCAAATATTTTAAAAGTTTATTCTGCAGACCTGTGTTTTGGAGCCAAGTCTAAGCCGTATTCAATTTCAAGCCAGTGTTGGGTTTGGGAGTATGTTACTTAAAGGCGTTGCACAGTTCTGCATTCTCTGAAGAGCCCAATGGCTATGGGACAGTGTCCCCATGATTTAAAAGCAAAGAAGCAACACATTTCTGAGATTGCTCTTGCTTATGTGAAACATCACTTATTTGTGTGTTGCCAGCAGGAGTGCAAGCTGCCAGCATTAATTATAAATACCTTATGAAAACTTTTTATATACATAATGGTCGACCATACTTGCAGGAAAACAGCTGTTAGATAAGCTAACTATGAGTTAAGTTGGCTGAACTATCTTTTCTGCTTTAATTTTCATAATGTGAAAATTTCAAGGGAGATTCAAGGTTAGCACGTGGCTGAGGAGGGAGGGGGTGTGTCTCGCTTCTTGCAAGAGCATTTCATTTGAGTTTCAGAATGCTTCATTTAATTCACTGGTCACTGCAGAACTAAAGGGTTAAGTGGAATTCTAGCTCTTCTGTTGGCGACAAAATTATTGAGCTTATGTAAGAGAAGAATACTCCTTGTTTCTGGTTGCCAGTCTAAGTGTTTGGGTTAACTGCAGCAAGCTTGGACGATATTCAAATTCTGAATCTCAGTATAAGGTTAGATAAAGTCTGCAGCCATTTCATATAGGATACCCGTTCATTTTGCCATCCACATTACAGCAGTTTATCCCGAATAATTGTCCTGTGTGTTCTTAGAGTAACATCTGTTGCATGATATCATGTGATGGAATGCAGTACAGCCTAATTTAAGTTGATTTGAAACATTGCCATTGCACTGTAGTAGTGCCTGAGAGGGCGAGAGGTTTTGTGGAGTGTGTGTGTGATGGATAGATTGGTTACGAGCAGACAATGTTGAGAGAGATGAACTTGCATTTGAACTGCAAAGGATTAAGCTATTTTATTCTGGCTTGGTTTGTTTTACAGTTTTACTGAGAGTTCTTTTATCATTTGCCAGCTAATGTAATGACTGAATTCTACATATATTAGCAAATCCATTTATAGTTATAAATATCACTACTAAAACACCACTACAGTAGAGTCAAGTCTTATTTTGGAGTGGGCTTGGAAGAACTGTCTAGCTGTGGCATAGCTCGAACACCATGATGGCTTAGAATTTTTGCTGTGAAAACTTTCTTTTATTTGGTATTGTTTCTACAAAGATTTGACTCCACATAGCAAGGATGTCCTGAGACATTAATATTTGTATCGTGCCACTTTATATGCTTACCTATATAATATGTATCTATTAAACCTGGTCAAATGTAAAGTCTGGATGGCTTGCAAAAATGGCAGTGCTTAATTAGTCCCCTCCATTCCTTCTTGTGGCATTGTAGTGTCAGATAACTCTTGGGAGATCAGAGCTGTAAGTTCATGAAATACGAGCAATACTGTTTGCCAGAGTATTCCTCCAATCCATAATTTTAGCATTATAGTACTGAAAACACCACAGGAGTTAATTCTCAGCTGCCAGTCCTATCTGACCCTTGGAGATTTTGGTGAACTGCCAAATGTGTAGACATCTTGATATTATTTATTTTTTTATATGTGGAGTTTTTTGCTAAGAAGTGCTTTCCAGATGCTGCCTTTGCACCAAGCCCTAATTAGGAAAGAAGTGTGAATGCGTTTACAGACCACTGTATCCAGCTTTCAGAAATTCTTTTCTTTTCCTTGCCTTTGAATCTTTAAAAGGTTTGGCAAGTCTGCTTATGCATGTTTCTCCAGACAATAGAATGCTGATGCAAATTGAGAACAGCAAGCAAAATAGTTGGGTGTTGTTGCAAATGGGGGAAGGCTGCCTTAATAAGGCAGTATTACGTTTCATTTGTTTACTTTTGGATTTTAGTATGTCAGTGGGGACAAATGGAGCTGGAAATTGCAGTTTCAGGTAGTCCTGAAGGAGATTGCAGGTTTTTGCTTCCAGGGTTCTGCTTTTGACCACATATGTTATAAAAATACACATTAAATTGAACTGAAGAATTTTGGGGGGCAAGGGAAATGCAAATGATGAAGCAGAGGTTTTTTTTAGAGTACTATGTCTTACAACTTCCAGAGGCTGTATTAAGCAGAATAATCTAGGGTTTTGCAGCTCTGTGGATGAGATTATGATTATGGACATCATGCTGTGTCTTAAGGTCTTTTATACTTTATTTTTATTGTTGTGATTAAACAATCTATTCCTTTTTCAAAAAGAATGCCTTGAAGGTAGCCTGAGCTCCTTAGATGTGTAAGTGCTGATCCACAGCAGGCTGTGAAATCCTGGGTCTGATTGGTGTTTAGAGAATTGTGGCCTTTTGTCTCTGGGTGCAGGGAAGTTGTGCCTTTGGAGTGAGACCCATATCCTTGGGAATGAGAAGGTGGTGAGGAGCCTGTGCTTAGTTTTGACGCCAGACTTGTGACTGTGTACAATGAATTTGGTAGGTTTCTGTCCCTGCTAATGCTGCTGAAAACCCATTTCACAGCAGTGTCACAGAACCCTTTCCCTGGGTGTGCTGTGTGCACACATGCTTATCTTGGAATTGAGTTTGAATTAGCCTGCATACTTGAAACAATTGTGATAACATTTTGATATTTTCCACTTCCAGTTGTAAGCTGGGATTTCATCCCCAGAGATCCACCCCCTCGATTCTCAAAGCTCCAGCGCCTTTTTACTCAAGCATCTTCATAAAGCTGGAAAATGCACTGACTTCACAAGGTGAGAGTGACTATACAACAGTAAGTCTTGTCTTAAAATATCTTTACAGTATGATAGTACTGATTTACTTGTAGTCCCTTTACTTGGCAGCTACCAGTTGAATTTCTGCCAAAATGGGTCAGGCTGGCACTTGAAACTGCCTTCCTTTCATTCTCGGTAGGTAGCTCATCTTTCTGTGTTTGGGCAGCAGGAAGAAAGTATGAACTGAAGTGAATTGTAAATGAACCTTGCGTCTTTCTCTATGGCAACTTCTGTAAGGTTGAAATTTCTTATTTTCATGAGAAAGTGACATATAACCCAGGAGTAAGCAGGAGGCTCTCAGTCCTTTAAATCACAGCAAATAACAATTGAGGTGATAAAGAATCAATGGTGCTACATGGCAGATTACTTTTTCGAGTTGAATAACAATTTACATTTGTCAGCTGTGGTAGAGAGATTTGTTGCTCTAGCATATTGAAGTGTTAAGTGTTTTGCTGAAGTATTTGGTGTAGTGGTGTGAGAACCTCTCAAACAATGCCATTGTCTTCAGCTTAGAAAGGTCTTCAGAGCTGTGTAGTGCTCTTCTTATTACATTTTCTTGTTTATTTTCATATAATGGTCTCTTTTCACTTTTCTTGGGAGTTGGTATCTGTAATATGATAAGTAACCCTTTGTCTCAGTGACCTGAAGTCCACCTTATCCTGTAATTTGGTTCCAGCCATGTGCTAGTGGGAAAGTTTTGATTTTTCTGGAATATGAGATTTAAAGTTTGTGTATGGATGACAAATATAAACGTACAACAGTTCCAAAACTTGCTGGTTTGAATTTGTACAGCTGGAAACATTAATTAGTCTTGAAGTAATTTATGGCAAGCACTTTTTACATTTGTTCCATTTAAATGTGCCAAATGCTGTGTAGCAGGAATGGCAAGGTGGCACTTGGCAGAAAGAACAGAAGCAAGAGAGACAGATTATCAGTGTCTGGCAGAAGTGGTGGTGCCTGTTGAAGAAAAGAACTATGGTAACCTAGTAGAAGGGATTGTGTCAGGAATGTGATGGGGGTGTTGGACTGAGGGACATAATCCTTAGACACAATAAAAATGTTTAGATACCAGAACAGAATCAAAATTTAGCAATGGGCCTATATATGAATAAATGAAATCAGGAAGCCCAGCTGGAATATTTCAGTTCCCTGTAACTTGCAGTTTTTAAGTCTTGGTTTTTGTAATTCTTGTATTTCTTTACCATTTTTGACTAAGGTTTTCTTAGAGGATTTTTTTGTTGTGGTATAAGGACATGTCTGTTGACCAGGATGTGTCTGAACTCCCTGGGGAAAGGATTGAGAGCCACTGCTGCACAGCCAGAACACAGGGTCAAGCAGAAGGAACCAGTGGCACATCTGCTGGGTCAGGGTGTCACTAAAGGCACTGGTGCAGGGAGGAAGAGATAAATGTCCAGCTTCAGCTGAGAAAAGCAAAGGCTATGGGAAATGAGATCATTTTGCTGTGATGTTTAAAGTGCTCTTTGGAAATATTATGTGCAACTGCTGAGGATGTACAGACTCCAAGCAAGAGCCCAAGATGTTGTGTGTACTAACCCTGAAAAATATTTGGGTTTTTTAATTTTAAAAAAATTCAGTGACTATGTTTGCATTTGTGAGTAAGGTCCAGATCAGCCTGGTTGTTGCTGAATTGTCTATTCAGCTGCACTGTGATACTAACCTGACTTAAAAACAGCTGAGGAGTGTAAGTGTATGTACAGAAGACTAAAATATGTGAAGAAGAGGTGGATAACTTTGCCTGGTGAGCTTGGGCAGACCAGACTACAGATACATGAAGAGAAGAAGGGTTGCAGTGGATCTCATGAGACTTTTCTGAGGCCTTTGTATGTAGTGGACATGGATATATAAGGGGTCAGTTCAAATGGTTCACAGGTGCTGTGTGAGTGAGTGAAATTTTGTTATCTCTCTGTTCTGGGCAGATAATGTATTTTTAGAGTTTCCATGTCAGAACTTTAGCTGGCTTTTTAAGCCCACTGCCAAGGGAATGCCTGGGCTTTAGTGGCGAAGAGATGAGGCAGAAAAACACCTTGATTGCGGTACAAGTGTGTGGTTAAGGTAAGCTACTTCTGCAGCACTTGTTGGAGGTTATTTAACACAGATAGAGGCAGCCTGGGACCGGTTAGAAGGGTACATGTGCCCTGAGGAGCTGAGCACACCACTGCTGAAGCAACTGGAAGGCCAGGCTATGAAAGTGACTCAGTAATGAGTGTGAATATCTGGGCAGGAACAATGTGTTCCTGCCTTAATGCTGTTACCATTCCTTTTCAAACATCAATTGCAGTTTGAAGTGTTACAAATGCCATCTGTGTATGAGGGTAAAAAAACTTTGTTACTTTATTGTACTTTTAGTTGAAAACTGAAAACAAAGGACTGTGTTCCCTGTGCATCTTAGTATAATTAACTATTGCCTTTATTTCTCTGGAATAATATTACCAGCCTACCAGGTCATTTAAGGCAGTGGTTTCCAAAGATTATTTGATCTCACACTCTTATTGGTAAAATGTTTGTGAGCACACCCCCCAAAATATGTATATAATTTATAAATTATACACTCATACTACTGTACTATTACTAGATACACTGTAGAGCATACACAAAAATAGAAATTAAGAAAGGAGAAGACATTTTATTTTTTATCAAAACCCTTCTATGCTCTTCTTAAGGAATCATTTAGTGAGAGCTATGTGATTGAATATGCCTCGCTGTATTTCATTTTTTAAACGTTGGTTTATCACTTGGATACAGCCATTTGAAGGGCTGGCTCCAAATTCAGTTTATTTCAATAGTTGGTTTTAATGGCTGTCCTAGACAAAACAGACTCCTGACAAAGGCAGACCCAAGCGGAAGAAGTAAGTTTCTGGTTGTGCTTACTAAATCATTATACTAATTTTCTGCTCCTGTACACTAACACTAACCATGCAAAGATTCTTCTTGGAATTCATCTATTAAATTTCCATCTTCTCTGATGTCAATCAGCTGTTCTTGCAGACTAATGGGAAGATGTTGCCTTCTTCTCTTTTCCTGTTTTCCTGAAGCACTTCTTCTGCAAGATTTTTAAACAAGTTACTTTATTTTTTATCTTTTTTTAAAAATTTTAAAGATTAAGAATTTCACATGTGGAGCTGGAGCAACTGTTTTAACTGGAATTAAAAAAAAATTTCATTGTAAAGGTTACAGATAACACCACGTAAGTGTACACTTCCAGAGTTTTCTCATAAAACATTGTTTCTATGAAAGAATTAATTTACTGTTGAGAATACATTGAGTCTATTCTGTTACATCTTTCCTGTAGTGACTCACAAAAAAGAAGTTCAGTGTGTTTCACTGTTGAAATAATCCAGCATATACCCTAAAATGAGACATGAAAGAAACATCTGTAAGGTCAGCCAACAGTGTAGCACACCTCCCACACTGCATAATTTGTTCTGCTATTTGTTTCTTCAAATCTTCAGCTGTTTTCTTTGAGTCTTCCAGCAATGTTTGCTGACAAAGGAATGCCATTTTGTCTTCCATGTATTATTTCAGCCATTTTTTTACTGTAGTAGGAAGACCAAATGCTTCCCCAATGGGATATGCCTTTGTCTCTTTTGCTATAAAGTAAGAAAGTTAAGTAAGTTAAAAGGCTTCTGAAGATTTGCCATTAAGTTCAGGTGGTTGGATTTTTTAAGTGAAGTACTGTATATTAAGTATCAGATGACTTGAAGAAATTGTAGAGATTTGTACTTGCCTTCTGGTACTTAATTTTTAAATATCTTGCTAATCATGATGTCTTCATCTTATTATCTAATATCTCAAGGCAAATTTAGGCTGAGGTTTATCATTAATGGTGATAGATGTAAATCCATGTTTCAAATAGTCATCTCCATAGTTTCAATTTTTTTGGCCAACTTTTTGTCAGATCTGATGAGGTTGTTGATTTTAGCTGACAACATGTGACAAGGAGCTTGCACTGGGAATAGGAAGTCAGTTGTTGCATATGGATTTTGAGCAGAAAAGATCTGTGGTGGCATCTGTGTATCTGACATAATAACACTTCAGAGTCTCCAGGATCAGAGGTGATTTTAACAAGATTGCAACTGTAGAGGGCCCTAAAGGCCCTAAACCTTTTGTGTATTTCCCTGGTTAGAATTCCTTGCCTTCATTTGCCTCATGTTACTGTACTTTAAAATAGGGTATTTAGTTATGTGACCCACATGTATTGTGACAGCATGCAAATTTTTATAAGCATGCCTTTGTGAATTGTGGCCTTAGGTCATGCCACTTAAACTTTTAGAAATAAGCATTCCTAAATAATAGAAGTTTTGTTTCAGTGAGTTTTCTTGCTTTTGTTTTTGTTTTTCCATCTGGGACTTATAAGAAGGGATAGCAATTCTTAGAGTTTGCTTAGAGCAGCCAACACGGTGTAGTTCTCCTGCTGCCTGAGGCTACAGCAGATAAATTCCAAGTACCTGCTAAACATCTGCTATCAAGCACCAGTACTGTCTTGGTACCCACCCAAGTGTATCTCTTCATGTACAGCTCATCCTTCTGTAGCTGCCAAGGAATGAAGAACGATTTTAGCCCCTGAAGAAGTTGGAAAAGCAAGGTGGGATTGCAGATAATTGTCCTTTGGGTACACAGAAGATAGAGCAGGGAGTTGCTTTTTACAAGTTGTTTACAAGACAGCTAAAACCAAAGGAAGAAATGTAGAATGAAGACAGAAAAATGATAGAAAGAAAGAAAAAAGCATTTAAAACCCCTCTAAACTAGTTATAGCTCTGTAAAAACTGAAGATTTCTAGTAGTGTGTATTGACGAATTGGTTTTTTTCTGGACTATATACTCAAGTCACGTTTCTTGCTTAGTGTGTACCTTTCAGTATCTAAACCAGAACTCCATTACTGCCTGTGAAATGCTCTTTTATTACTATGATCAGATACAGAAAGCAGCCATGTCATCACAAAAACAGGCCTTGGGGAACAGCTGTATTTTGTACTGACAGTTGTTTCTGATGTCTTCAGTAGTTTTGCTTTTTCCTTCTGAAGTTGAGTTGTTCTGTGAAAATGCTCTAATTAGAATTCTTTTATTGGGAACATTTTTCTTTACATGTATGTTATGGGACCTAATTCTACTGTGATGTGTGATGAGTGAATCAGGATACTGGAGACTTGTGCCAGTGAAATTTATCTTTTTTGGGCCTCTGGTGTTTACGAGAAGTCAGTTTTCTTTATTCCTGGTCAGTCTAGAGGTGCTTAAACTACTTGTGCTTTTTAGGAGTTGCCATTTGAAATCTAAGCAATTCATAGTTAAGATACCTTCAAGTTGCTTAGAATTAGAAAAGCTTTCTTCTGGCAGCATTCATGGGATATTCAACTGAGCAATATGAAAATGCTGCTTTCTAAGTAGTAAGCTGATGAAAGCCTAGTATTTGTTTAATGAGGTTTGCCTAAGGAGTATGACTGAATTGTCAGTAGCTATGGAATGTTTTTGACAGTGTTGGAGGCAGCCTTGTGTTTTGGGTGGTGGGAATGTGTTGGTGGCCACTGGGCAGTGACAGAACTGCTCCTGGGCTGGAGGAGCTGGGGCAGGCAGGGTGGGCCAGGCTGGGCTTCTCACTTACAGTTCTTCTTAGGGAGTGCTGGCATGAAACCAGCTCCTTCCCACCATGCATCTGATGCAAAATGGGGCTAAACTGAGCTATTTGCCCAAAAAAATGAAAAATAAAAGTCTTGGTGAAGAATGTAAACAGGGGGATCTGGGTTAGTGTTAGGTATACTCTTGTTCCTTAGCAGATGTCTTGGGAACAATGAAATGAAACTCAAGTGGAATGCAGTATCTTGGTGCAAGTCTAGAAGTGAGGGGGAGTTTTAACAGAGAAACTGTTCAGCAAAAAAGCTCTATTGATATGTGGGAGACAGAAATCCTAATAGTTAACTAAAGAGGGGATTTAGAGAAGAGCTTGTGCAATTCCAGCATCCCCTTGTTACCTGCTTTGTCAAGTAATGCTTCTCTATCATGCAAAGCTTTCAATGACCTGTTCAACACACAGTGGCCAGTGGCTGATACCTCACTCAAGGGGTATAAAAACTGAGCATGCTTAAGGTTCTCTAACCTAGGTGTTATATTGCAGGTGATTAATACAGTGCTGTATCTTCCTACTGGAATGAATAAGCAACTAAAGCCCTTCAAACAGAATTTATTTTCTATTAGAAGAGTTTGATTCTTTGAACTGGAAGAAATAAGCTGGTGTGTTAAACTGTTCTGAGATTCTGTGGCAAAGTCTGCAGGGTGCTGCAACTTAATTTCAGTTTGTTTATATTGGTGGTTTTTAAATGTCTGTTCTTGGCTTGTTCGGTGGCAAGTCTTGCAATAGTTGTTTCCTGCAACTGAACAAAGGAGTAGTGTTGAGTATTTGAGAGAAAATAACATGGGCAAAATACAGTGGTTACCAGGTAGTGCAGAAGAGGTACTGCCCCGTAACTCAGCTTTGAGATCCTTGAATCAGAGAAAGTCTTGGTTTGTCACACCTGCTCTCCTTTTCCCTTTTCTCTGTTGTCCTGCTTTAGTGTCTGCTGTTTAATGATTCCAAATACAGAGGAGCTTAGGTTTAGTCCTGCATAAAGCAGTCTGTAGGCAGGAAGAGGTTTGCCCACCTCTAGATCTCCAAGGTATGTGTTATTGTTGAATAACTTCTCATATTGAACAGGGTGATTGCATTTTCTGAGCTGTTGTTTCAAATTCTTGTCCTGCTGAGATATCTGTGTGACTGCTTTGACTGCACTTAGTGTTTTTAAGGTGCTGTTAACAGACATATAAGCTGGAAATGCAAAATAGAGTTAGTTATTGTTTAGGTCCTCATGGTGACCATGGGATTCTGAAAACTAAGGAAAATATATTTGGCTTCCTAGGGCCCTAGGTTACACCTAGGCCCTTTCAGTTTGGGCTCACAATTGTGAAAAGTGTTTCTTCAGGCAGTGTAGAAAACTACATACAATATGCAACATAAAACCTGGGTTTGTAATTACAAGAGTGAGGCACTGTGGTAGTGTTCAAGTAAAGAAAGGTTTTCTATTGTTTCTGAGGAGTTCTGTAGAGATGAATTACACTTTACAAATGACTTCAAAAGCATCTTATGAATAGTAGTTTGGGCTGCCTCCATAAAGTGACAAAAGAATAACCTTGCTGTATGACAGTTAATACACTTGAAGACAATATAAGTTATTAATGAGATGGCAAAATCATGCTTTCTGTTGCATACACTTGATATCTTCTAATCTACTGAACACAAATTTTCAGTTAGTTATACACAGAGGCATGAGTCAAAGTCATTGAAGCACTATTGAAATCTGCCTATGTGAGAGCAATGGCTCTGAGGGAATGTGTGTGTAAAACAAGCACATGGATGATGTGTCAAATCTGTCTGAATGGTACTAATACAGCCTGTGGCCTTGGTAGTTGATTGCTTACCATAATTCAACCTCACATGAAAATAAAGTCACTTATTTAGTGCTAATGGTCAGAAAGAATAAATACACATTTGTTTTGGAGAGTGGAATTAATATAACTTGAAGATGGTTTGTTTGACTTTGTAAGGATAAATAAAGAGACCCAAGAGTACACAGTGTTGATTTTGAGTGCTTTAGCATAGTTATTGTGAGTTGGAGACAAGGACCAGTCTTTGTGCTTAAGCTGACGAAGTGTCTAGACACTGACTTGAAATCTGAACTATTTTTGTAGCATTCTCTTACATAGAATGATGGTGTAGCATACCCAGTATCAATAAATTGCTGGCATCCATTTTTTGTTTCTGCATTCTCTTTTGGAGAAAAGTGGGTTTGATAGTTTAAGGCAAAGTTCTGCTGTCATCTGATCCTTGCCCACAGCGTGTAGCCTATCTGTGGACTCTGTGACTTTTGGGGATCAGAGCTGGGGAGCCAGATGGGCAGGACTGATGTGGTTATGCATTTTACAGTAGAAGTCCTCAGCTTCAGCCACAACCAGTGCAATTTGCAGAGAGAGCCTGGGGGAACAGTTTTTTCCTTGCATGGCATATGTAGGCTTGGCTGATTGATCAGGATTTTACCCTTCTCAGAAGCATTACAGGCATGTAATTGCTCTGTCAAAGGTGAAGGCAGAAACCTTGATGGGCAAGGGGAAAGTAACTGTGTGTGTCATAGCAAATTGAGTTTCTGAAATGTCAGGTTTGGATTTGAAAATTTAATTTGAAATACTGACTTTGAAGGCATATTTTGACCTACGGCTGATTTTGAAGCTTTATTAAACTTGCATTGCTCTACCCCTTCTTTCTCATCCCATTCTTCACTAATGGTTCATATACTCACTGAGCATGATGGAAATAACAAATCTGAATTGCTGTATTCTGATACTTGAGAGACTCAGAGAATGGATTTTGCACACTGGTATTAATAGTGTGAAAACTCTTTTCTTAATTTGCTGAAGTATGTGTTTTTTCAAGAAAAAAGCCTAATACGTTCCAATTGTTGCATTATTAAAAAGAAAAAAAAAAGAGCCAAAAATCTGGAAGTTTCCAGGCATGGCCCGTGGGGAATCTGTCTGATTGATAGATGCTACTTGGGTGCAGTTAACAAATGGCATATCTAACCTTCTGGTGGTAGAGGTGTTGTGGTGTTTGTAGTAGCACTAGAATTACTGAAAATTATTGTTAAAATGTAGCAACTTTTTAAAATAATTATTATTTATTATTTAGCATGATAAAAACAGACACTATAGGTGGACAATTTATTGTACTTAATGCTGTGTTTTAGGATAGGAACATATTATGAATGTCTTCAATAGGCTTGGGTGTCCAAGGTCCTGGGGTGATAATATGAAACCCTTGTTTCAGTATATGTTTTGACAATAGTGATAAATTTAGTTACTTTTGGTAATGAAAGTACATGTTTTTCCTTGATGAGTGAATTGCCATCTCTTAGAGTGAATATTAAAAATCAAACTTCATGTTTTTTACATACCTGATGATATTTTGACAGCAAGTCAGGAGAAGTTAATAATGTTCCAGTTCCCTGAAGATAGATTTCTCTTTTTGTAGTCAGTGTTGTAACTGACCCCATCTGGCATTGACATGTAACTTAAGTTTATTCCAGCTTCCTAAGCATTAATGACACTTTGGCTTGAAGAACTTGTAAATAGGTTTTTAGATGGTGGCCTGCTCTCTACTTGTGCCTTGCTTAGGATTTTTTAAGCAGCAAGTTTGGTTAAAATTAAAACCAAGATGAACTGTTAAGTGTATGATTTTAAGTCTCTTGTTTGTTTCTACTGGCCAAATAGAGGAAATGGAAAGATCTTGCTAAGCAGCTTGCACCTGGAATGTGAGCTGCCCATTTTGGTGTGCTGTAAATATTATGTATTATTAAAGTAAAAATGGATCCATTTTCAGTTATGATCTGTTAGCATTTATCCCAAAACTCAAAATTAAGCTTCTTCCATCTTGGTTGTTGGATTTGATTCTTAAATTTGTCCTGCCTCACTCCCCACCAGCTTTTTGGACATTTTTTCCCCCAAACTGCTGCTGTGGTGAGCACTACTGAAGTACTTAGTGGCTGCATATTGGAGTACAGTCTGTACAAGGTCATTCCTTGGAAGATGAGTGTTGGCTTGCATAGCAAGCCCTCATTGTTCTATGCATTGCTACAATTAGTATCCCATCTTTCTATTTTGTGAAGACATAATCCTATTTTATTAAAATTAAGACTTTGGAAAAAATGTCCAAAGGTTTGGGTTTCACCACTTTGGATGAATACCATAAAAATAATTTCCTGTGTCCAGTTACCACTTGCCCTCTGTAAGAAGCAGTTCTTTGTTTGAAGGTTGTCAGATTGCAGGACAGACACTGGCTTTTCTTTGGTTCCTCCTCAGCTGCTCTTAATAGGGAACATCTTTTCCAGTTGCTTGGTGCTAAAACTAAGGAGAGCCCTTGTTTTTAAGTGTGGGATGTGTTTGGCAACAAATATCTCATTCCAAATCTTGCAATGAATGCTCCTTACCGAGTTATTCCAGCATCCCAAAGTGCATCAGCCATATTAAGCAATTGTCATTAATACTGTTTTTTTCTCAAATTGTCTATTCTGTGTGAAAATTGGGATCTTATGCATGGATCCTGCTGTCACAGCACATGAAGGGGAGGAGTTTAGACATGCAGCAGTTGTTTGCAAAGCAGTGAGATGCTGGTCTTGGGTGAGGAGCTGGGACTTGTCATCTCTTTCTCAAATACAGCTTTTGTGAAAGACCTGGGTCGTGTTAACTCCACACAAGAGGATATTAATTCAACTAGTGTAAAACTTCATGGTGCCTGCATCTGAATTCTGCTTTTGAGCTATGTTTTAAAGAGAATCTTACCAACAATATAATTGCATGTGTATTTTGCTCTGAATACCCTTTTGTTTCATTTCAAGGCAAGTTATATTGATTTGCTGTTGGTAACAGTCTGTGGCAGCCTCTCTCCAGGATTACAACTTTTGGTGCCAGCTTTCAAAAACAGAATTCCCATCAGTGTTCTGTATTAAGCACTCTGGTAAACATGGTTTCAAAGATTGTTTCCTGCTTCAGGTGATCCAAGAGAATGCAGAACCCTGCACTGATTGTTGTGGTTGTGATGAATTCTTGACCCATCCAACAGTGCAGAAAAAGCTGTTCTACAGAAACTTGTACAAACCAGCTGCCTGCTGTGATTAACTACACTGCTGACCACCCTTCAGTTTTTCCTGAAATTAATAGCATAAGTGGACTGTTGTATAATATCCATCTGCTTGATGTGGATGGGGCAGAAAAATGTTTGGGCAATGTATTAATAGAAGACTTGCTTGACTTCCAGTGTTCCTCTCCTCAACCTTCAAAATTAAAAGCATTCTTATGTTCATTATTTTAAGTTTAAATTAGACAATGTTAGGATAGAGTCTGCCTGACGGTGGGACAGAAGTCTCAGTCAGCTGTGTGCTTTGATATTTTTGTTGTGGGAAAGCAAATAATTATGTATATCAATTTGCACCCTTTTTTGGGTTGAGATAAAAGCTGGAGATTCCTTTTGAAAGAAGTTGTTTCTGAAGAATGAGGTCTACTTGATGGAGCAGACTTGCAGCCAAACTGAATTTTCAAATGAGCCCAACCAATGCAAAGCATATTCTTTCCTTCAGCTGAAAAGCTGTGGAAAAGTTAGTATTAGTTTTTCTTGTTTACTCCTTATTTCAGTGCCAGATACTTCCAAGTTCATGGCATTTGGCATTAAAATAAAAATTATACACAGAACACTAAATGTTGACTTTGATTAATTTCTGTTGTAGAAATGGTCAACTTTTGTCTTGCTGATGGATGAAGCCCAAGAACGTTGTGTTTGGAATACTTGTACCTTTCATTTTTCTCCCTTCCCTGCAGAAAAAGTTGCTTTAAGAGCTGTCTGTTAACTTGGAAATGACCTTACTTGCCTTCAGTTATAAATAGCAGCAAAAAGGAAGGGGATTCCCCTGCTGCCAAGCCCCATTCATGGCTTTCTATTTTGGTTAAAGCCATGTCTTACAGTGAGTGCACTTTGACTTCCAGCCCTCAGCATGCTGCAGCAAATGTAGTTGCATTCCAGAAACTATACACTTAAGGTCATGAGCAGGTAAAGTTGCTGTGATACAAGTGCTTTTTTTTATTTTTTTTTTTATTAGTGGAATTAGAGATGCCACAACATGTATTGACACAGTGCCCATGTGCTATTTTGTTTGCCTTGTGCACAAAACCACATTGTTTTGGGCTCTGTTGAATCATGAGAAGCTGTTAATGATGAAATACTCCTGTGCCTGAAATTTGAAGAAAAGAAATCCTGTGTATATGACAGCTTGAAAGGGCAATCCCTTTTTTCTGTTCATGTGGAGTTATGGTTCTTGTGCTGTACTGTTATGGAAGTGCAGCACTTGAAATAAATGACAAGGTAACTTAGTTATGTTTTGATGTGTGTCCTTTCTTTAAGACAACATTTAAACGTGCTTTAAAAAATGTTGTATAAAGTGCTAGTAAAAATATACCCTGATTTGATATTAGGAGTGCTAACTGTTCTCAACCATTTATTACATGTGTTGTATGGCTCACTGGCTGATCAGCTGTCTTTCTAAAACACATCTTTGGTCAAATGTAGGTTGGTACTGGCATCCAGTTTGCACCTCACCTTAAAGTCATACTGTTTATATCTTCAATTTTCAATTCAATAATTGTTAGTGTGTTGGGAGGAAGCATTTGATTATTTTAAATATGGTCATATGATTGATACTTGATCTTGAAAGTAGTGCACTGGATAATGTGATTCCTAATTCAATGGTTTCTAGTGCATTGCATGAAAAACCAACTCCTGTCATGCACTGTAAAAAGTTCAGTATCTGTTAGTGCATGGTAGAGTAGAATTAGTGATACACCATTATTTTGTACATCACTATAACTTAGTTTTGAAGGGAGAATGAAGGCAAGCTTGGCTTCTGACTTTAATTAAAGTACTAATTAAATTGATTTGACATTAGTAGTAGTTTTATGTCGTTTCCTAAATCAAGACAACAAAACTGTGGGAGGAGGTAGAATTAGTTTGAAAAACATGAGCTGTTATAGGCTCATGTCAGTCCTTTTCCATCCTTTTGCTCATGTCAGACAAACTAAAACCAGATTTGGCTGGTTCAGCTTCTCTGTGATTGACACAAGTAGGTTATGAGGGTGATTGTACTTTCAGTTGTTGAGATTAAGAAAGAGCTATAGTTGTGTTTTTTTCAGTGCTCAGCAGTGGTCTCCAATACATGAAAGAAGCTGCTCAGCTTCAACTGCTTCTCTTTGCAGAGCTATTCTGTTGCAGCCAAGGCCATTGTTTACCTGTACCATTGCATAAATTGTGTATTTCATCCTATATGAATATGAGGAAGACGGTGGAATGCTGTGTCCATTAGTAACGTACAATTCTCATGACAGAACATTAACTATTTCTTGAGACAAGGATAATTTTGGGGTAATTTGGGTCATCAGATTTAGAAGCATTAACCACCATCAACTATTTTAAAAATTTTTGTTACTGAAGGAAACAGCAACAGATCAGAATATTTGTATAAATAGCAGTCTGGGAAGATGTACGAAATGTAATTAAGTAGCTGAATTGCGTGGAAATGAAATCAGTTTTGTGTTCTCTGTCTCTGCTTCACTGAGATGACTCTAATGATTTTTGAGTGACCAGCTTATCAATATTCAGTACCTTGGCGATGTTTTCTTGCTCTGACTATGTAACCATTTAAAAGCTGGGTCTGAGCAGTAGTTTATACTCAATACTACAAGGATTTTGACCTACACAAACCAAAGCATTTTTAAATTCAACCCAGATGTGAAAGAAAAGACTATGAATATTCTTTCAGCGCTTATTGCCCTGCTGCTAATATTGAAGTGAAGATTGACTACAAGTCCTTACTGTTCCCTGTTCTGCAATGCGCACAATATAAGCAGGAGAAGGCATCTCTGAGTATTCACTGTGGAATTTTGTAGCATAATACTACATTCTGTATCTTAAAGATACAGAAATGGTGGTTTGCCATTTTGGGAAGAGCTAAAATTCCCCAAGAGTGCAGCAAGTTCACCCAATGCTACAACAGTGCTGTGTTGTGTTCTCCAAAGTTCCCATCCAGTGGATTGCTGAAGTCTTGGAGCTGCAGTGCTGAGACCTCAGGATTCAGCCTGGCATTTGATGTTTGAGGAACTGTTTCACTGATGTCTCAGACAGGTCAGCAGTACTTAACTGGACTGGAGAAATGAAGTGAGGTTGCTGGTGTCAGCAGGCACAGGATCATTCCAGTAAGGACTTTAGGTAAGGTAGTCACCTAGGAATAGGTTACTGTGTAGCTTTGTTTTGAATCCTTGATTATTTGTTATGCCCTCAGTTTTCTTAGATAAAATTATCATTGCCCTTATTTGTAAACTCTTGAGATGAAATGACTTGAAACTTGTATATGTTTATGAAGTACCTCTTTCTAGTGAGCCTTAAAACTGAAGAAGAGCTATTGATACAGTTCATTTTCTTTTAAACAAAGGGGGAAAAGCTAATATTTTACATTATTTTAAGTTTTTTACATTACCCTCAATAGGTGTAGAATAGTGAATTTTTATACCCTTCTGCACTGGAGGGCCAGAGGCTCATGCTGTGAATATGTGGTGTCTTTTGAAATGTCCAGCTTTACTGCAGAGATGAGCTACAGTGCTAAATTGAATGGCAGTGATGGCTGCTGTAGTTTCAAGACCAACAAATGACTTCATTTCCTAGATTTTTTTTTTTTGTGAGAAGTTCACCACTTGTAAATTAATCCTTGGAATCTCTAACAACATATTGTAATGGCATGTTCATTACTGAGGTTGGGAGTAATGAAACCAGTGAGAAGTAAAGGGTACACTGTGTATCTTGCATATCTGCATGCATATGTAAGGGTGCTTTTGTATTTGCATCACTGGATAACACCATCAGCAGCTTCTGAGTTCTATTTAAACATTGTAATTCTTTTAACTTTGTGAGCCTGTTTAAAGTTTCAAGGGCAAGTGTTAAAATAGGCAATGTTATTTGTTAGACTTGCATAATGGGAATTTCAGTGGTTTGAAAGGAAGATGAAGCTCATGAAGAAGCACTTTAGTTGTAGAAGGTGCATTTCTTCTCAAATTAACATTTTAGCACCAGTGTTCTAATGCTTATGTGGACCAAAAATCTTTTTTTTTTTGTATTGCAATATATACTCCTTTACTGGCTCTAGTGTAATTTTTTGCTTAATTTGCTATGTGAAGTTTAGCCCAAATATGTCAATGCTGAGTTGATGAGTTGCATGAGAATAAAATATGGGATTTTTAGAAATATGTAAAACTTGGCATTTCTTAAAGGTACTCTGTTACGATTTGGCAAAAATACTGCAGTTTTTGACAGCCTCAGACTGTGGCCTTCAGGTTCATAGATGTCAGTGAGGACAAATGACTTTGGCATTTCAAGAGAAACTGGATTCACAAACAATTAGAAGAGTCACTGCCTGAAGTGTCACTGATTTGCCACAGTGATTTATCACAGATATCTTGGTAATTAAGATACCTTGTCTACAAACAAGCGTTGGGTGATGGAAATAGTAACACTTCAAATCTTAAAATTATCAGTCAAGAGTTTCTTTTTTCTGCACACATTTCTAATGTGAACTTTCCTGGAAGCATTGATGAAACGCTGTAGGTTTGCTGTAGCTCGTGTCTGTTTGGACAGCAGTTGCTGCTGTCAGGTCATTCCAGCTCAGTTCTGCAATTTGAGCTGCCCTAGTTTGTTATTAACTTGCCTCTGAAGGACTGAAATACGGCTGCTGTGCTGCCACAAGTCGAGTTGTTCGGGTTTTTCTGTTATTTGCCTCGGTGTGTCTGTCATTCTGAAGAGCAGTGTCATAACATGCTGTTGCTTTTGTGAATCTTTTTGCTTAGGTAAAGTGTTGAAAGTGTTTTCCTCCTCACATATCTCCCCACAACAGTACTCTGATGAGAGTTAACATCTCAGACTTGCTGCTAGACTGTCCTGTTGCTCTGTTCCCTTATTCTAAGATCCCAGATTGGCAGGAAGGAAGCAGTAAGCACAATGGTATGGGACAGTATTTTACTGGCATTTTATGCTCTACATACCTCAAAGCCAGACAGTGCAAGTCAGTGTGATACTGTGTGTGCTTTAAGAAACCTGGCAAAACAAGTGGCCAGTGCCAGCATTTATTTTATGCTTAGCCTTTAGTGGCTAGTGGATATGCAGCTGATCATTAATCAAAGTTTAGGCACTGCTGCCTTAAAATTGCATTTTACATCTACATCCCTTAAAATAGAAAATGTTAAAAGGAGGGGCAAATACCGTTAATAAAAATGTGTGTATCTTTACAGTCTACGATCTTAAGGAAAGTATTTGACTGCATAACCCATAAAATTATATCAATATGAGAAGGAAGAATTCAAAATAACTGAATATGATCAGATTTAATTTGACAGTCTGGAGTTTGCTACTAGAAACTTTTGTCTTTGACAGGACTTCATGTGTATGTGTTGTTTCACCTCATGTCAGTGTTCTCAGCATGTGAATTATTTGCCCGAGTTCTTTGTATACTGGTACCTGGTAAATCCATGGAAAGATGTTTATATTTTGTTGCAGTTGCTTAGTTTGGAAACAAGTCTTGTCATCTGAGCAGCATTCTTCCTAAATGCCCAGGGAGTGTCTTGTTGGGTGGCACATCTGTCCAGAGCCTGGCATTTCTGCCCAGATGTCTGAGCTGAAGCACTGCAGCTGCAGCAGCTGAACTGGATTTCCTCACTGATCTCCTGCTTAGCAAGTTCTGTTGCCTTTTACTTTCCTGGCTCCCCTCTTGGCCACCTCTGTAGCTGCAGCTTTAGCAGGTGTGCTGAAAGGCTGTTCTGATTTAGGCATATGCAAAATGTGTCATCTCAAATGTGTGTTTTCTGTGATGAACAGCTGAATGTATCATTTTATCTCTCTTATTTCAGACCACTGAGGCTGGGTCCCTAATCACAGGCAGCTTCTGGGACTCATTGGGTGCCTCTGCTGCTTTGTGCTCTGTTTTGTTGTTGTAAAGCTGTGGATAAGACCAGGAATATCATATCTGAACAACTGCTTTGGAGGAAATGGTATTACCTGTAGAGGAAAGGAAAATGAAGAGAATGGTCACTGAAAGAAATGTTCTAGTAAAAACACTGAAAAAGGAAAAAGTACTTTTTTTGAGCAGTTCATTAGGTTCTCCTTACTGGGAGTGCCATACTAAGCATTACATAGTATTCAAAACATCTGTCATGCTGTAGTAATTGGGTTCTAGAGAGATACCTGAACAGAAAAAAAACCTGGTTTTGTTGCAAGGGTTTCATACTGTCATAGTTGAGAAATGCTGGATTTTTTTTTTTATCATCACCTCAATTTATTATGAGTGGAGGCAGAAACATGAAAGTGTGGTTCAAATGTGATGGGAAGCTGCACATCTCCCTTTGAGAGAATCTATTGATGTCTTTGTCAGTTAGCCTACTCTGAAGAGTAAGGTTTCTTCATCATGTGACAGGTGTTTTGACTTTTTAATTTTTGTTCTTTATTTCCTTTTCTTTTTCCTTTTGTATAGATTGGCATGGTAACTTAGCTTCCCCAGTATTTTGTTTGAGGCCATTTTCAGGCACAAGAACATTCAAGTGTAAATAAAAATCTTTTTTTTTTTCTCCCACTGACATTCCTGTCTCAATTGGCATGGCTTTCTTCTGTCCATACAGTTGATCCTTAGTATAAGTTATATTTAATTGTCTGAATACTATCTTGAGTTTGATACTGACTTGATTTTGAAGTGCAAACACTCAGACTTATCTGGAATTTGCACCCTTAAACATTGCTTCAGCTGCTTGCTGCCCTGCTGATACTTACAGCTCCTATTTGGGGCTGTTATCAATAATCATGGGTATTGCAAGGATGACTTGACTCTTCTGTTCAGGCTTGAAAACACTGAAAATACTGAAAAAAATTTTAAAAAGGTATCTTTTACTTGCTTTGTTTACTTTTTTCCTTATCTCACTCTGTGTATTTGTAGGGTAACTCTTGAAAGCTCCTAGGTTAATTTATTTAAATAGACTTAATTATATGCTAGCTTTTAAGAAGGAGGAAATAGTAACAAAAGCCTGACAGACCCAAAAGTAGCCAAGCTCCACTGTGTTGTTAGTCCAGCAATGAAATTACTGTGCAGGCAGGGCTTCCCATCTTCCCTGGCTCTCTGCAAGGGCTGATCACAGGAAGGTGGAAGCTGCAGGTAACACGTTCCTTGCAGCAGGTGGGGTTTGTGCTGTATCACCAAGCCCACAGTGGTGCCCAAGTGTCCTTGACTTCTGTTCACATGGACTTCTAGGAAGTTTGCCAGTTCTCCTTCAGCTTCTTCAAAAACCTACTGCAGCCTCAGGTTATGTATTTGTGTCCTGCTGCCAAGCACAGTGTGTTGCAAACAGGGTTGGGTGTTAGAACTACAAAATGTGCGACTTTTGCTTCAATATTTTTGTGCTGACAGGGCCCGTAGTTCAAAGATGATTCTAAAGGCTCCTTTTGTGAGCAAGAACTGCTCACAAAGTAATGTAATCTAAAATGCAGAGCCAGTTAATACAGCATAATATAGAAAACATCAATATTATGAGTTTTAGGAAATTGTGTCAATTCATATTTGAGGAAATGTAAAAGCTTGTAAGAAATTGTGCTGATGTTGTAAAGCTAAATGGGTGTTCCTTTGCCCTTTCTGGCAGTAGAAAAAGACCCCCTGGAAGAGGCCTTGAAATATTGGTCTTGAAGTTAAAGATAAAGCATTATTCTTGTTTTAGTGTTAAAAAAAAAGCCCTCAGATCAGGTGTTCAGTGGTGTGCACTTTAAGCTCTGTGCACATTCTCTGAACCTCCTAGAAAGTAGGAGGGCCTTTTACAACTGTCTACATTTTAGCAGAATTCTTATTCCTGTTCCTGTTACCCTGTTTTTCCACAGTTGTCTTCCTCTCTGCTTCTTCTCCCTTAGATTTTTCTGTGTTGTTCTCAGAAAAACAATCCAGTTTATATGACTTTGAAAATTATATCGAACTCTAGTGTTACTTGGTAATCAGGGCATATCTTATCAGTCAACTTTATTCTATCTGGAGAATATGCTGATGTTTTCTTAGATCTCTGAGATCTGGCTTATGGAGAAAGCCTACTTCTTGAGAGGTAGGAAAGAGTGTGAGAAAGTGCAGTTTAAATATTCTGTTACTCTAAATATTTTTCCTTGTATATGCTTTCCATACTTCAAATACATAAATAAGCAGTTCTGACCAGTTAATTTCAGGCTGCGTCAGAAGCTGTTATCTTCATACATCAAAGCATGAGAAGTTAGTTATCTTCTGAAAATGTATAAAGAAATATTGAGCTTAAAACATCTGCTTTGACCAAGTTAAATAAATGAAGATGGATTTTATAACTAAGGGGAGACAGAAGGAAAGCCTAAACATTTTAGTGGTAATAAAATAATAGAATCCAAAAGTCTGAGGAGCCACCAAATCATATAGTACCAAAGCATTATACATAGTGTGTAGTGAGAAATCTGGTTTTATATTGTCATTTCTTATATGATCATTACAACATAGTTCTTTTCCTGGAATTTGAGGTGCATAGGAACTAGAAATGCAGCTAACAGAAGGAAGCTTAGAACAGCTTCCAGTATTCAGGTGGTCATTGACTGATATCTGACTTAGTTGAAAGCAATTACACACATCTGTGATTTGTTGAGTCCTTTCATTAAGGATCCTTTATCTTATTTAGATAAGAGATTGGAACAGAGTCGAAGTTGTTCTTTATTGATTTGGAGTGCTCAACACTATAGAAAAAAGCTTCTGCCTGAAATTATATAAAATAAAGAATATAGTAGTGGAGTCCAATACTGGGGACTTCAAAGATTTTCAAGAAATAGGAGTGCCTTGTGCATGTTCCCTTTTAGCTTATGGAACAAGCTTTGCCATGTGTGAGGGAGCTGTGGAGCAGGAGCTGTTTTGCCCCTTTCTCACCTGCAGCTTTGCTGGTGTCCCAGCACTGGGTTCTCAGCCTTCCGCAAGGTCCTGACGTGTTGCTTTGTGTGTGAGGCAGCCAGCTCAAGGGGGCAAAAGCTGTGGAAACTTCTTCTGCAGCTTAGGATTTTTTCCATATTTCTGCAACTGTTCCTTTGATGGGTGGGAACTTTATAAACAGCTGCTGTGCTCAGATCCTTAAAAGATCTTGGGAAACTTTTAGAAAACTCTAAACCTAGAACAGACTCTGCACTGCAGCCATGGATGTTGTTGATCATCAAAAAATGCTTTCCCTGCCTGGTAAACAAAGTAATATATATTTTCATAAGGTTCTTGTGAGAAACCTCAGTGTAAATTGAGGAATAGATTGCTTTTGTGTACTTGAAATCTTAATTTTATTTTGAAGTTGGGATTTAAAAATTCTACCACCTCAAAAATCCAGTATTCAGTCTAATAAAAAATTATGCAAAACAAAGAAAGCTTCCTGTTAAACAATTGTGTGTGCAGGTGTTGTGTGATGAGTTTTTATTCCAATTATTTTGCTTTCACTAAATGATTAGATGTCTCTCATTTTCAAGTGGATTATGAAATACCAGACTGAGTTTTAATTGCGTATCTGGACCTAAGAGGGGCTAGTTCCACAAGGTGCTTTCATCACTGGGATGTACATTGACATCCTGTTTGTCTTTTTTCTGTGATACTCTTACTATTCCCTGTTGCCAGAATATCTGAAACAAAATTCCTTCCACCCTACTTTTGCGTGGGAACTGAGGAGAGCTATTCTAGGGGACAAGAAGAGTAAAAGAAGTGTTGGTTTACTAGGGAAAGGTAAATAGATGATAGAGTGATAATGTTATGACTCCCTTGGAATATGGGACCTAAAAATCTGGAGAGGAGTAAGTGACAAAGCCTGTTCAATTACAGGTTGGAGAGAAGCAAATGATCACTGCTGTAAACTGACTTGCCCTGGAAAATATCCTTCAGTACAGAACACAGTGAGGAGCTTGCTAACTGTGACTTCCTTGCTCCATGTGCCACCCTGTCTTTGGTGTTTTTATTGCATGGCTGTTAGCACACATCTCCAGCCATGAGACAGGATGAAGATTTCTTAGAATTCCAGCAAGAGTTCAGAGTGAGTCAAATTATATGTGGATTCCATAGGAAATGGGAGTATGGGCTTGGGTACTCTCTTGGGCATTTAGGTGTTTTTTCTGTCAAGTAAAGTAAATTATGCTGCTGTTTTCTTCAGCTTGGTCAGATGAGCTCGTATGAGTGATGTCAGCAGGGTAACACAGACTTATTTAGGAGGGGGTCAGGGAAGTAAATTGCAAAAAATCCGATGTATTAGTGCCATGGAAAACCAATATATACCATTTCTGACAAGTGAATTTTGCATTGATTGTGTAAAAATTCTGTAATCAAATTTCACTGACTGTAGCACTTCTCCCCGTGTTTCTTCATCGTGAGCTTTGATGTTACCCTGGTGCTGGTCTCAGGGTAACTGATGTGGTGATGTAACTGCAAAGGTCTTGTTGGACTCAAGGTCCAGCACTGGTGCTTGGCTGTTAGTGGTTGTGCTGAGCAAGGAAAAGTAGAAAGAAATGTGTCTGCAGCCTTCCTTCCTTATTAGAAGCACCACTGAGGGATCTAAATCAGTCTTTACCAGATAGAAAGCTCAGTAGGATTTACGTTCACTCAGTTTACATTCAGTGAGAGGCAGTCCCCTTGGTTTTTAACTGTTCATTTTGACTGTTTCAAACCATCTGGGGATTTTATTCAGATTCTCTCTTCCTCCAGGGAATGTGGTTAAAAGAAAGGTGTCTGCAAACTTGTCAGTACAGATTTGTCACTGTCAGGTTATATCTGAATCTTGATCTCATTATTGTGAGCTTCTGTTTATTTTAATGGGAGTTCAGCCATCTTTCCATTTATGCAGAGAGGAAAAAAACCAAACAAACCCTGCATTTTCATTGCAGTTATTGCTCTAATGTAAAATTCTTTAACTGCTGAAGTCCATACTTGAATTGTCTTTGTAAAATAATTTTGTTTGAGGTGCATTGAGTTCACCAGAAGGAGAGATGCTGAGGTGGCTCAGTCTTGATTTGATGCTTTAATTCTTTTAATGCTGCAGCTGCCTTTGCAACCTCTTTCCCTACCAAGCACTGCAACTGTTGTGGTCCTGGCTGTTGCCTTCAGTGTCCTCTATTGCTTCCATGTGTAGCACACTTAACTTGTTCATCACCTGCACGCTGTCAGCTTTCTCTTTTTTGCAGCCTGAATTTCCTGACTTGGCTTTTTGCCTGCTTGCTGCAGAAGGCTCCTAAGGGAACAACTTCAGAAAGGTCAAGTTTCCTTAGTGTGACATCTCTCATTTTTTGCTACTTTAAGTAATTTTTTTCTCTTTTCTGTTTTCAAATATTGTAAATTATTTTCTATACCCAGTGTATTTTTTTCTGTTGTTATAATTAAAAGTGTCATGCATGTGGTTGAGGTCAGTTTTTGTATTAGGAACTAAACACAGGTAAGGTCTGCTTAATACTGCCAGCATTCATTTAGCTACAGGTGAGGGGCTGTATTTCTTCCCATTTCATTAAAGTGAAGTTGGTTCAACTGAGAATGAGCTCTGAGCATGGTCAGCAGATGGGGGACTTCTCTAATCTTAAAGAACTGGACAGGGGCTCTGGTGGTAAGGCAGCAAAAGCTGGAGCTCTGCAGTGGCCTGACTTGCATGATGCAGTTGTTGTGGAGAGCCACAAATGGTGGTTTCCCAGTTGTTCTGCCTCCTGTGGTTAGGTTTCTCAAGCTTCTTATCATCAAATGTGAATGCCACAGACAGTTTTTTCATAAGCACTGTATGGAAGGAGGAATTGCTGCCAAACTCTTCTCTTTATCTTCCCCTCCAGCCTGCTGTTTTCTACCCTCTGGTCTTCAGGTTGCACATTCATTACTGGTCCTTTTAAAGGCTTTGTATTTGCTTTGGAAAGGGCACTGTTATTCTTCTCCACATCCAGAGAATGAAGGCAGCTGAACCTATCTCAGGCTATTGAGCACCTGTGCAAGGCTGTTAAAGATTTCATAGCCTGGGTATACAAAAGAAATACTCAGTTCTGGTCCTCTTCCTTTTGTGGTTTGTGTGGTTTGTTGCCCTTTCAAGGGTAAAGGGCTTGGAAACCACAGGGCTGAGCTGTGATCTGGCACTTACTGGGAGTGTGGTATCCCTATTTCTGTCTCAGCCTGGTGGGGAAAGGCTCTTCTCCACTGATGGGGAGAGCAATTAATCTCTCCCCATCTTAAACTGAGGAATTAGTACAGGCACGTTTGAAGGTTAAAAACTGTGACAAACGAGATGTCCAGGTTCTCCCTTGTAATGCCCAAATTTCATATCTCTGGAAGGCTTAACCTAGTCCTCAGGAACTTTCTATCAGGACTTAAATGTTTACTCTTAACCGTTCTCTTGAACACATGCATTGCCTTTTAGATTTAAACAGTGTAATCTGAGATGAGGGCAGTATATCAGCAGCTAAATATATCCTTACTGCAGAGCCCAGAAGTCCAGGATTTGGAAACTAGTTCTTGAAAATAAGGGGGACTTTGATATTTTTTATAACCATACCATGTAAACAGTTATTTTTCATGTGGTACTGTAACTTAATTTATTTGTACATTCTCTTGAGGTACTCTTAGGAGCATAGAGGCTCCTAATGATGAAATTATGATGAAGTTAATGTGAAACAAATCAATTTAGTCTACGTGGTAGTGTTTAGTTTGTGGGGACTCTGGATTTGCTTAAGTAACAAGGTATCAGTGTGTAAATTGTAGGCTGTCATAATTGTCATGTAATGCCATTAGACACACAAGATGAAAAAAAACCATTCCATTTGATGGCAGAAATGGTTGAAATTGTACTGAAGCTTACATAGTGGAATGTGTTAATTGAATGTTAATGGAGAAATGCATAGTTGGTGAGGATTTCTGTATAATTATTGCAGGAAATTTTACATGCTAATTAAGCAGTTAAATTTTGTCTTGTCATAAGAAATGTGGCATAGAGTAGAAGTAATGACATAGGAAAGCCTGAGTAGCTACAATTGAATTTCATGCATTTTATAGTACATAAATGCTGAAATGAAAGACACTGGTGTTTGGCCTCTGCCCTTTGTTGAAGTTTTAACTGTTAACTCTACAGTTGAACTGGTCTTCCAGAGGTAAGAAAATAACTTGACTTAGTTGGGTTTTGTTTACCTTTTAAACCACAGCAGTTTTCATGTAGGATTCTCCTGACTGGACATGTTACAGGTGGTGAGGAGAGACAGGACAGTTTTAGCACATGTGGCCATTGTGAAAAAAAATCTGTCACCTGAATTTTTTTAAGAGGCAGCTTTGCAAACTGCGTTTTACAGATGAAGCCTGGGTGAGCGAATCAGTGGTGTAAATGACCTTCGGTGGTTGGACAGCAAGCTTTGCACTTGCCTGGATTTTTCTGCATTGCAGAGGCTCTCAGATAGGTTGGTTGCAAACTAATGTTCCAAAAATGGACTTGGATGTCAGGCCTTTTTCTAGATAATTCTAGTCAAGTTAAGGATGTTTATTAGACGTAGTGGGCAGACATGAGAAATGATGTAGTCTCTGTGAGGCAGCAAATAGGAAGGGAGTAGGATGTCAGCTTCCTCTTATAACATGTGTAAGTTGGTTTTGATCTTCCACTATATAAATAAATAATTTTGGATGAAGCTATTTGTAGTCAAGGTCATTTATCAGGTGGGCTAGAAATGATGCAGGGAATGAATGAATGAGTGTTGCCAAGAACGTTTTAAAAATTAGATTTCACTGACTGAGGACAACTAGAAGTAGTAAACAGATGTCAGATTTGGAAATCTCCACATATGGAGAGTCTGGTGTAAGTTGGTTGCCTCTTCTGCTTACTGGTTGTTCATGTTCTTTGAAAGTACTGTGTTTTCTCTTTGAGAATGCTAGGAAAGAATTGGTGAGTTTTGGTTCATTGACTGTAAGCCACTTCACTTTCCAGGATCTTTTGCCTTTCCAGAAACTGTGTGTGTAACTGAGGTGGTATTTCATGGCCTAGATTTTAGTGTTTGTCTGCCTTTTTGTCACACTCACAACTGTGTCAGTGCTGTCTCAGTTTAAATTCTGTTTTACCCTTCCTTCCACTTGGCTAGGCTGTCATGTAGCATGCCCAAAGTGCTCTCTTGGGTAGTAGTGCTTAAAAATATACATATTCACCTTTCTCCTGTTCATTTTGGAAATTCCATTTCTATAGGCTCATCTTAGACAGGACCAAGCAAGCCTATGGAAAGCCTTGTAAGAAACAAACCATGCCAGAGTCAGAAGTGATTAAACTGTGGCTTTAAACAGCATAGCTGTCAAATGACCTAAAATTATCTGAAAATGCTCTAATAAAGCATGCATAGCATGTTAAAAGGTACCCAAGGTGTTAAGCTTGGTTAGAGCATACCAACTTTGGTTTTTTCCCATCTCTACATGAAAACATTCCCAGCAGCATTTACACTGGAGTAGACAATACAGCTAACATGGCCAGGCTGTTGTGTGGTTGGGCTGGAATTCTGATGCCCCTTTCTTGCACACTGTGGGCCAAGCTAAATCAGATTATTTACCAGTTCAGTCTCTGAGCATGCTCATGGACTGCCACACCTTGCTTTGTGCATCCAGAATTAAACTGGTAAGTGAAGAACACTGTATATACTGGTTGAAAATACCAAATTTTTTCAGAAGTATTTTTATAGGAAAGAAAAAACTTTCACCACAGTTTGATTTAAGAAAAAGAAATGGCCTACCCCAGCCTCCAACTAACAGCAAAACAGCACTTGCAAACAGTTTTTCAGTGGAGAATTCCTTAAGTCAGTCTTTATTCTGATGTCATACATTCCTTAGAAATAAATTGGAGAGCAATATCAGGATGTCTGGTTGTTTAGGAAAATAACTCAAAATTTCCAGTTATCTTTAGTAGGTATCAAATAGCACAGTAAGTAACTATCTTGGAATTACTTCTTCTGTTTTTAAAATTTAGTTTTGTTTGAAAATTTGGCTACTTGTTAATGAATATTCTGACATAAATGTTGCCTATAAATTTTAGTTTTAGTTACAGAAATCATTAAAACAACTATTTTGGGTATCAGTCAAATTTGCAGCTTGTGTGCGAAGGCAAATTCCTTGAGAGACTGAATCATGTAGTCCACTGAACTTTTTTGGAAACTGTCTCATTATTGGAAGTTTCTTTTTGCATGAATATTTAATTTGGAGCAGGAACCTTTGAAAATTTAGGTTTTAAAGTTCATAACCACAGAAACATGGATTTTTATTCTCTGGGCTAAATTCAAGTATTGTGTTAGGACATATCACCCCACTGCAGTGTGCTGGAATAAGGTCACAGCTGGAATTTGACCATGTGGCTGAAACGTGCTTTGCTTGTTGACAATGTCTTCTCATTCTCAAGCTCATATTGCTGTGCACAATGCTTTCTGTGAAATAAAGGCCTGGCATGACAGTGGAGGTTTGTTCTGGAGAACTGGATGAAAGCAGGGCTTTATAGCCTCCAAGGGAGCCATGGAGGTACGATGTAGCTTCGGTAGGTTTTTGCTGCTGCTGTTGGTGTTCAGCCGTACTGAGCAGTAGGTACTGCTGCCTGGTTGCACATACGGTGTCTTCTTCAAAGGGGAGTTCAGGGTTTGGCATCTCTGCTGTAATTGTCACTTCTAAAGACTGACAGCTTGCTCCAGTCCTCAGAGGGGTGGCTGCTTTCAGGAAATGGTGAAAATGGACCACATGACAGAAACAACTGCTTGTTTTTTGGACCAGTGGGAAAGCTGGGAGTGCTTGTAAATCCCTGCGGAGAACGAGAGATGCCTTGGAAAATGTCCTAAAACTTGGTTGGTTCAAAGGAGTGCCTGGTAGGGGGAATTGGAAAGATGATGTGGAGCAGTTGCTGCTGGAAATGAAAAAGGGAAAAAGTCTTGGCGACTTGAAGATGAAAACTTGAGAAAAACTGGCTTTCAAGCAGTAAGCACAGAAATCTCTGGGAGAATTACAAACCACCTCATGACCTTGAAGAAAGCTACTGTGTTTTTGTGAGGGTACATTTGGCTCCCTTGTGGTGAAAATCCCCCAAATTGCCAGGGTCCTGTTTTTTTCGGGGTTTTTTTTTTCCTACATTGGCCCTCTTTGCAGCTCCTTCCATCTCTGAAATTCTTAAAAGTATCTTTTGTCTCAGAACTGTCACTGTTGGGCAGATGAGCGTGGCTAGGTGTCCCTTTCTTCCCTGAAGCCTGATTTCTGTGGAGGTTTTGTGCAGCAATGATCTGTCAGTTCAAATGAACCACAGGTGTCAAGGCAGAAGGTTCTTCAGATGTTTCCCTGCAGATAGAGCTGTTAGTGTTATGCATTTTATGTTATTTTGATTTTGTTGTTTTAAAAGTCTACTTGGTGTGATAGCTGTACAGCAGCCTTATATACACTTCTTTTGTGCAGAGGCATTTCCTCTCAACTCTTGTTTCGTCTGTCAGTATTACTTATTGGATGACTTTTTTGTTTTACCATTTGTTGGATGTCCTCTCTGCTGCCAGTGTTACAAACAGATTGTGATTGTAAATGTTATACATTCCTGTATGTCTAGGGAAAATTATTGAAGACAGAAATGGATCCTTCACTTCTGTTTTTTCCCTGTCTTTTTTTACTGCTTTCCCTGTGACTAGAATTTTAGTATCATAATTTAATTGAAGTAATTAAGTGACTTCAGACATTTGTGTCCTTTGGACAGAAGACATAAAAGCTCAGAGACACAGACTGTCCATCATAAGGCATTTTTACTTCCTCAGCCATCTGGCCATTGTGAAAAAAAATCTGTCACCCGAATTTTTTTAAGCTTTTGTTTCTGGGTCCATGCCCCTATAGACTTCTGCAATCAGCGAATAATACTCTCCACCTTCATAGACTTTTGTGCAGTTGCAGAGATATGAGGAGATAGAAACAGTGCCAGAATAGATGAGCCTTTCTTAATCACACTGGCTGAGTTCTGGGCAATTTGGGCGATTTCTTCAGATTTAAGATACTGTATCCTTGGTCTTTTCCCTGAGAGGGACACCTCCCCCCTCCAGCAATTCAGAAATATTTAAGAACTTGAAATTGTGGAAGTGAGTATTTTACATTGATGAAACTGTTTCTCTACCTACTGTGTGTGTTTCTCGAAGCTACAATAATGTCATACTTCATTTAGTCTTCCATTTGATCTGGAGTGGTACTTCTGAATACAAGACTTGGTCTGTCATCTTTCATACCCTCACACTGATGTGTACCCTGTCACTTTCTCACCAGGAAAAAGGCTTCCCCTGTAAATATTTGCCTGTTGCAAGTTCAGGGATATGTGCCAAGTGGCAAATATGTCAACCAGAAGTGTGGTTCTTCCCACATGCTGCTCCCCATGCCAGTCCAAAAAGAGCGTTTGGCTTGGACATTCCTGGCCAGAATTGCTTCCAAAAGCTTGTTGTCCATCTGTTCATACAACTAAGTGCTGTCCAAGGAGCCAGTAACACGTAGTTGTAGGAGACTTGAGTGTTAATCATTCATGAGAGCAGCTGGAGTGAAAGTCAATCCAGAAAACCGCTCTGAGTTGGGCTGCTCTGAATTTTCAGACAAGTCAGAAGCTTTGCTTCCAGAGTGCACTATGACAGAAGTGGAATCTATCACTTAAAAGCATAATGAGGAGCACAGGAGAGTTATGATAAAATCCATGTAATATCTAAACCACAAATTTAGAAGCAGGGCAATAAAGATGCAAGTTGAATTCAGATACTGCCACTTGGCCTGTTGATGTATTAAATGCTACCTACCAAAGTACAGTTGCATTATTTCACCACTTTCCATGCTCATTTCCTCTCTTCATCCAAAATGCCTTATACATAACTTTGTGCTTTCATTTACTTACTGCTGGTTCATACACTCCTGAGATCTGTGATGGAAATGAATGTTCTTAAGCAGGTATTTTAGTTGTTGTATTCAGCAATCAGTTGTATTCTTGGTAGATTTTTGTATTTTAATTTTAGGGTCTGTGCCTTCTCAGAGCAAAAGCTCTCTGGGCCAAAATTTCGGACTTTGTTCCCTCTCTGACTGGTGTCTGTTCTGATTGCTGGCTTCAAGCTGGGAGCTCGCTGTTGCATTACTGCACCTTCAGATCTGAATGTTCCACATCAGCTTCATTTATCATTTACTGCAGTGGACCTGTGTTGGCTGCTGCTCTTCTCATGTGACATAATTGGCGTGTCTGCCACGCTGAGGTCACTTGTCACCTACGTGCTAACTTGATCCAATAAAACCATTGAGTGCAGAATTGAATGCAGGTCATGATTATCAAATTTTGCTTTTAATGCAAATTCTGAATGTAGTGATTGGGATTTTTGGCAGAGAATGGGGAAAGTTTGGGGAGTGTTGTATGCAGTAACTCAAGGTCTCAAAACTTTGCATATGTTTCAAGTAGCCTGCACTGTAAGTTTTGGATTGCATTCATCTTCCTTGTTAAGTGTATTTTTCTGCCTAAAAATGGGCTTTTTACACTTGGAGAATTAATACACAGGAAACATGTCTTTTCTGAAGTGAGACTTTAGGATGAAAACCAGAGAGGTTTTAGCAGAGCTGTTAAGACAGCTCAGCTGAGTTATAACAGTAATTTCTCCTTTCAAAATCTGGAAACAATAAACACTTCAGATGTGCTTTTTGAATGCAGTGGAATCAGTCCCTTGGGCAGACATTGTATGAAAAAATCTTTTGGAATTGACTTTGGATATCAACTCTATGATATTGTGAAAACACTGAAATGCAATATACAGACTGGAGCTAAGAATGCCATGTTCGACCTCTTCCTTACTAAAGCCTTAATTCTCTGCAGACTGATGTTGTAGTGACCTGTTTCAAAAAGACCAGGTAGGAAAATTGCTTGATTTACTTGGGTTTTTTTGGCTTCAACTCCAGGACAATGAACAGAAAATCAGTGAAAATGCATCTTTATGGAGTCACTTTTGTCCAAAGTGTCAGAAGTTAGTTCATTCTTCCATACAAACAGTTTGATATGTTGCTGACATGCTGACAGTGTGGAGTAGCTCTTTTGGGGGGCTTTTTGCTTTTGTTGGGGGTTTTTTTTGTGTTGTTTTTTTAAGCTGTGAAATCCTGCAGCAGCAGTACAGTGGCAACTATGCTAATTGCACTTCTCAGTGGAAGGTAAAGGACATTGTCTCCATCTGCAGCCACAGCGTTGCAGGTCTACAATCACCTTAAAAAACTGAAACTAGTTCTGAGTGACAGAGCTTGTTGAGTACTTCAAGTTTTTTGCAGTATTTAAGTGGCTTAGTTGACAGCAAAGGCAAACAATGCTTTCTCTTTAGCAAATTGCCTCAGGGTGACCTGATTTAAGTTTCTTTACAGGAAGACTATGGGAGTCTGGGCTGGAGTGTGGAGGAAGCTTACAGGAGGGAACTTCAAGGGGAACCTTAGTGAGGCAGGAGATTTGAAATGGAAGCAGCTCCAGTAGGGGGATGATTGGAAAGGACATTACTTGGGGTTTGACATTCTGTATACACAGTTGGAGGTCTGACTTGGTTCAAGACCCTATCAGTGCAGAAGTGTGATGGAGATTTGCTTGCTCCTTATCCTATTGAATAAATATAAAATATTGGTGTAAAAACTCCTTGATCTAAGACCACCACATATCTAGAAGTAAGGGAAGCATCTTGAAAAGAGTTATGTCGTGTTCTCCAACATAACTCAGGCACTGTCTCATTCCAGAAACATGTGCTTGGAAAGCTTAGTCTGTCAAGAGAAGACTTCTCCATTTACTGGGAGGGGGAAGTGAAAAGGAGATTGAGCTTCTTATGTTTTTTATTTCAATTAAGAGTATTAACAGCATGTATTTCTTAGGTATGTGTTTCCCAGCATTACCTCTCCTTCCCCTGCTTAAATAGCCCTTCCAGACAGCATTCTCCCCTAGGACACAATAAGTGCTGTTCATCCTGTCTGTGAACACTGCAAAGCATCATTTTTGTTCTTTAGGGGACTTGAAGGGAAGCAATTAAAATGACAGGAAGTGCTTGGGACTGAAAGATTTATGTTTGTGGGAAGATCTTATGAAATTCAAAACATTTTAATCAGAAAGAATTGATTTGGCAGCTGCATAGTTAAAGATGTGCTATTTCTTTGTGAAATGTTAACTTAATATCCTCCAAGGCAAATCAGGCAGAAAGGGAACTGCTTTATACATATCTGGTATAGTGTACAGCAGTAATGTGTACACTCTGTAGATGTACTAAATTCTCAATCACTGAGGAACTCTAATAAGTAGTAATGATTAAAGCTGCCTTTTAAATTCCCCCTCCCACAGTCACATCAAAAGACGTGTACCTCCTTCAAGAAAGTAAATGCAGGAGGTAGACACTCAGCTTCATCATCTGTTTGATGTGTCTTCACTCACAGGCATAAATGGCTGTTATTTGGAGAGGGAAGTGTATTGAAAGTATTTTAGAAATCATAGCTAATGTTGAAACACTGTATAGAAGGCTTGATACCAAGTCATGGTACTGGGAACTTGAGCTTCAAGCATACAAGAAAATCAAAAAGTAGTGCCTTGGCCTTACTTTGCCCAGAAATGGCTTATTGGATGTTCTCTGTGTTTTCTAGTGTTCTGAACTTGTGTCTTTTCTTATGTGCTGTTGGGGTTTTCAAGCTGAGGTGTACCTTGGGATGTATCTATGCAATGGACTTCCTCCTGTTGGAAACTTCAGGCCTTGACTTTGTTGAAAATGCTGAGTGTGCTGTCCTGATGTGGTGGAGTGTGGAGAACACCTGGCTTGAGTCATGATAAGCTCTGCAAGAAAGCCATGGTGTTTGCATGTCTGAAGCGACAATAACATATATGCACATATATGCATATATATATATAGAGTTGACGCAGGATCTCTTACCTCCGCATCTCAGGGTAGTTGCATTCTGTTTGCTAACCATGTTTCATTCCCAGAAGGTCTAGGACTGATACTGTTTGGTTGGAGATTCTCTGTAATGCACACAGGCCTGGTCTAGCAAAGTTTTGTTGGGATGCTAATAGAAAGGAATTTAAATTTGCTGTCTATCATTCTGGCTTGAGTTCAAAATACTTTCTCACTCTATACATCATAAATTTATGTGCTAACATGAACTTTGGATATTTAATATGTTTGTGATTCAGTGTATTAACTTGCCAGGATAGTTAATGTGTTACCTAAATGAAGTGTTTAATAGCTTGGTGGGAAGATAAGGAAATTTTACAAGCCATTGCTCTTCAAAAAGAATCTCTTCAGTCTGCTGAAGTAATGAGGATAATATAAAAATGTAAAATCCAAGTTTGTCTGTTGAAGCTGAGCATCCAACACTTTGTATGTGGAGTCTCTGAACCCTCGCTGTACTAACCCTTTGGATGCAAGCACAGAGCAGCCCAGCTTTCGAGGAGTGTGTTTGGAAAGTTGGCAAACTTTCTGTTAGTCATGCCAAAGAAGTAAATTGTATGTTTTGTCTGCTACAGTGTAAATGGGCCATAGTTCTGTTGTGAACAGATTTAACTGGCAAACTTTGTTAACTACAGACAGCTTGAGCATTCCACCCTTGGAATAGCAGGTGTCCTGTCTTGGTAGCACATTCTGCAGAAATTGTACCAACAGCAAAACCCTGCTACTGTTTGCTTGTGGGGTTGTTTTTTTCTCTTCACTCTCTTCTACTTGCCCATTGAAAGATTACTTTTATTATTTTATATCCTCTTCAGCTCATGCACCAGCCCTGGACATGAAATCTCGACTCCCAACAGCCATATTGCCAAATGACTTTATTTTCAGGTATTTAGGCAAAATTGGATAACGAATTGCATGTTGTCATTTCAAGGTGGAAGTGTTCACATTACAGACAGTATCACTGGGGATTGGGAACAGGGGCTGTTATGTCATGGATTGATAAGCTTTTTGGAATAATTAGTTTGAAGGTAAATGTGAACCCAGTGTAGAATACTGAGGAGAAACATTTGAGGCCTGAGTGCTTCATGGCTTAAAAACAAAGAAAAAGTGCAAGTTCACATATTATTGTTTTTATAGTAGTTGCTTATGACAGCTGAATTCACTTTTTTCATAAAGATCATGCAAAGTATATTTTTTTTAAATTGATATTGCCATAGGACGGCAGAAGCTCAGTAGTTGCCACTGAACCAGTGAATCTTTGTGATAGATTGCTGAATAAATGATTCTGTAATGTATGGCACCATAAATGGTTGAGAAATCTGTTTAATTTTGATCTGAGTGCAAGTACATACTTGAATATTCTGAGTGTACAGCACCACAGCATGGGAAGAAAACAGGCCCTGTGCTGAGGGATTTCTGATACAGTGGGGTTCTGTTCACTGCTCAGGTGTTGGTATCCAGCAGACAACTGCACCTGTTCTAGGGCAAACTACACTTGCTGTTCTTGTGAAAATAGGCTTAGCATCTTGTTTACATTTGCTAAACTGCTTGCAGATTGTCTGTTTGGAAATAAAGGGTAACTCTAATGTAGATTCCAAGTTGCAAAAGGTCAGAAACTACAGCTAGTGTGGATGGTACCAAAAGTGCCATGTACTCGTTTTTGAGGATCTGTTGTTTTGTATCTTGACCTGTCATTTTTAATTACTATGTGTTGTACTATGTGATTGTAAATTATGTACTTAGCTCTGCTTTTAAAAGACTGTGTTTTATGCTCAAATCCATAGCCAGAGACTTTAGAATAAATGAAGAACCATTGCTGTAGTTAACCCTTTGCAGATATTGCAAGTCTGGCATGCTTAATAGTGGCTGATACTCATCATTCTCTGGCCACCTCCTGTAGTGGTGTTGGGAGGGTGAGGGTCACTCACATCATGGCAAAATAGGTGGGTTGGACACATGGCACCTTTGAGGGTGTGATTTTTGGTTTTTTTTGAGGAGGGCAGGAAGGCCTGGCTGCCTTGTACTTCACATCATTCCTGTGAATCAGTCAAACTTACTGTCTCTCATCAGAGGAAAGGCTTTGCCATTTGATGTCAACAAAACACTGTTCTGGTCAAACATCTTCTAAGATCTTACCAAGCATGACTGAGTGTGTATGTTTGCTGTAGCTTTTTTTGTAGTAGTAGCAGTAATAAAAATCATATTAATGAAACGATTGAAAGTTACTATTTAAATTCAAACCTTCTTTGCCTACCATAAAAGGAGTACGATTTACATTAAACAAGATTCTGTCTTTCTTCTAGACAACAAAAATGGAGCCTTTAAAAAAAAAATTTAACTAGAGGTGAAACTGGAGTTAAGAATAAAGTTTGAATAATAACTGCTGCTTTATGAAAAACTTTTTACTGCCTCTGAAGAGCCCTGGACAGGAGGCAAGTAGTATTTACCTGACAAAAAGTTCATATCTATGAAAACAGATTAACATTAATCACAGAAAGTTGGGTCAGCAGCATAATGTAAGAGAAGAAATTTATGTAATTTTGAAAATTTAGCAGAGTATAGTTGACTTTAAGTGATTCCAACAGATGCTATTTTCCTGCTGTGTACAAACATGAATCCTTGCGAAGAAATTAATGCCATACTTTGCTCTTTTATTGCAGAATTCCTTGTTGTACCTTGTCAGACCTCCTCGAATCTGTTATCTCGGAAGTGCAGATTGTTGTAAGGATTGATAAATAGAAGCTGAAAAACAGTAGTTAAGATCTGATAAGAGTGAAACAGCGACAGGTCCTTAGAGGCTGAAAGCTGCGTTTTGGCAGATCAGAGCAGGGATGAGCTGCCACCATCTGTGAGGTTCCAAGAAAGTTGGGTTTGAATCACCACTTTCAAAAACTTCTCAATTTTTTAAGGAATAACATTTTGTTCCAAGTGGGGAAGAATGGCATTTGAGAGTACAGTTTCTATGGGGGGTAGTCAAACTTGCCTAAATGGTGAAAACCTTTTAGTAGGTGAATTCTGATCATTAATGAAGTAGTCTTAAAGTAATAGAGACTGATAAGGAGGAACTAGGATTTTAAGAAGGCACACAATACAGAACATCTAAATTATTACCAGCATGAAAGGGCCATTCAGTACCTTTATTATGTGCAAGGAACATAAAGTTTTGAAGCATGGAACTAAATCATAGCACTGAACTTGCTGATGTTCCAAATGTCCTAAACTAAACTTCCCAATGTCCCAAAGTAACTATTACCCTTATAGCTTTAAAATATTAAGCTATTAGCAGATGCATTTAGCAGAGGTGATGCAGTAATGTGGTGATGAATGCCAATGGGATGAAAAGCTAGGAATCCATACTCTGTGTAATGGATCACAGATTTGGAATTGGTTTTGGTTTTTACAGCAAACAACAAAAAAAATCCAAACCACATAAACAAAAAGAACATCCCCCAAAACATAACATAGAAAAAACACACTTCATAAACCTAAGGGAAATACATGGGCAGAAATATCTTCCATGTTCAGAAAATGTAGTGTGAGATGATGCTAGAATTTATCTGTTTAATCTCAGTGAGCCTGTAATCCAAATGCTACTGGATTAAACTTTGTTATCACCAAGAATTTTGACAATGCAGAATACCTAGGAAATATCTGTAAAGGCAAAACTGTAATTTACCTCTAATGCATAGTGTAGGAATCTGCAGTAGAAATGAGAAAGTACATTCAACTTCAGTAATTTTCCTTATTCAATTTTCTTGTTCTATAAGTAACATCACTAGCATTTGAACCAAAAGCAATTCATAAAAATGTAGCTGCAGCTCAGGAAAAAAAAGAAGGGGAGGGGAGCCAGGGGACTTATGCTAAAAAATACTCCAAATATTCAGAAAGCCCTATTGAATGTTGTGTAAACTTCTGGAATTAGGTGCTTTATGCACTCATTGCTCCCACCCTCCAATAGATTGTAAACAAATCCTGGGTTCAGGGCAGCTGATTTGCTGACTGGGCTTTTGGGCAGTCTAGTTCCATCTCTGACTACATTCCAGGAAGTGAGGACAATAGAATAAACAAACAGTGATTAATAGTTTTTTTAGAGTCACTTTATCTCCCCATTGATAAGTAAAAAAATATATGGCTGCTTCAGCAATAATTAACCCACGTGACAAATGAATGTTGTTTCCACAGGCACATTTGTTCAAGCTAGTCTCAAGATGTATCATAGTACAACCAACTTTGTTTTCCTCAAACTCCACAAGATGTATTAATTTTTCTGCTGTTAAGTATTTTGATAGCTTAAAATCTACTATTTAAAATTGTCATTTTGAAGCACTGTATCCTATTAATTGAGTTACCCTGGCAGTACGTGCAAATGAATTGTGTTGTTTCTTCCCTTGATGTGCAAGAGTGCAGTTGCTTTACCTCCTTCCTTCCCAGTCTCATTAACCCTCCTGGTAAAGTACAGAAAAATAAATTTCTAGTTCCCCATGTTTGGTGTACAGCTTGAAAATAGAACTGTTGGGGATATTTTTGCATTTGCTTGATTTTTTTTAAGCGACAATTCTGTTTCAGAACTGCATTTAGAAAGAGCAAATGTCAAAGCAGTTTCGCAGCTATTTAAATTACCATGATGGTAAATGAACAACATGTATTGAATTGGAAAATCTATCTGGGGGCCTTTGTGAGGTGTAAATAGAAGCAATACTGGGGTGGTCACTTCATTCTCTGCTGTTTCTGGTGTAGTTGTTTCCTAGGTGTGGTCTATTTTACAGGCATTCAGTTTGTGATACAAGTCCAGTGAGTGTCAGCCTTCATTGGTGGTTTGGAGTAGAGGTGAAAATGCTCCCAGGTCGTACCCAGGTGGTACTTGGTGCTCACAGAACTTGGGGACTTGAAAGGGCTTCTGGTGTCCTTGTTGACAAAGGACTGGAAATGAAGAAAGGTGGCAGTTGCAAGTGACTGAAATACTTCACAACTGCATTTGAAACAAATTTTCGAAATTTAAATTTCAAGTATTGAGCATTAGAGTGATTTCCAGGGGGGTGGGGTGGCTGGAGAGTTTATGGGCTGTACTGAGCAGGAATTTGGCATGTTACTGTAATACAAATGATTGCATTGCAGATCAATCAATCCCTTATGCACTGATACAGCTACCTAGGGGAATGCATCAGATATGCAGATGTTCTGTGTGCTGAACTTGCTTTTATCCTGACCTTAAATTTTAGTAGGAATCCCATGAGGTGCAGGCTAGTGGCATGCCTTTACTTAGACTTAATTTTACTTTTTTTTTGCAGTACTGGAGACTTGGTAGGCATTGAAAAGTTGGATGAATGTGATCAGGCATCTAAATTTCAAAGCAGCAAACTGCTGCAATGCCAGTTTTAATGCAGGTGATCCATTGGATGCTGAAATAATTGCCTTGTGTGTACTGCACTTACTGTGACCTGCAGTAAATATGTTAATTTGCATTGGCGTAGAGCTGATGTTGCTTAAAAGTCCACTGAAAGGAAAAATAGAATCACTTTTCTAATGAACCAAGACAAGAAAAAATCCTGGGATGAATTTGTTCTATCAGAAATGTTTGTGCCAGCTTTAGTTGGTTAAAATTTGCAAGAATTCTTTTGTTGCTGTGGGCTTTTCTCAGCTAAAAGGCACTCCCTGCTATGTAGCTATATGCATGTGTAACTTTATTCTTTAACATCCTGGTTTTTCTAAATTGATACATAGTGGTTTCATGTTCAGATAGCTGTTGTGGATCAGAATTTCACCTGAATTTTTAGGCTGTGATAGGAGAGTGCTCCAGGAGGTCTCTAAGTAGGACAAGAGCCTTCCACAACTGCAGTGTGCACACGTGGAACATAAGCCTTGCTTAGCAGCAAGGTCTAGGCCAGTGGAAGTGTCTGGAGATATTTGGAGAGAAGGTGCTGTTTATTTCAGAGGGATGTGGCGGTCCAGAGTTGCTAAATGGCTTGTGTACAAACTGATTGGCCAGTCCTCATGATCATTAAACCAGTATGCTATATTAGCTTTTGTTTAGAGTAAAAGCTAACATATGATCCTAAGAAACCTAGGAGGGGTAAAAGAGAAAAAGTCTAAAAACAAAGCCTGAAAATATCCAAACTCAAGAAGACCCACCTCTCCAAAACAGCCAAAGCCCTGAAATAGAATTTGTCATATTTTTAAAACAGAAGAAGACTCTAATTATTTTTTTTCCCCAGCATACTTTCAGAAGGGAAATTGCACAGAGAGGCTTGTGCTGTGATGCTTACACTGTTATTCCACACAGGGACAGTAAACCATGGAAAAACAGTTAATGCAAAATAGATGGCTTTGAACGGTCAATGTGACTGCTTAATTTATGTTAACACCCAGACTTGTGCTGCATTTTCATAATTGACTAGGCAGTTTCAAAGTATTTACCTGTAAAACTTCAGAATTCATTTATTATGAATTCTTATAAGTGAGTAATTTAGAAGTCTGGACTGCATTTTATTTTCTTGAACACAAAGACATTTTGGCAATGCAAATTCTGACTCCTAAAGAGAAATGGAAACTTAGAACTTCCTGGGTTGTTTCCTTTCCAGTGTGTTGACAGAGAAGGTACTTGAAAAATAGAAATTAATGGACTGGGGATAAAGTAACTTGTTTGTATCTTGTGTTACAGGCCTGGATACTGGAAGCCTTCCATGTGATCAACAGTACTTTCAGACAAGCTTATTTTCTATTAAATGAAGTTTAATTTTGAGGTAAGTTCCTGTTTATTTCTTTTTTATGCCTATAATGACATCAAACCAACAGTAATATAAATGCTTGTATTTATTAGTAAGAAATTTTCTGTAGAGAATATACACTGCTGTGGCTGTGTTTCTGAAGAGACAAGTCAAGCTGAGAAATAAATGTGATGCATGAATATTGAAGTGCCAAGTAAATATTGCAATTAACAGCCTGGAGATTAACCTGACCATTACAGATATTGACTGTTTTAAAACAGTTTCCAGGGAGACTGGAGAATATGATCATGAAATAAAGGATTTTTCCAAGCCTTAGGAAAAGGGCCATGCCTTTCATTGGTATGAGAACAAATAGCTGAGAAGATGACTTAACTCTTTCATCCTAATACATGTAGGAGGTGGCAAAAAGGACAAGGAAAAATCATTACTAAATAACTTCACAGATACATTACCATTTCTGTACTGTCATGCTCTCAGAACAGAATGTCACAAAGTGGTAAAATTTGCTTTGGGCAAAATGTTGATAAATCTCACTCCATGTTCTTGCTCTGTGGCAGTTACTTTGACCTTGTCCACGTTACTGTTCTAAAAGTGTCTCTGGCTTTGACTGCTCATGTGGAAATGGTGCTTGAAATACTAAAAGGTCGCTAATGGAATTTTGTCCTGCTATTCTCCATGTTTGAAAAATGTCTTCAGTGAACTTTCAAAGCAGCCTATAATTAAAGCAGCATGTCAGTTTATATCAGAAATGTGTAAGGACAAGGTTAAATGAAGGTGTTTTAGGTTCATCCTGAAATAGGTTTTGTTAAGAACAGTAACAAAATATCTGAATTGAGCCTCAACCATTTGAAGTCTGCCAAGCTGACTTTGAGCTTATTGGTGAGATCTGCTGCCTCTGAGCACATTTGGTGTAGGAGGAGGTTTGACTTTAGATTAGCACACAGTTGGCAGTGTACTGGGCTAAGCATAATCTAATTGACATGTAATGTTTGCAAATACTGTTACACCCCGATGAAAGTTCAGCCGTGTTTCATGATGTCTTTGTTTGTCTGACTCTCTTGTAGAAGTAGTGGATGTTCTGGGGTTCAATCCTGGTCCCTTCAGAGATTTACATTTTTCTCAAGCTTAACCCTGTTCAGAAATTTTTATAAGGATTATGCCAACCTCTGATTTCTGTCTTTCCTTAGCCGGTAATTGTGAGCTTTTTACCTTGGGGGTATGCAGTATTTTAAAGCTGGAGCTCAGCTTCTGTGTTTCCTGTTTTGTGGCTGTGACAGAGATGTTGATTTGATGGGTGCAAGCACACTGTTCTTGCTCAACTCTTCTGTTTTCTTTAGTGTTGAGTGATTCCGGTAGTAACTGAGCCTTCTGCAGTCTATTGCTATAGGTTTTCTTCCTTTCCTCAGCTGTTCTTTTTCTCCTCTTTACTCTGTAAATTGTACTCAAAGTTCTTTTTACTAGCCATTCCCAGTTTGTTTCTTCTGTTGAAAAAAGTGTTCTCAGTTAATAAAAAATAACTTAGTAATCAAATAGCACAGTCTGACATCTCTACCAGGAGCCTGATGTTCAAAATAATGTTTACAGCTGGCACTCAGCCTTTGAGATGATGTGAAATGGTTAAGTTTTGAGACAACCTTTTGTTCCTTCCTTCTCTGTTCAGTTGCTGGCATCAGGAAATGGAGGGAGCATGCACTAAGCTCATTCAGCCTTGCTGCAGTAGCATCAGCCAAAGCATTGATATTCTAAATATTGTAAACCATGATTGGTAACTGTGTGTATGGTAAATCTCAAGTAGGTGGTGGAAGTTGAAGAGCAGGAAAAGCTTTTCTTAGTAGCAATTTAAACCCATTGGGAGGAGATGGCATTATCTGCTGTTTTTTCTCTTTGGCATGTTTTATGAATGCACCATTTCAGTTGCACACTGTGTGTAAACTGTTGCCTGTACTTCTCAAGCATTTGCCAGAGTATGAGGACAGTTCCATGTGATCACCTTTCTAATGAGGAATGTATGTTGGATTAGTATTGCTGTCTTTGCTGACATGCAGATTCTGTTATTTTTACTATTTTTCTGTAGATTTTTTTGTCTCCATGACATGAAAATTGATAAAGAATGATAATTTATACAAAACTTGTTTTAATCTCATGTCAGTACCAAATTGTGATTGCTTGTGAGAAAAAATGGTCTGGGCAATACTGCAGTAGATGGGATAGAGACCTGAAAGTTTAAGAGGTAGAAACATAACTGAATTAATTATAATTTAGATTTAAGTAGGGCTTGGCTTTGTTTTGATTTCTCCAATAGGTATTATTAGGTAAAAGGTGTGCTAAAGTTAACTTAATAAACTTACATGATGCTGATGGGGAAAAAAACTCAACCTTTTGAGCTGTTTGAGTTGATATGGGTTGTTCCTCTTATTTCTTTTGTGTACTTAGGTTTTTTAAACCTGTTTTAGTCTAATTTCTATAGGGGAATAAGAGTAATAGCTCAAGTTTTGAAAAACACTACACATTCACAGGTATTCTGACTGATCTTAAGCATAGTATTCAGTGTCTTGGCTTCTAACATCTTGCATGTTGTTTCAAGAATACAGCTCACTTACCTGGGGAGTAGTTCCAATGTATAAGACTGTGTAAAGCAAAAGCTGAAGAAATTTTGCCATGAAGCAAAGTGTTCTGGTGGACTTGATTCACCATCTGATCCTGGACAAGCTACTTCTTTATGGAACTTCCAGCAAGCAATATTGAAAAATTCAGAGAGGAATTGCATATAATAGTTTACACGGTTCACTTGAAGGCTTTTCAAAATTGTTTTTGCAAGTGTCTCTTTGGCCAGACATTTCCAGTGGGTTATCATGTACCTTTTTTGCTAAAAACTCCATGATATGATTCCTGTCTGAGGCTTCTTCAAGAAGGTTTTGTGCAGAAAAAAAGTTGGGTTGGTTTGAATCAGCAGGGTCAGTGTTCTTGTCCAATTGTTTTTGCAGAGAAAAGTTTGTTCTATTTCAACACTGGTAATGCTCTGCGTAAGTGACACCAAAAATGTATCTTCAAGTCTGAAAAATATCTGTGGGAAGCACTTAGAGTTTTTTTCATTTTGACTCCAGGCCCGTAACCATATGTTCTGTGGTTCATGTTAGGATTCCAACAGGGAATCATTTTGCTTGCAACAAATTCTGTTAAAATTACTGCTGCCAGTTTGGTTGATAGGTTGATGTTGATTCTTGCAGTTTTAACCTCTGGGCTTTTTTTGTTTTAGCCTAGTTTGGACTTAGTGTCAGCTGGGTAATTTTACTCATGTTTCCTTTGTTCTGTGCTTCATTCTGTTTCAAAGAAAGATGTCCATGATGGTAGCAGAGTTCTGTTTACACAACACTGGAAATGAGTGGCCAAAATGTCCGTTAGTTATTGAAAAAAGTGCGGTAATGCTTGGTGTTAGTCACGGTAAGAGGTGCCGAAGTATTAAAGCAAAGAAATGACTCTGTAAAGTATTATCTGTACAGATGAGAGAATCAAATACCTAAAGTATTAGAAACATTAGTAATCCTTTTAGAGTTGATTGTACCATATGGCTTCTTTATACGCTTTCTAATGCAGTCTGATTCTTAATTATGATTTTCTTTAATCCTGTATTAGCATGTACTAGCTTCTTAAAAACCTATTTTTACCTCAGAGTAAACACTAAGATTTTGTCTACTGCACATACCTACCTATACTTCAGTTCTTACTGACTTTTCACAGTGGTCTAGCAGCAGAATATGTTTTTCTTTACTTTTTAACCAGTATTTTTTTATTGTAACTGTACTATGTATCTGACCTCTACAAAAAGCAGGTAGTGGCGAGTTTTAATGAGAAGGCAAGAATCATCAGTATCTGATGCTGTTTTATATTTCTACAGACATAATGTTTTATGGAAGTCAGCTTTAGGCTGCATGCTGAGCTTTTGGGATGGTGGGGGTTTGTACTGATATAGTGAGTTCTGGACTTACATTCTGGTGGGAAAAACAGATATTATTCACTATCCCCTTAGCTGCCTTTTTATTCGAGTTTGTTTGTTTGTTTAAATCACCATCTTGGGACACAAGACACTGTGGAAATGAGTCTGTTTTGTGACAGTGGTTTTGCTATAGTTTGTAGCTATAATTTATATTCCTGACAAACTCAGATCCTGAAGATTTAAATAAAAATGGTAGCTCAAGCTGCCATTTGGATTTGTCTTAAACAATGCAATTTTAAAGTGCACTTCATCTTCCTGTGCATGGCTGTTTTAACATAGAATGGATTTTAGTGCATTCTGTGTACTTGGACAGAGAAAAATTGTATTATGTTGCCCAAGAGTAGCTGAAACTTTCTGACTGGGACCCACTTTGTCATGCTTTCCCTGATATAAATGACAGTCAGTGTCTAAGCTATCAACCTGAATTTTCACTAAATGACTGAGCTCTTTACCAAGCCTCCTGCTTTTCAAATGGGCCTGCAAGAAATAACAGTTTTCCAAGTCAGAAATCCCTTTGCCTTTGTCCTCAGTTTGTGAAGATTCCAGATGAGCAGATGAGGCTCATCGTGGAGATCATGGTGTGGTTGCCAGCATGACTACCAGTTGTGTGAATTCCTCCAAGTTCTTCTGGGCTTACTTAAATAAGTGGAATGCTAACTTGCTAGACTACAGTTGCATTTATTCAAATAACATTTTATAAATTTTTACTTTTTTTCTGCCTCACTTCCTGTATAAGTGATGTGTTGTAAATAATTGTAGTAATTGATTTTTGGGACAAATGGATCAAAACCTACTGAAAGCAATTTCAATGCCTGTTAAGTCCACCATTTCAGATGGAATCAATGGGAGCAGAGAACTATTCCACATAAACCCCATGACAGGTCTGGCAAAAAAGTTACTTTGAGCTTCACTAATTTTCTTCTGTGTGGCAAAGCTGTTTCTGAAGACTCCTCAACCCCATCTAATTCTGGATGGTGATGCTGATCAAAATGATCAATGTGGATTTGCTTCAGTGATGTCAGTAGCTAAGTGGATTTTATGTTATCAGATAGTTCAGCTTCTGTAATGAGTAAAGAAGGTTGTTTATAAAGCCTGGAAGACACTTGAGCAGCTCGTTAGTTGCTTTCCTGTTCCCTAAGGTAGATGATCAAGTAGAGTGTGTATGAAGTAACTGTTGACTGCTGTTTTGCTTAAAGAAAATGATCAAAAACTTCCTGGGCAGCATCAGATGATGATCAGGAGGGTGGAAAGGAAGCAAAAGAAGAATCCATATAAGATTTACCTTAACAGCTTATCTGGAACTCCACAATACTGTTTCTCTGCCAAAACATGTCACTTAAAAAAAGAAGTAAAATAGGAAATGCAGAGTAATAGTTAGACCACAGTAGGTGAACCCAAGAGGTCATATCCTAGCTGTGTCATTAAATGACTCAAATAACAACTCCAAGTGGTTTATTACATCCCACTTTGTGGTGGTTCCCAAGAATGGCAGGTGTAGCTCAGAAGTTTGAGTGGTGGCTTCAGTTAATTCAATGAAAAAAAAAAAGCATTGAAGTGAGCATGCTCAAAGGTTGTAAACCTAGACAAAAAAGCTTCAAAATTGTCCATCAAAACATTACAGTATTTAAGCAGTTGAAAATAGTGTGAATATACAGAACTGTTCAGGCCTGGATTTAACAGCCCGCTTTGTAGTTCAGCCTATTACTATTCTTAGTGTAATTTAGAATCTGGGTGAAATGTTTCAAATTGTCATGTAGGCTGCTTTGGAAAATCAGTTTTCTCCCAGCTGAACTCTCCCACAGAATAGGAAGTATTTTTAATCTTCATTTATTCTTCTTATCCTATAATTTACTTAGGTGCCCTTAAGTTACTAGAGATCAGGAAATACATTTGAAGCTGTATAAGCATGTAAGTATCTATCCCACTGTAAGCAAGTTGCAGTGCTTGAGATAGGCCTAATTAACATTACAGAAGTTATCTGTGGTTTAAAAAAATAAAGCACCCTTCCAAAACCCAAAAATAAATCCTTTAAAAAAAGAAAAAAAACCCAAACCAACAAAACCCACATCAAATAAAATGTCTTCTGTACATCAGATACTATTTTAGTAGTTAGAGTGTGTGAACATATTACTGCTATCCTCCCAAGGACTCTTGGAGAGGATCCTAGCCAAAGGATGTGATTCACTTCTGATTTCTACAGCAACTCATGAAAAAAGAATCAGTTTTCTCTTGCAGTGTTCTTGTAAAATAGGAACAAAAGCCTGGAAGGCCCCTTCAGAGCCATCACTGACTGCCACAGTGGAGGCTCATTCTCCTGAGGCTCGTGATTTCTCTGTTACAACCAGTTCCAGTCAAGCTCTTTGCTTATTTTATCTGAAAGCTGCTTCAGCTCTCTTTGGGACAATGGCATTCCTCCTGTAGTCCCTTGTACTTCATACTTCCTTTTGAAGATACATTCAAGCAGATATGCCTTTTGAGTTACAAAGCAAACTGAGGTTGAATTGCTAATAAGCCGACTGTCCTATAAACAATTCTTAATTAGACCCAAATATTTTGGTCTCTTACATAATTCTGCTTGAGGGAACTTCCATGCTGAGTTCTTAGCAAAATAGATGCTGTTCCTGTACAGCTATAAAGTGTGAATGGAGAATGATACCCATTAATGCTTACTAAGGATTACAGCCTGTTTTCATAGTAGTCTTTCAAAGCTTACTCTAGTTCATCTTCATTTTCTGTGGGCTTTTTCCCAGGTAGTTTGCTTGTAAAATTTAGTAGTGCATGCTACAGATAAATACAGTGAAATTTTGCTGAGATTCTTGAAGGTTTTTAAGGTAAACATGTGGCGTGTGTGCTTACAGCCATAGTGGTTTCTTTTGAGACAGCAGGGCTTTTCTTGGTATGGGGAAGAATGTAAGAGTTCTTGAATTTTAATTGTCTGTGCACTTTTTCAAACAGAATAAACAATGTTTAGTGCTGTACAGTGTTAAGTTTCTTGTATCCTAATTGGTGAAAGGAAAGATTGTAGTTTTTTTCTTGCTTGTTCAAGCTTCAAGAGCTCTAATTAGCCACCCCAGACAGCATGTGGTGTCTGAGGTTGACAGACTACTTCTGGACCCTCCAGGTTGATATCTTTTTACTTACTGCTCATTTAGAACATCAACTTTTACTTTATTGGTTTAATTCACTTGCCTTCAGCTAATGAGAGGACAACTGAGATACTATTTTGTTTCCTTCCTGACCACAAGAAGAGGCCATACTGCTTGTTCTAACCTTACTGACAAGACACAACTTCCAGTCCAGTGTTAGGAGTGTGATATTTGTGCCTAAGTGATAGTTGTCCATGAAAGCACCTCACTCCACAGTTCTCAGTGGAATGGCAGTGACATCTTCCCAGTGTCTTGTCCATCAAGGAGCTGATGATGGCCTTGCTGTGGCATACATACATATGTATGTGGACATACATACATTTCAGGCATACAACCCCCAGATCGTTCAGCTTCTATACGGTGTTCTGGAGGAGAATTAGCTTAGTCTTCTAAGAAAGCCTATTAATGGCAGCCCTTAAACCACTTTAAGAGCATTGTGGTATAAATGAGTTACAGATTGACAGCGATGGAGCACTAAAGAGAGGAATACCTTTCTTGGAAAGGTGCAGTGTCACCTCTTCAGTGTGAAATTGCTGTTGTAAGTTTGTAGTAAAATGTGTGCTGTGACCCTCTGTGCCCGTGCAGTCAGCTGCCTGCTTGCCTGCCTTGTGGTGCCATTAGCCTTGATTTTGAAGGGGGACACTTTTATTTGCATTCATAATTTTGGAAGGATAAAAAAATATCAGTTCAACTTGGTTTGTACATCTGAGTGCATTTTGCTTAAAGAGGCCTTAGCAGATGCCAGTCCACTGAACAAGTATTTTGTATGTACAGCAGAATTAGATGTTGAACCTCTGTGAACGACAGAAAATGTTGTGTGTCCTGTGTTCCTGGTGCCCAGTGCCAGCAGGTAGTTGGTGGAAGTACTGAAGAGAGGACTTCTGTTCCACTGGATTTTGTTACAAAGTCTACTATAAAAATACGTAGCTTTGCCTCTACTAGCATGTACACATACAGGCTTTTAGGCTGTGACAGTCTCATGACCTAGATTTGTGTTTGCTCAAGCTTGAATGAACCAGTTAAGGAATATCTCCAGGGAGACAGACCTTTATTAAATCATAGCAGAGCTTTGCTTTTAACCATAGCACTGGCAATGACAACTTTCCTTTTGCTGGGTGGGTGTGGTCCATATTTGTCAGTGTCAATATTGGCTGTTCTACATTTGCCTGGTTTTGAAATGCAGGTATTTTTGGGCTGTGTTTTACCTCAACACTCTTGACAAGGATGTGAAATGAAAGGCAAAGAAATGCTCATACCATCATAGCATTAAGCTGACATTTTGCATTCTGTTTGCCTAGCACTGCAGTTCAAAATATAGAGCTGAAGTCATGGCCTCATCAGCTCAGACACTGCAGCTTTGAGAGTAGGAATGATATGAATTAAGCCAGGTGAGTAGGTGAACGATCAGGGAGGTCAGTGTGCACTAACTGGTCTCCTCTCTAAATCCTGTTGATTCTGCTGTCTTACTGTATGCTTTTGGCTTAATGACACTTGATTTCATGAAATTATGTGATGCAGCCTTCTGTCCTTGTCAGTGTTGGGAGCAACAGCCATTTACCTTGTGTTCCATGTCTCTTGAGAGTCCTTGTAAAATGCTTGTTGAGATAACTCTGCTCCCCTTGCCTTGGTCTGTCTCTTTGTACAGCAGCTGATGAGGTGCTTGTACCATCAGTGCCACCTTCCCAGTGTGGCAGAGCTGGGCTCTCAGGTACAGTTTAGTTTCTTGGCGAATCTTTTCTGGAATTTCTGTAATTGTGGTTTTATTATGCTATGTCTGAGCAAGATATTGTGGAACAGAGACTTGTTTTGTGTATTACCTGAGACTCACATTGAGTAATGATTTGGACCTCTAAACTCTTCAAGTAATGTGGGGTTGGATCCTCCACTGATTTAGTCCTCAATGAGCCTGGCAAAAAATCATGGAAGCTTTCTAACTAGGGCAAGTCTGAACTGGATCGTGTGTGTGTCATTCATCTCAGTGCTTTCAACATTTTAACATAGAGCAGCTCACAAACAGCAGACAGCTCAGTTTTGCATACTGTTAGAGAAGGCTTTTTAAGGAGCTGGTTTGGAAGGCCGTTTGTTGGTGAAGCAGAGAAGAGGGACAGGGAAGTTTGAGAGTAAATCCATGCAAAAGCTATTCGTTTACTGTGGTAGCACAGGCAATGCGTAGAAATTACTGTCTAGTTAGAAAAAACTTTTCTAGAAATTGCTGTTGGGACTGATGGACAAAGAGGTGCAGTAGGATATGAACAAATTAGTCTGTAACTCAGCTTTGGCAGTCCTGCTAGGTGTTGGATAGTTCTGTTTTGCTCCTCTTGAATGACACCAGGAGGAAAAGCAATATTAAATTAATTTCCAGTGGAAATTAAGGGTGGGTGTGCTTTGGCATCAACTTTCTTCCTGTTAATTTGGGGATATTTCTCAAACAAATACAGTTGAGCTTTTGTTTGAATTATTAGTTTGTGATTTGTTTTCTGTAGTTACTTTTTACTTTCTGGCTTATTTAGTATCAAACAAAATAATAGAAAAGCATTTTACAGATTTATTTAATTTCAGGGAAAATAGACTGTTAAGACCTTTCAGAATATGTAAGTGTTTTATCAAAGAACAGTCATTTGTATTTAATGTTCAGATTGTTTCACTGAAAATACCTACTTTACAAGAGCTGAAGAGTTGTTTAGTTTTGTAAATATTGGTCCTTAGAATGTCAGAAAGCTTTTTCTGAATTAAGAGGAATTATTAAAGAAAAATATTTTAACTGTTCATGGAGCCTATATCTGCTTCTAAGCAATTTACCAGTAAGAGCATTTGTAATGTAACAGTAAGAGCATCATAGTTCTAGTTGTGAGAATGTGTCCATGCAGGGAGCTTTGGGGAAGGATACAGTAATTCAGCTGAGACTTGAAGAAAGGCTGTGCAAGTGGAAGTGCAGGTTTCTGCTCAGGCTTTATCCTCCCAAGGCACAGGGACCAGAGCCCATGGTGGTCCAGCTGGGACAGCGTTTCCCACCCGTCACTCCTGCTCCTCTGCTGGAGAGTACCCCTGCCATAGATGTTCTGGCTGATGGTATAATCACTCCATAACCCAGTTCTGCCAAAAAGGGAGAGTCCTCAAAAATGCCAGCACCCCAAGGAAGGTGTCAGAATTGGTTCAGAAAGTGGTTATGCAAGCAGAATCTTTGGCAGCTGTGAGAGGCACTGGGAACTCCTGGGGCTGAGGGGAACTGGCTGCTGCTGGGGTTAAACGTTGCTGAACTGCAGGCAAAATGGCACATATCCCTCCAGCTTGAAGTTACTATAAAGAATCCTATTGCTGCCTCATTCTTATGTTTTACTTTTCAGTCCTTGATAATATCTTGGGATATCTTGTTATCTTAACCTTATATGTTATTATCTTGGATAATATCTTACATGTTTGAAATATTTGTGCTTGTTTGCCTTATTGGCACAATATCTCTTTGGGCACACCGAGGCCTGCTCATTTCAATTCAAGCACTGGTTAGAATTTTGTTTTGTTCAGATTTCCCAGAACGTGAGCACTGTGATGGTTCAGCTTGAGGCCTTGACATACACACTCTGATATGTACTTGCAGGCACTGGGTTCTTCGAATCTGTGGCTTTTTTAAGAGCTTGAAGCTGCTGCTGTCTCTCCCAAAGCTGTCGGATCCATAATTTATTATTCCGGTTTCCCACCTTACAAGCACAGATCAGTCACAGCCTGATTTAGAAATTTCCTTCTTCATTACTCGCAGAGAATTAGACAGTACCAGGCAAACCATTTCTTGTAAAATTCTCGTAGTTTCCAGAATCCTTTTGACTTTTAGTCAGCCATTCCAGGGACAAAGTGATTTTTGGGAAGCAGAGAGAGTCCATTACTTGCACAGAGAAATATTCAAATGTGGTGTGAATCAATGTATATAAGATAAAGGGAATGTGGAAGATATTTTCCCCTTGTTTTTCTCTGTGATCTCAGCCCTTTTTCTTGACCAAGTTCTTAGTTCTTTTGAGAAAAAACAGCTGTCCTATTCTGGCTGTTACCCAGGAGATGGAAACTGCCTGTCCCGTTTATTACTGAAAGCCAAGTAGGGAGATTTAGAGCCTGAGGATAATCTGGAGGAGGCAAATGAAAACCTTTCTCTTGAGTTTGAGAACACAGTGTTGGAGGAGGCTGATAAGTCATGAGCTCTTTTCAAAAGCTCTTTTTCAGATGAAGCATCCTTTGCTGTCTCTGAAACCAAGAGTACTGAGTTGAAGGATACCAGACCACTGATGTGCTTAGGTCCTTCTTTATTTCAGTTGAATTTGACCCTGAGGAAAAAAAAAAGAAGTGGCATTTGGAGGACACAGTAACGGGTTCCCAACTTGTAAAAGTGCTTTAAAGATGTCAAGGATAAATTTGCATGTCTGTTTATGTAGGGAAGGGGGAAAAGTTTCTTTTGCAGAGTGGAAAACCTAAGCTGAAAAGTTGTGTGGGTAAGGGAGAACTACCCAAAATGCGGAAGAAGTAAAAAGAAAAATAAAAATGGAGTGACTTACCTGTGGATATTGTGGACTGCATTTCGATAGAGCTTTGTCAGAATGGATTAAATGAGCATCTGTCAGGGACAGCATAGAGATGCATCACTTTGCAGTGCAAGGGACTGTGTCAGGCTGCCTTTTGAGGTTCCTTCTGACACGTGTTTATGGTTTATGTGGTGTACGGTCACAAAGTGAAAATATTAACAAGCTGACAACCTGATCAATGTATTTTTGAAAGAAATTCCTCTAAGTGGGGCCTTTGCTTGTTTTTAAATTAGCCAGTACAGCATTGTGTCATGCATTTGGCAAGAGTGCATCTTGCTGCTAGAAAGCCATGACCTGTTGCTATTACTGAAACCTGGTGGGGATGAATCCCCTGACTGGGGTTTGGCTCTCAATGGCTACCAGTGGTTCAGAAGGGACAGGGGAGAAAGGAGAGGTGGAGGTGTTACCCTCGACATCAAGAGAGGGGGATGGAGTGCCAAGAGCTGTCTCTGAAGAATAGCCATGAGCTATTCACAGGTTGAAAGCCTGTGGACAAGAATCAGAGTTTGAGGCAACAAAGGGAAACCTCATGGCTGGTGTCTGCTGCAGGCCACCCAATCCAGGAGAGCCTATTGACAAAGTTCTTGCTCCAGCAACAAGGTATTACAGACTTGTCCTGCTGGGGAACTTCATCCACCCCAACAGCTGCTGGAAAAGCAGCACAGGAGCTGTAGTCAATCCAGGAGGCTCAGGGAGTGCATGCAGGATAAACCTCTCACACCAGGTAATAGACAGCCCTAGCAGAGGGGTTGCAATGCTGGACGTGGTGCTGAGCAACACGAGCTCATGGGGGACACCAAGGCTGCAGGCACTCTGGGCTGCAGTGGTCATGCACTGCTGGAGTTTGCAGTTGTGAGGGATAGGGGTCAAATCAAGAGTAAAGTCAGGACCCTCAGCTTGAGGAAAGCAGACTTCAGCTCTTCAAGTTAGTCAATAGGATCCCCTTGGAAACTCCTTTTTAAAAACACACGCATAAATTTGTGCAGAAATTATGTGGGGATTCTAGGAGATTCTGTATTTATGGAGAAAGGACTTAAGTTCTGAAGAGTTCTTGGAGATCACTGTGGAAAGTCTAGTGATGGAAGAGTGGTTTGGACTGTTAAAACAGCAAGGCAAGGCACTTGAGACAAAACCCAGACCATCTACAAAATGAAACAATACAAAAAGCATCTGTAGCTTCCTGTTTCTGTAAAAAAATGCTGTCAAATTTTATACAGTTTCTTAAATAGATCTGAAATGAAAAATAGCTCGTTCTTGAAGCCCTGTGTAGCTGTGCAACAGGCTGAAAAGGTCTAGCAGATCTATGTGGAGACTTGAGAAAAACCACAATGCTGTATTGCACACTTCAGAATCTTCAGGAAAGAGCGGTTATGTGCTAGGAAAATTCTACTTTTGATGATGTAGTTATTTTAAGCTGGTCTAAGTGGTCTAATAAAAAGGTGTGCTGAGTGAAAAATGATTGTATATAATAAATATGTTGACAATTGTATTTCCTATGCACCATTTTGACCTACCTCAGAGAAAGTGTGCATGGCCAAGTATGTATGCACAGGTTTTGAAAAATGAATTTCTAATATACCAAGAAAAATACATGGTTTGGATAGTTTCTAGCTTGATGATACTAATGAGACTTCATATAGAAGTACATTTGAATAAATATAATCCTATTGAACTCATTTCATTTGCTTAATGAAAAGCTGAGTATACGAAAGCATTACATAGAAAACCGTAAGCACCAATGCCATTATTGCTTTTTCAGGTATTTTAGCAGGAACTTAGAAGTGACTTGACACCATGGTGGCTCTTTCCTTGAAGATCTGTGTCCGCCAGTGCAACGTGGTGAAGACGATGCAGTTTGAGCCGTCCACGGCCGTGTACGACGCCTGCAGGGTGATCCGCGAGCGCGTGCCCGAGGCGCAGACAGGCCAAGGTGAGCGCTGGCCTTGCCCTGCTCAGCTCTGGGGCTGAGTTGAACAAAATCCCATGGGGTTTTTACTTTGTGCTGTTCATTCATCTTTCAGGTTGGAGGGTTGTTTTGTTTTTATTGAAATCATAAGGCTCTGGAGTGAAAGGAAACAAGCGCAGATTCTGAAGGGACAAAGTAGCTGAGTTGTTTTTCTTTCTTCTGTCCTGACAAAGGCTTGCCCACAACAGATTTTTTTTCATGGAACTTCAACTTCTTAAATAAATACTTTTTTGCCTAAAACATGAGAAATTGCTCTTCTGCTTGGAGAGCAATTTTTTTTTTAGAACCGCCTATTTAAAGCAGTGTTTCTGGCAATGTTTTCTGAGAAGATCTGGGCAGACTTATTTTGTGCCTCAGTAAGGCAAGTGGCAGCATCAATTACAAAAGAATGGCTGGATACCTCCAAAATGTGCAAAGAGAAACTGGTTAATAACTAAAAGCATCACCATAGTGTGCATGCCATAGTTACCATGCTTCTAAGTGTTAATTAAATGTTGCTGTCTCTGTACCTATTGAGCAAGTTAGATGAATACAGACTGTGAAATACCATGGACAAAAGGTCTGGTTTAGACATAGTCAAAGTTGTCAAAAAATTCAGATACTTCAAAGCCCTCTGATGCTGCACTGTATAGAATGCCACTGGAATGTAATTCTTAAAGCAAGTTGTTTATTGAGTTTTAGGCACAGCTCTCAACCTTTACAGCTGTTTCAAAAATCTTCCCTGAATTGTAGGAAAAATTTACTATTACTTACAATTGCTTCTCCTTTGCAAGAGTCCTTAGGAAATCTAGTTACAGAGCTTCAGTTTTCAGATAAAAGGTGCATTTTTACCATGCTGATCTCTCAAGGCAGTGGTTGTAGAAAGTTGTTGAATTCAGAGAAGTTGAGTAATAAACATCCCTGAACATCATGAACCTCAAAGAAAAGCCAAGGAGTTCTCAGATTTTATAGCAGGGCTTTTTCTTCATAGCTGATTGCAGTGCAGTTACAAACTTCAAACAACTTCATGAAGTTGAGTGATGAACAGAAATGTTTCCAACATCCCCTTTCCCTTTCTTGGTTGCTGTTGAACTGTGTGTGTTTGCCTGTTAGTTCAGAAGACTCACGGTGGTGCAGTACAGCTGATAAACTAGTTCTGCATGACAGAAAATGTACTTATCTTGCATTATGGCTGTTAACTGTGCACATTGCACTTCTCCCCCGAGCCTGGTGGCAGCACAAAAGTGGCTGTGATATTCATGTGCAAGTTGCACAGCTCCTGCTGTTTCATTGCCAGGTGCATCCCCCAGAAATGAATATCAGAGCAGTCTGTGCTTCCTTGGTGATTCTGTGCTCTGTGCAAGGTGCTTTGTCTGCTTCTAAAGGTCACAACCTATTTATAGGCACAGCTTCTAAAATTTTACATCAGTGATTCTGTGTTGAATTTGTATCATAAACATCCCTGTATCTCTTGTCTTTTCAGGGGAGTTTTTAATTAAGGTCAGCAGGAAAAGTTTTTCTTATTCTGTTGTCTTTGGAAGGATTCTTCCTTTGAAATCGTGTCTGGAAGTCAGTTATACTTTTATGCAGTAAGCATAAGGTCTTTTATATAACTGCATAAGTAACCGTGTGTAAATTGTTGCTATGCAGGGATGAAATATTATCCAGAAATTGTAGGTATTTTTACCTGGCTTTCTGACCAGAGGATCCTAACCCATAGCTGAAAGGAAACAAGGTAGGGCCTGGAGCAGAGCTGCTGCAGCATCCTGTGAGCACTGCTGGCCATGAGAAAGGTCATTAGCTTAACCTGCAGAACTGCAAGCAGAGCAGTGACTGCTGAACAATAGTTTGTTGTTTGTGAAGTATAATCTGTATCAATTCTTCATGCATATGGATAGGCCTTAAATTAACAGTCAGGGTACTTTATTTTGTGTATCTGGAGTTTAGTCTTTGAAGCCTAAATCTGGGTTTGTTTCTGTGTGGCAATGAAAATTTTATCATTTACTTGTGATTCTGAGTCAGTTGATATTATTTAGCCTGCAAAAGATGCAAGTGTTTCCTCTGTTCGTTATGGATATAATTCTAGAAGCCTTGTGTATTTTTATATAACTAAACCTGAATCATCTACCAAAAAGATTCCCAAGTTTATAATAAACTCATTCTGTGGAGGGTTGAAAGCAAACTGTGTTTTGAAAATAGACGTGCTTCTTGAAATAGTACACTATGGTTAAGGCCAAACTGCTTGTATTTTTGGTTAGTCAATTCCAAAGCAGGACCTGTGAGCATTTAAAAAAGGTTGTCTCAAAGAAAAGTAGTTACAAATATAATACACAGTAGATGTGACACGTGAAGATGTGATGGCAATAGTGAAGCTTTTGTTCAAGTCTTCTGTAAACCCTGATATACCCTGCTATTTGCTGTTAAACTAAATATTTTGTGAAGCACAGAAAAAAAAATTCTATCCAAGTTTATTAAGAATGGAAGGTAAGTGTAATGGAGGCTTAACCCTGAAGCTGAATAGCCCTGAATAAAACCAGGTTGGCTTTATTAGGTTTGATCTCTTTCAATGTGTCTCTGTCTCTTCTGTTCCGCAGCCTCTGACTATGGATTGTTCTTGTCAGATGATGATCCTCGGAAAGGTATATGGCTGGAGGCTGGAAGAACACTGGATTATTACATGCTGAGAAATGGGGTATGGTGCAAGTCTGTTGCTTCCTTCATCACCATCTCCTTAGAAAATTTGTTTCCTAAATAGCAAGAAGAGTGTTAACATTTGGAGGGGTAGGAGGGTCTTGAGTCTGTTCCTGCACTTGACCTAGTCCTCTTCCTTGCTGTGCCTCAGATGTGAGTTTTTTCCTGTATCAGGCTGTACTGTGAGCTGCTGTGATCAGTGGTGTCTTCTTAGAATGATTAACAGAAAGTTGAAAAACAACTGTTGTTATATGCTTTATATTTGAGGTGACCTTGTGTTACAGAGTTGGTTTCCAGTATACTTGACTTGGTGAGGTTGGACTTGCTCTCATTATGGCCAGCTTGCTTACAGCCAAAGGGCACTGCAGTCCTTTGGAAATGATGGAATAGGTTGCACAGCACACCTATCCTGCCCTGACTAGGTTTTGGTCTTGCCACTGAGGACAGTTCCTGAAAAATGACATTGGCAGAACTAAAGGTAGTTGTTTTTCAAGTTTATTAAATGAGTAAGTTTGCCTATACTATAACAAAGGAAAAATCCAGCTTGGAGAGTGGGAAGAGAATCCTATTTTAGGCATCTAAGGTAGTGGGTTGGCTTGTGGTGGCTTCCAAAAGCATTTAGAAACAGTTGTGTTTACTTCCTAGGATATATTGGAGTACAAAAAGAAACAGAGACCTCAGAAAATACGTATGTTGGATGGTTCAGTGAAAACAGTCATGGTGGATGATTCTAAAACAGTTGGTGAATTGCTGGTTACCATTTGCAGCAGGATAGGTAAGATTTTGGGACCCACATGCTTAAGAATTTCTTTATCTGCCATATTTAAATTTTGTTTGTTAGGATGCTATGGGACTAGAAATTGGCACACGTGTTAAAAATTTAAATTTGTTATAAGTTACTATTTGCCAAACACTCTTTTGAAACCTGTTGTCCAGGTTTTATCAAAATCCATAGAGAGTTACCCGTATCCTTAAACTTCAGAATTTAGCAGTTGAAGGCACAAAGTTATCCAACAGTACAGGTACCAGTTCTTTATTGTACATTACATTTACATAAACTTTCCTGCTGTGGGGTAGAGAATTTGAACTGAATTTATACTAAATTAGGGGAACACTGCTGACCTTGAAATGTACCCAAACTTAGGGCTTTGTGTTGTTATGATTAAGAGTTGATCACAGCATTGTATCATTTGTAAAACATCATCTAGAAGCCATTGAGAGCAGCTGGTCAAAGATGTCATATTGCTTATATTCTGTCTCAGTATTTAGCTAAATAGAGACATTTTTGAAAACAAATTCGTATTTAACTATAAGCATGCACCCAGCATGGATTAATTTAGATTTTAAACCCTTGCTTAAATCCCATTTAGAATTCAAGTGGCTTTAATTTGATTTAGATTACTTTACTTGGAAAGTGAATCATCTATTCTAATTTTGAGTTTTTCTATGTTGGATTCTAATGTGCTGTAACTAATTTACCTCAAAAATTAGTTTGACTTGTTTTCATGAATGTGGTCATGTAGGTGAGTATTTAATTTGCTGTCTGGTGTAACATAAACATGCTTTCCCAAACAGTACAAAAAACCAAACAGAACAAAGAAATGAGAGCAACTTGGCACATATGCTAAATATTGTGAACTGATTTTTGATTCAGTTTCATGTAAAATTCATAGGAATAGTTGAGTCTTAACAGTTAAAAAAAAAATCATAAATTTCACATGGTTTCTGTTCCTCAGTCAGCTCTGCCACATTTCTTTTACACATCATGTACAAGTTGAAATTACTTAGTCCTCAGGAAGCAGTTGTAGGCATCCCTGAATGGAAATTTACTATAGTCTGTCTCCATTTTGGAATTTATTGCTATTTTAAATTCCATCATGTTTTTAAACTGACAGCTTCTCTTGATAGGCAAAAAAAAAAAAAACTAATACCTTTCTGAAAATGGCAAATGCAGCATATGACAAAGTAATGATGTATTGGAAAGACAAGGCCAGATATTGGCAAGATGTCTTGAATGCAGAAGTTGTAGAGTAGTATTCTTGTTCCCCATACACTATTTTAGGATTTCATCTGGCATATCCTTACTATATTTGAAATAAACCATTGGTATTTCAACATGTGGAAAAGAATATTTCATCCATCCTAAAATGTATTAAATTTTTATTGTTACAAGCACTGGATTTATTTATAATTCCAGGAATAACAAATTATGAGGAATATTCCTTAATCCAGGAAAGCATCGAAGAGAAGAAAGAGGAGAGTACAGGAACACTTAAAAAAGATAGGACACTGCTACGTGATGAAAGAAAAATGGAAAAACTGAAGGCAAAGCTTCATACAGATGATGATTGTGAGTAATGTATTCCAGGGTAATTCTTTGATTAATGTCTTTCCACAGTATAATGCAAGAAAGCTATACAGGAATGCATTTTTAGATTACTCAGTGTGTCTCAGTTGATTCCTAGCTGTATTTTGCATCCTTTTATATGTAATGTGTGCAACTGAATATTGTTAAAATTAAATAAATGGACAAGTTAATACCTCTAAGAGTTAGCAGGTGTTTTGAAGTGCTTTTTGTTACTTTTTTGGTAGGGGTATTTCAGCTTAAGTGTGAAGGGTCATTTTTGTCTCTTCATTAAAGTTGGATATTTAAATATTGATGCCTACTGAAAGCCATCAAAAGGTAGTTTTGTCTTTGAAGGTATACATTTTAACTGTAAGTGAAGTTTGCCAAAGAACTAAGGCAGTATTTGATTTGTTTTGTGTGTTAGGTCATAAGAACCACTTTTTCTGTTTTACTGGAAGACACTAAGGTTAACTGGAACTGGCAGCAAGATGTTTTAAAATTGTGTTCAGGGATAAGAAAGGTAAACAGAGTAACTCGTTTTAGAGGTAAAATGTGATAAACTTGTTTTGCAGTGAACCTTTGAAGATCTAAATTTAGTATTGAAACACTGCTGTAGCTGTTTCTTCAACAATATTAATGGTGTTTGATGCTGGAGTATGTCCTTGTTTCTCAGCAGTGCTGTTTTTCAATTCTCATTTGTAGCGAGCCTTCAACACTGATGACCAGAAACAGAAATGAAAGCAACATTTCTTGCAGAGTTTCCCCCTCCAGTGGAAATGCCAATTATCCCCTGAGTTTCCCACCAGCTTTTATCACTGCAGCAGTGTGGGTTTAACAATGTGCTTGTCTGTGGCTCTGTTACAGTAAATTGGCTGGATCACAGCCGGACCTTCAGAGAACAAGGCGTGGATGAAAACGAAACGCTGCTGCTGAGACGCAAGTTCTTTTATTCAGACCAGAATGTAGATTCAAGAGATCCTGTTCAGCTTAATTTGCTTTATGTTCAGGTACAGTACCTGCTACCTTGTCTGAGGAAACCTGAGGTGTAGGTTAATTAGAAAAGTTTTGTGCTCACATACTTCATCTTCTAGAATTCCAGTTCTGGATGTGCTTTAGTTTTACTCTTTTGTCTGTCCCTCCAAAAACACATGATAGTACAGAGGCTTTGCTGATTCTTTTTAATCAAATACTTTGAACCCAAAAATGGATGCTCAGCCAAAAATCCACTGGCTTTCATGACCTGCTTCTTTGAAATTCATACATGTCTTTAGTTTCAAATTGACTTTTTTAGTTCTTCTCACCATTATCTTCTGTGGATGGTGCTTTCTGTGTAATGTGGAATGTCAGGTCAGTGTTGCAAACAGCTTTCTGTTTCTCATGTCTTTTCTCTTCTGCCTGATGAGTGAGAGAGCTGCTTCTGCACTCCTTTCCCATCTTCAACCCAGACAGCACAAAAGGCAGGCAGGCTTGCTGTCAAAAGGGACCATATTGTGTAACACAGTAGGAGTCCATCTAGACAAGGTCCCTAAACTGCTGGAGGTACTGTACATACCTCAGCAAAGCCAGGAGCTTTATGCTGAACATACTACTGAACTGAAGGTGCCATTCTGTTTCCCTGCAGTTCAGTCTGAAAAAAACCATGGCTTTTAAACTCTCTGTTAAAGTGGTGGGTTGGTTGGTTGGTTGTTGTTTTTTGCTTGTTTGTTCTTTGATTTTTTTAAGTTAAAAAAATTGAAAGTTTAATGGGATGCTCTGTTGTTATACTTGGCATTGCTCTAAATTACATTTTAAAAAATCTGAGGCAAAAGATAAAGCTGGTATTGCTTGTAAAACAGCAGTACATTTTCCAAGTATTTTAGACTATCACACTAAGCTAAGCTGTCCTCCTGCCACTAAGATATTTCATTCAGGCTGCTGTTATGACAGTCTGTGTTGATAATGCTTTGTCATTGTTTTGTCTATGGATAGGTGAGGCTTCTATTGCCAGAGCTATAAAACCTATCATCTTCAATGACCACCAAATTTACACAAAAGAAAGAAAAATGCTGTGTGCATTCTCCTGTTGCCATATCTCTAATAGTTATTTTGGTTTTACATACTAGTTATGGAGCTCATTTCCCCTCCTGTTACAAAGTTGTAAGATGAAAGCTTTTCCAAGCTGTATATTCACACTCATGTATCTGTGTATATGTGTGTACATACACAGAAGTGTATGTGCATGTTGTATTTAATTTACACATGCATCAGGAAATGGGTGTCACGTTCTCTCGGTGTTACAATCATAGTTTCACCATGAAGTAATCTAGTAATCTTTGTATATTTTATTAGTCACATGCACATCCAGAATGGAATAATAAAGACATGCAGACAGAAAAGTGTGTGTTGCTGGCTGTGTTCAAGCTTTCAAGGAATTTGAGATGGAATAGTTATTTTGGATGTCCCTGACATATCTTTGCTTATCTCCTATAGGCTCGTGATGACATTCTGAATGGTTCCCATCCTGTCTCCTTTGAGAAGGCCTGTGAATTTGGAGGCTTTCAAGCACAGATCCAGTTTGGACCTCATGTAGAACACAAACACAAACCTGGATTTTTAGAGTAAACACTTCTAACTTCTAAATTTGGGTGACCTCAAGTGTAACTAATGTTGAGTTGTCACAGATTAAACACATTTTATTACTCCAAGCAGAGGTAATCAGATTCAGTGTGTCTTCTGTAGCAAATCTCCCAGTGAAAGGAAACTTTTTTTTCTCAAATCAGCAAACTCAGCTTGATTGAGGGGACCTTTGGAAGTGGCTTATTAGGCAGCACAGGGCACTGGCTCCTTCCAGGGTGCCAGTTAAATACACACATGGATTCCCCAGCAGCCTGGTAATCTGGGAAAACTGAGGTTTTGTTCTTCCTTAGAAGTCTGGCTGCATTTAGTAATGCCATGTGGGAATTTGGCATACATCAGTATCTATCACAGATGTTTGATTTGCTGGGCAAGTAGAAGAGTGGAAAAATGCTTTGTCATTTGAATAAAGGGAATATTGCTGTGTGTAGAGGTTAAACTTTGCAAACTTTTTAGTGGCATTAATCAGTTGGTCAGATTCACCCTCTCATGGGGTTGTATGACTGGAATTATAGAACTGTGCTCTTTGTTTGAGACATGGACAGAAGTCCTGCTTACAAGTGGCTCATCCTTTAATCTTTACTATGAGACTTGATTTCCTGCAGGGTGAGTTTAGTTTGACAGAAGTTTAGATGACCCATTTTTCAACTGGTTTTGATTTTCTGATTGGTTTACCTGCAGTAGAATTAACCAAGGGCTGCAGCCTGAGGAAAGCAATGTAGGAGGGTAAAAGACAGCTATTTCCTGCACAGTCCATCAAGCCTTGCCTACATACAAGGCTCATAAATACCTTAATTGGATGCACAAAACAATGGGTGCATATTTGGTTTCTGTCCTGTTCCACTGGCAGAGTGCTCAGTGCTGACTCAGGCTTCCTTTGAGCCACTCTGGGGTTTACAGGATCTCAGGGAGTCACTTTGAAGTGGTCTCTTGCTGTGGAACACACAATGCTGCAACACTGCTCCTTTGAAACACTTCACTTCCGAAAAATATTCCTGAAGTAGCAGTTCAGTTACGCAAAGAAACTTCTTTCAGTTCCAGTTAATAATTAGCTTTTCTTTTTGTTGTCTATTTGTCTCCTACTGATTGGCCCATGAACCTTTCCTATTGTAATTACTGATGTCTCTGAGAATTACAGGGACCCAGGGTAACAGCTTCAGTATACTCCTGGTTTTCATTTCCTAGAACTGTGACCAGTTCGACAAGGATCTCTCTCTGGGATTTGTCTGTGGTCTATTTATTGTTGCCTTCTCCCTCCACTCACTGAAAAGTATTCCTGCAGCAAACCATGGGGGTAGTATCTCATCATAAGCTAATGTTGTGTCATGGTCATGATTTCAAGAGTTAGTTGTTCCCAGCAATAGTTGTTTTTAATTTTTAAAGCAGTAATTTCTCACAATCTTAACCAGCTTTTGCAAACTGCTGTACATGTTCAGTTGCTTAAATTTTTCTCGGATTTTCTAATATTCTGCTTGGATTATTTCAGTAAGAAGATTTTTTTTCACTTTTCTGTTTTTCAAACTCCCATATAGTGACTGTGTTTTATGGTAGACTGAAAATGCTGGATGGATGATATTTCTACATTGTATGCAGTGCTGGATAATTTGAAGTCCATCACAAAATAAAGCCATCACACATATTCTGAACTGTATGTTAGAAAGAGAATGTTATTCATGTGGGAATAATTTTGAACCAGAATTCCAAAATTTAGCACCTTATGTTCTGCAGGGTANCTTTTTTTTTTAATATCCTAGTAGAAATGAAAGGTATCAATATCTGAACTGTATGTTAGAAAGAGAATGTTATTCATGTGGGAATAATTTTGAACCAGAATTCCAAAATTTAGCACCTTATGTTCTGCAGGGTATTTTCTCTACTGTTGTATTATTTTCTTTTAGGGCTTTGACTGTATTAGAATCAAACTTTGCAGGTACCTGAGTGTAATTGCTCACTGTCCTGATGTATAATCAGTTTCATAAAATGAAGGATTTCTAAAATAGATAAAATTCAGGCTTTGTCCTCTGTAGATGAACCCGCTCCAGAGCCAGAAGTCATTGTCTCCTATTTTAAAGTGTACATGTTTATGATTGTGTTGATGCATTTGGTTTTACATAGTGTTCATGACAGCCTTTCTGTGAAACCTCATCTTCTGTTTTGTGACTCTAAGCCAAGTGATCCTTGCTCATTATAAACAGTATATATAAATAGTGTAGTTAAATGGTGATTAGTTGTTTCTGAAGATGCATATCTCATTTTTCAGAATTTTTTTTTTAATTTGTCGTGGTTTTTTTATCCCCTTGAAAAAATAGTGAGCTTTTTTTAGAGTTTCATCCAACTACTTTCTACTCTTTGATGCATAAACATTGTCTCTTTTCAAGTATGAAAGTATTTTTGTTTTATATAAACTGTATGCTGTAGCTCAAAATGTGAAATAATTAGAGAGGTATCCAGTTACTACTGAAACCTCAAGATGCTACAAGTTCCCTTAAGGAGAATCTGTCAGCTCATACAGAAATCAGCATGTAACAGTATAATACTAATATTTCATGAAATTGTTTGGAAACAGCTTAGTTTGGTTTGCTATGTCTGCAATATGTTTGTGTAGAGAGACCTTTTGTATCCTTTTTTGGCATTGATAAAGTGTTCTTGGCCCAGATGAGGATTATTGCCTGTCTCTTCTAAGACCTTGGTATTGGTTGTTGGCATTTCCTTGAAGCTCATGCCAAAGTAAATTGTGAAAGCATTAAACTATCATATTACAAATAGTCCTTCCTCATAGAGATGGTTTTGCATGGCACCTGCAGAGGTACACTGGGACTGACTTTGCTGAGAGAATATCTGATAAAGAACTCATACTGTTCATCTGCAGATAGGAAAGGAGCACCTCAAACTGCACACCTCCACTGTTTAACTGCAAGCAGACTGGCAAATAGAAAAAAAAATGAAAATTGAGCTTGATGCTGAGCTCAATTCTTGAATCTAACCTAGTTTGCTGAATTAAACTGTGTTTTTCCAGAACACCTTCATGCTAATGAAAAACAATCAAAATGCTGGCACTCATGTATAATTTTTTAAAGAACAGGAAGAAGAAACTCAGTGTAAATCAAGTTAAATAAACACTGCTTGCTACTAACTGTTTTTTAACTGAGTTCAATGTCCATAATGCATGTAATTTAGGAGATTAAAGAAGACTAAATTATAAGATATTTCCATTATTTTTGCTAAAATCATTAAATAAATTAAATAATTAAAAGCTGCAAAATAAAGTAAAACTGTTTGTAAAGAAAATATCTGGATTATAGATAGAATTAAAATAATTTCAGTCTGTTCACAACTAGCAGTTCACCCTTTCAGCTGAGGTGATCACTTGTCTCTTGATTTAAAAATAATGGAAGGTGATAGAAGGAAAAAGCTTCTGATGTAACTGCCACCTCCATGTGCAGGAGTTCACAGCTGCTGCTTAGTGGACAGAGCACAAAGTTGTTTTCTTAACTCTCGCTGCTTGTGAAGCTCCAAGTAATGTTTGCTTTTCAGTGGTTTTTTTAAGTATTATATTAATTAACGAAGTAAGTAGATGTGCTTAAAAATGTGATTGTCTTGATAGTTTATCTACATACAGATAGCTCAGAAAATTAACTCCACTAATAAAAGATGGGAATTGAAAGTGCATTGATAACTGTAATTTGAGGATATAAATCCATTTCCAAAATGAAACATGGTTTAACTCAGGTTTGGGTTTGTTGTTTTTTTATTTGCCTTGGAAGTGAATTTAACCAAACTGGTTTGAACCTGTGAAATTCTGTATAAAGGCACCAGTCATTTTACAATAGAGATACCAGCTTTTTAAGACAATAAGATGTATTCAGCTTATTGTACAGTTTTAATGTCTCTTCAGCCTTCCCTACCCCATCATGTGTCTCAGTAAATAAGTCCCAGGAAGAGATATCATTATCATATATTAGTGAGATGTAACTACTAGAACATCAGAAGAAAGATTAGCAAGAAAAATTGTTGATTGTTTTATAATGCTAGACCTTTATGGAAAAGACAAAACGTGTGGTCTCAGTATTGAGTAATATTTTTGAAGAAGGCGCAAACTTCAAATTTAGTCTTTTGAGTTATTCTGTTGGTTGTCTGCAGTGGCAGGCTTTTGTGTTTAAAAACAAATAAAAAGCACACACACACACAAAAAAAACCAAAACCAAACAAGCAAAAAACAACCACAACACACAAAATGCCACAACACAAACATCCATCCCTTCAAGATATAAAACCAAAGCAACTCCCACAAAACAGATGAGCAAATTTTTTGCCACTCTTGTTTAAAGCAATCCACCCTTTTCAAAACTTCTAACTTTGTGTTACAGTAGGTAGTTCCAGCCTTCAGTGTTAAGTGTGCTTGTTTACTGAATTAATCAAAATGAGCAATACATTCTCCAGTCATACTTTTTCTGTGGTAATTAATACTGCAAAGCTGGGGGAATCCTTAGAAGTGAATTATTTTAACCAGGGAAGTTTCTTCAGGTGGAAGATGAGCTGCTGAATATATGACATAATTTCATCAGAGTACAATATTCCAGATGGGAAGATGCAATCCAGTAAAGGACTGTAGTTTGTTAAAGCATGATGTTGATACATCCTTAAGTTAGGGTGATATTTGGCTGAGATAAAGAGTTATTTTATTATACAGCAAGGAGGGCCAGATGAGGTGTTTGAAGATTGTTTCTGCCTGAACCCTGTCATCGAGGCTGAACTTGTTTAGTTTAATTTGTGTTTTGAGAGCCTTAGAATCTGAGTGCTACAGAAATTAAAACTTTTTTTTAAACTTTGAGACAACACATTGGTATTAAGTGTCCATTTAAATGACTTTCTAGTTTTCCAGTACAATATTAGTATTCTAATACTTCCTGGATGACACAGAGAAAGAACTTGGTCCCACATATCAGTAAATCAGAGTGCTGCTGTAAGGTGATAGCAGTGGCTGAACTTGGACACAGGGCTGGCTCAAGCTTCCATGCCTTCTTCTCCCAGATTACAATAAGTGTATTTGGATTTAGATGTGAAGCCCCCTGAGCTGCTGAGAGAAATCCTATAATTTCAGAATGGAAAGTGCCACAGTTATTTTACACAGTTATTTTGTTTACTTGATGAATTTTCAAAACTTGAAAAAGTACTACATGGGGCTGTAACTGAAGTGTTTTTCCTAATTATGTAAGGTAACCACTTGCTCTTGCTCTTGTTGGAGTTTGTTTTGTTGTGGAGGTGTTTTACACCCATTTTAGGAAGCTTGGGGGAGTTAGTGCCAATAAAGATGTATGGAAAGCATCTCTCCTCAAGAAGGAACCATTAACTATAGAATTTCTTTTTTTTTTTTCCCTAGCCTGAAAGAATTCCTGCCTAAAGAATATACCAAACAAAGAGGGGCTGAAAAGAGAATATTTCAGGTAATTTTGAGGCTGAAAAAAACTACTGTAGTTTCATTCCTTTTATAAAAAAATCTGAGCTTTCCCAGGTGATTACTTTGTCTATAGTTGAATTATATAACTATCAGAAAATGAAGTATAAAGGATCTGACAGCTTTTATTTTATTTCTTCAGCTTCTTCTTCTTATCCCGGTCCTTTTTTTTCCCACTGATGACTATCCAATGTGCTTTGTTAAAGGGAGAGTGTATTTTTAACATCTTTTTGTCAGTTGCATTGAAATATAAAGATAACTATTTGTACTAAAATAGACACACATTTAGGAAAGCCAGTTTTAATTTTGTGCCTCGTTCAAACATGAGCCTCAAGTTCTGCTTGTAAATGCTTGAATTTGTGGTGTGTTTGGGAATCACACTGTTGTAAAAGACTGCAGCAGTTGAGTAGCAAATGTACTGATGCCGTTGGAAGTGGTCTCTGAGTGCTGTTGATGCACCAAGTATCTCTGCCCACTGAAATACAAGTTTGGCAATACAATGGAAGTTGGAAAAGGGTGAGGTCAGCAGGTACAGATATGAACTCGAATGGTCTCTGGAAGGACACACCAGGGATCTGTGATCTCAGCTTGGGAGGCAGCTTGAAGAGCAGGAACAGGTCACATCCTATCCTTTTTTACACTCCCAGCTGAAGAATTCTGTAACTGAGTAAGTCTGTTCTACATAGAGCTTTTAGTACTTCCTTGGAGTTGAGTATATTTGATGCTTTTCTGTGCACCTTTAGGTGGTGGCAGTGATGTTGCAGTTCAAGCAAAGTCCAGATTCATTCACTTCTGAGTGTCATGACCATGCTATTCATAGCCTGGGATTTTTGCCCATGTCAGATATGACCTGTAAGTAGTTTCAGTCATTATGTGCTTTAGTGCAGGGACCAGAACCTCTGAGGGCACTGATGCTGGGCAAAGATGCAACAGCAAGATAGAATATGTGAGCTGGCTTTCTGACAGTTTTGAAAATCTGGAGTGTGGCAGGAGATTTTCACCAAATTCTCCATCTGCAGTGAGTACATTTGTGCTCCTTGCTCTTGCAGATCCTGGTTGTTCTCTGTGCTGAACTTGGCAGATAAGAGCAGCCTGTTCCCAAAAGGTTTTTGAAGTTGCAGTTCCTCCTCCCAGTGCTCCCCCGTGCAACACTGTCGAGGTGGGACCAAGTGGAGTAGGAAGGCATTTCCCATGTTCTTGGTGCTCCCCCTGCTGCCATCGGTCAGCATGAAAGAGGTGGCAGCCAGCAGTGCAGAACCATGTGAGGGGAAGATGGGGTAGGATAGGGAATCCCACAAACAGTATTTAAATAGTGAGACATTTGGGGACAACTTTCGGCACAATGGTCTGGAATAGGAGAGCAGGTACTGAGATGAAGTTTGAATACATAAGATGGGTACCTGTCATTACTTACAAGTAACCAAGTCTACTAATGAGCAAATTGTTTAAATAATAAATAGAGATGTGAGTTACAAGATTCACTTAGATGAGTATTTCAGGATGAACTGTTTAGAAAAATCATTGTTGGTTCCTCAGCTGTAGAATTCTTTTCATGTGATGGAAAACAAAACTCTGGATGATGTTGCAACTGGCAAAAAAAGCCCGTTGGAAGTACCTACAAGACATAAGAAATGGTCATGTACAAGATGTGAGGCTGTCATGAAGCAGAAGTTTTGGTCAGGAATATATAGTCTGTTTCTAAAAAAAAAAAAGAGTGATGGGATGATTGAATGATTTTTGAAAACTCAGTGAAGAGGTATTAATTGTGTGAAACCTAATAGTGTCAAATGACAGTAATATCTAGAATTTTAAACTGTCAGAAGTGGTTTAAATGTGCGTGATCTGAGGCACAGATTGACTGGTCGATGGTCAAGGAGGAGTGTTCTGTTTGCCCAGGTTGTTTATTCTTTCTGATGTCAGGAATTATGTGATGGTCTTGTTAACATTTCTACCCAGTATTTTTTCAAATATTCTTATTGTAACGATTATGAACTAAGCATGCTGAAACAGGTAAGAGCTATGCCCATTTTTGGTTTGTTTCCAGAAAGCATTGGTCCTGCCTAATTGATACAGAACTCTCTTACAGGAGCACAAAAACTGTGGTGAGATGACTGAGATAGAAGCCAAAGTGAAGTATGTGAAGCTGGCCCGCTCCCTGCGCACCTACGGAGTGTCCTTTTTTCTTGTTAAGGTAATGGAGCTCTTGCTGTGACCCTCCTGTGTCCTTGGCTATGGATTACCTTGGATCCCTCACTAAGCAAAGGTTTATTACCTCAACCACTGAAATATTTCAGTTTCCTGGAGGAGTGTGAAGAGGGATTGTCTTTGGAACTGAATAGTGAAGTTGCCCTAAAGAGCAGAGCTTCTGAATGTTAATGCATTGCTTGAAAATCAGGCTAAGCCTGGAGTTTTCAGTTGTCACTGTCTGCATGCCACTTGCTTTGCTTTGTCAGTATATTCCATTGTGCTTTTTCTTTCTCCTGTGGAAAGCTACATTTGACTGGAAAACAATCTTCCTCACCTTGTTCTAGGAAAAAATGAAAGGCAAAAACAAGCTGGTTCCTCGTTTGCTGGGGGTCACCAAGGACTCGGTGATGCGTGTGGATGAGAAGACCAAGGAGGTGTTGCAGGAGTGGCCACTGACAACTGTGAAACGCTGGGCTGCCTCCCCTAAGAGCTTCACTCTGGTAATCCTCCTGCACACGTTCAGAGCATGAGGGGTCTTTGTGGCAAGGAGACTTAGAACACTTTCTGTACTGTAACTTGTTCTAGCTCTAATTTTCTAGCATTATATAGAGTCACTAAGCCTTGAAGTAATAAACTGGCCCATACTGGAGTCTAGGTTCAGTCTGTAGTTTGGTGCTTTTAGACAGACCAGTTCCCCAGAAGTAGTTTAAAGCTTTTAAAAAAAACACTGTTTAAATCTGTTTTGTGCTAACTACTGAAACAGTTAAGAAAACATTACTATTCACAGTTGTCTAAACAGTTATGGTGCTATGCATTCATAATGTATTTTGTGACTTGCAAGATACAAACATAAGCAAAGTCAAATTGTTCATTCATGCATTTGATAATTACAAATTTAGAGACTTTTCATGAATGTGATATTTTGTTAGAGAGAGACCACTGCAACATTCATTCCGGATATGAAAAGGTTGTTTAAAGTGATGGAGCAAGAGGCAGAGACTAGAAAATTGCATTCACTTGATTCATGTGCATCTAATTTCCAATTGCTTGGATGATTATGCTCTAGTATTAAATTCTGAAAAGACTTTTCTCTATCCTGAAGTGACTGAGTCTGATAAAGTTAGATGAAGTATCTCTTGGTTGTTTCAATTGATGAAACATCTGTGATTAAGCTGAAATAAAAAGCATTTTTCTCTCCTCCCTCACTCCCCATAGAGAGTGGTTTAGAATCTTGGAGCAGTTTAGCTTCCTGTTGGATATAATAAAATGTGTATACAATTTTAAAATTTGAATTCTCTCACACATATTTGGTATTGTTTCTTCATTTGCTTACTTGCCATTTTCAAAGAGGTTTTGGGTTTTTTTCCACTTTTTCTTCAGGATTTTGGTGAATATCAGGAAAGCTATTACTCAGTACAGACCACTGAAGGAGAACAGATCTCTCAGTTAATTGCAGGTTACATTGATATCATCCTAAAGAAGGTACAGTATTAACATCTTGACATGTAACAAAAAAAAATGCAAAAACTCAAATTTGTGCAAGTTGTAATTTTTCTCTCATGAAGCCAGTGTTGTATATTATATTCTGATGTTCTGTATTTTTACTTGCAAGTAAGGCGCTGCTTCTGGAAAAATCAAGGCTATTTACTACATCACTAGCATGGGTCAGGCTCAGTACAGCACTCCTGGGCTCTCTTTTTCTATCTGGGAGGTGACCTGGTGACTGAGAGTGGATATCCAGAGAAGAGGGCAAAGCTTCAATTATGCATTTTAAGCTATGGTCCAAAGTGATGAATCAGGTGGGAGGAAATGACCCTAGAAACAATATTTAAAACTACAGCAAGGATTACACAATAGTTGTCCAGGTGCTCTTGTATATAATGCATCAAAGTTGAGAAAGTTTTTTGGCCAGAACAACAAACCAAAAAACCCCAACAGTACATTTCTTTAAAAACACTGTGATTAGTAAAGCAAAGATTTAGACCTCAGTTGTGCAGAGAGGGATAAAATCAATGTTTGTGAAGAGGCCAGACTGCCTGAAACTTGTTTTTGTGGAATGTGCCTGGCAAGAAAGAGCTGATAGGCATCTCCCATATTCAAAATATTCCCAAGTAAATACGTGTAACAGCAAAAAACGGCAAGTTTGCCAAGAAACATGGGGCTTTTTGGTCATATTCTAAGCATGCTGTATAGAAAAGTGGGGTGTTCCAAACAGCACTGATTGCTTCTTGTCAAATTTTTACTTTATTAACATTCAGCCAAACGACATCATTATTTACTGTCATAGATTTTAGTAGTAGAGAAATCACAAAGTTAAGTAGCCCAAAAGAATTTATTGCCTTTGTTCACGTGAACAGTGTAGGGTGCAACATCAAGTGTTACTTGATAAGAGGTTGAGGAGGATTGCCAAAATTCATCACACAGGATTCATCACATGCCTTTTTCTCTGACGCTGTCAGGCTCAGGTTTCATGAACATCAAATAAATTGCAGGTTTCTGTAGATGGTTTAAAACTTGATTGAAAAGTAGCTTTGCTTTCTAGTGCCAAATGAAAGCAGCCTTCTGTCTTGATAGAATACAAATGTGTGAATTTCCACTCCCCGTCCTTTGATTTTTTTTTTCTCTACCATCTGCTGACACAGCCAGTTTAAAATGAATGAATTAGGAACAGGTTAAAGCACAAACACCCGTGATTCATATGAGAAGCTGCAGCTCCACAGCTGTCAAGCCTACCTCGTCTCTGTGGTGGATGCCTCTAAGTGGGGTTTAGTGCTCTCAGTTGCATAATGTCAATTCTTGGTGTGTTTTGGACTGTTCCTACTCATTTTCTCTGTTGTGGATTGGTAGGTACATTTTTTTCTGCTAAAGTGCTACTGGTAGTGTTTTTCCCCCCTTCCACCCAACCCCTCACATCCTGCAGTTTTAGTGATAGGTCATTCATCAGGTGACAGGGAACCCTGAACTTGAGTAACTTCTACTGCTTTTAGTTTAGATCTATTTTGTTGCTTCACATTATTATGGAAGTAAGGCACAGTCTTGACTAGAAATGGGAGTTCATGCATAAAATCAAACTCTAACTGTGAGAACTTCTTTCTCCAAAGTTGTGTGTCCATGTAGATGTGCATAAGGAGTTCCTGTTAAATGTACCCAAGGGCATAGTGAATACTCCTCTATTTATATACATCTATATAGACTCACACTACAAATGATGTGACAAGGTGGAAAGCAGTTTCTTTGCACTAGGTAACAGGTAGAAGTAGTGCCTTACAAAAAGAATATTTCTATGACCTGTAGTTTCCTGTTGTTTCAGTGGTTTAGACTTACTGGCCTTAGGTATATTTACCTCCCTTAGCACTAGAAAAAAACTGGCTCATGAAGTTGGACTGTCCTGAACTTCCAGTGATAACCTATGATAAAATAACTTGGAGACAGTATTAAATTTATTTTCTTTACTGTGGATATCTAGTTCCTACTGGTAGGCAGCACCATATAGTAACATTTCAGCACTTTTCTTATCCTTTTGTTCAAAAAGGCACTGGCAGGCTTTTTTTCCTTTTTGTACTTCATCTGCCAGGGTTTGGAACCTGGTCTGTTAAATGCTGAAGAGCACCTCTTCTCAAGATACTCACTGCCCAAAAGCTTGGTGTTCAGCACCAGACAAGGCTCTACAAGCTATTTAATTAGATTTGTGATAAATGGCAAGGAAATGGTGGAGAAAAAGCATAAAACAGCACACATTGTTTAACTTTTTTTTTTTCTCCCCCTCCAGAAACAAAGTAAAGATAGATTTGGGCTTGAAGGTGATGAGGAATCAACCATGTTGGAAGAATCTGTTTCACCTAAGAAGTGAGTGTATGCAACAGGAGGAAATGGTCTGTCTTTAAGAGGGGCCACATGTAGCTGTGGCAGCTTTTTTCAAATGAAGTAGGACAGTTATTACTGTTAAAGAAGGGGTTTCTACAGGTATTTCAGTAGAAGGAAGTACTATCCCCAGGCAATTCAGCAGGCTCCTAGCTTCATTCAAGGATTGAAGAGCAGGTATTTGTCACAAAATTGTTGGTTAAAGCAACTAGCAGTGGTACCAGTTTGCATTAATTTGACCCTTACACGAAGGCACCCAGGCTGTAATTCAGTAAAATGCTGGGGTGGAGAGGGGAATAATGAAGCAGAGCTGAAAAGGTTGTATTTTTTTCATCTTCATGTAAGATTTACAAGGTTTTAGTTGCTCATGTCTGCTAGTTCCATGGTTTCCAGTAGATTTGACTGTCAGTTTAGTTGTACACACTGTTATGAACAGAGTTGGCTGATTGCACCAGCCAAACCCATCAGAGGTGTGGTGTGGGTAGAGGTAAATTTTGGTACTAGTAGGTTAGGCTGTGGTTTGATGGAAGAGGAGCTGAATATAGCAAAAAGCAGAACTGTAGAGCTGGCCACACTCTTGGAAAGGAATGTCAAATCTTTCCATGCAGTGAAAGAATAGAAACAGGTTTGTAACATTATAAGCTCTAATGAGCCACTCAAGTCTCTTCTTGGAACTCTTGAGGGTGGCAGTGTCAGCAGTGTGTATGTGAAAAGTCCATTTGATTTATTGTTAAGCATACAGTTTATATGAGATAGAGTTGTTAGGTATTTAATGTGGCCCCATGTGAAATTTCAGCTTTTGATGGATCACACATGTTCACATGTGCTTTATTTTGACATGGCCCTTTCCAAATCACTTCCAGAATATACTGTTAGCTAAGTGCTGTGCAGAGAAGCCCAAAACTTATAGTAGATAAATACAAGATTTTTTCACAGTTGAAATCACTTTTTTTTTTCCTCAGCAGAGTGTTGTTGTTAAAGCCTGAATTTCTGTCAACGCTTCTAGCCATTAAAGCTTGAATCATGTTTAAATATGAGCAGTATATCTAGCAAAGCAGTTCATGACCGTGGATGGCAGTAACTTTATTTATTATTCTTGAAAATATCCTGCCTCCCAGCCCCTTATCTGATAGACTGCCAGATTATTTGCAAGCACTGTGTGCGCTTGTGTGTATAAAAGGGAAGAAAGAAAGTTAGTTTTTATCCCAATTCTAGGGAATCCTTACAAAAGACATCTCCACAAGGTTCATGCTTCTATTTCTGTTGATCAGCCTAAGATACAACTGAAACAAAGCAGTTGTTATGCCATAAACCTTGTTCTGATTCTGTCTGCCATGCATCTAAAAGGGGGGAAGCTGTTGTACCACATGTACCAAAACTGCACATGGCCTTCTTTCCTTGGTGCCTGCTCATTAGGCTGTTGATAACTGATCTGCCAAAAGCCCCAGATGTTCTTTTTTCTAATATGCCAGAAAATGGCTAGAACGAAAAACCGTAAAGTTTTCCAACTTCTCTAAACGTTGTGAAATGCAATTTAAAATCCTAGAGGACCAGCACCTGGCAGAAGTTGATTTGCAGGAGCTCCCTGATTGTCTGTGGGATGTTTTTTTGCAGATCCACCATTGTGCAGCAGCAGTTCAACCGCACGGGGAAGGTGGAGCACGGCTCGGTGGCGCTCCCGGCCGTTATGCGCTCAGGCTCCAGCGGCCCCGAGACCTTCAACATTGGCATCATGCCCTCTCCCCAGCAACAGGTCACCACTGGCCAGATGCACAGAGGACACATGCCCCCACTTGTGAGAAACCCCCTTGTTTTGTCTTTGAAACTTGTCCGTGCAGCAAGTGGTGAGAAACAGCGTGTTATACATGTTTCTGAGAGCAGGGGGCCTTGGCTGTAACTTCCTGGCTGTCCTACCAAACAAGTTATGAATATCCCTGAAATATTTAGGATATCATGTTTTGACTTATTGTCTCATTTTCTTTAAGGCAGGCTCTTCCAGCCTTCTCTTTACTTAGTTAAAACTAAGTTTTAACTGACTAAGTAGTTAAAGCTAGTATTCAAGGGGGAAAATACAGGTTTAAAGACTGGCAAAATAAGCAACTCTAAGGATAAGGCATACTGTTAGCTTATCACTAGCCCACCGATTTAGAAATATTTTAGCAGGCTTAAAACTGATAGTGCTTTTTCCCATTTAAATTAAAAGACTTTCAAAAGCCCTAAACAGCATTTAGAGAATATAATCAATATTTAAGATCATGACGTACTACTGGCAGTGTAGTCTGCGTAGTGGATTGACCTTGGCTGTCTGCCAAATGTTTGCCCAGCTGCTTTTTCATTCCTATAACTCAGCCAAAGAAGTGTGTATGGGAGATGTGAGATTTAAAAAACCTTTGTATCAGCATAGGTTAAGAAAAAGACAGGGAGATCATCAATTGCCTTCATGGGCAAAACAGAATCAACTTGGAGAAAATGGATTTAAGTTATTGTCAATTAAAATACAGCTGGATGGTGAGGAACAGATGAAGACTAAAAAACCTTCTCATCCCCCTTTTTTTACGCAGACTCGACTGCACTCCTTTATTTCTGTTATACTCCCTGCTCTCAAGTGGGCAACTTGTAAAAGCCCCTCTCTGTTGCTTCCACCTCCTCACACTTTTCCCCAGCTCCAGCATGTCCTTCCTGTGGCTGCAGCCATTCAGGATAAACTGGCTCCAGTGTGGGTCCCCTGTGAGCTGCAGTTCTTTCAGGAGAGCCTGCTCCAGCATTGGGCCTCCTCAGGCTGCACTTCCCAGGGCCCTGCTCCAGCACAGGCTTTCCATAAGCTGTGGTTTCAGGGAAATACCCCTGTGCTGCAGATGGGCTCCTCTGTGCTCTGCAGGGCGGGTGTGTGGTATCTGCTGTGACACAGCCCTGGCCACAGACTGCAGGGAACACCCGCTCCACTCTGCTCTCCTCCATGGGCTGCTGAGGAAACTCTGCTCTGCTGCCTTGAGCGCCCTTCCACAGCCCTCTCAGGCAGTGGTGTTCGCAAGGTTGTTTCTTGAACTCCTTTTTCCACTCACCACCATGTGATGCTTTGCCCTTTCTCACCAATGCTTTCCCAGAGGTGCCACCAGTTTGGCTGCTGGGCTCAGCTGTGTCCTGCCCTGGGTGTGTTGAGCTGCCCAGCGTGGGATAGCCCCGTGTCATTTCTCCCAGAGGCCACCCTGCAGCCAAAACCATGCCACAGGCACCCAATAGACAGCATCCTGCTCTGCCTAAACCCCTTCAGTTTTCTGTTAGCTTGTGCACAGTGATGACAATTTAGTTTCAGAATTGTCCTTGATTGCATTGGTAGGCTGTCCCAGGAAATCAGAAATGATAGCCTAGAAGCAAGTTGAGTTTTCACTTGAGTGCAAGTCAGTAAGACAGCTTGGTGGTTTTTGTTGGTCATTGTTTGAGCTGAGAAAGTCGAGCACTTTCTAAGTGTTTGAAATACAGAGGAATATAAAATGGCATAAGTGAAATCAAGACTGTGAGAAGAGTGTGAGAGCTTTGCTTTCTCCGTTGCACTAGGGGAAAGCCAGCTCTCTAAAATGGCCTGGTGTGGCTGTTGTCTGTTGTCACTCACCATCTCTTCATGCACATGTAAGGTGGTTGAAGTGCCCTGTGGAACACAGCAGAGCCATTGCCTTGCTTTGCCTTGCAGACCTCAGCCCAGCAGGCCCTGATGGGCACCATCAACAGCAGCATGCACGCGGTTCAGCAGGCCCAGGCCGACCTCAGCCAAGTGGATAACCTGCCACCTCTGGGCCAGGACATGGTGAGCTCTCATCCACACAGAAAGGAGTCTCAGTGCTTTGGGGTGTTTACACATCACTTCAGTCATTGTTCCCAGAGCCAAAGTGATGTTGCTAAAGCTTTTAAAATAGGATAATAATTTTTTTACTCTCTTCAAGGATTTCATTTACGGTGTTCCACCTCACTTTAATTAGTCTCCTGAGATTGTAGCAGACTCCTCGGATGTGGCAGACTTGCTTACATAAACTTGCCTGGAATGCTATTGTTTTGTGGACATATGTACAATTAAACACAAACTATGGGCAATATTTATGGGGGGAGTGACTGCCTCCCAGAGATGTAAAAAATAAGGACAAAATATGATTCTGTTGTTCCTGATCCAGGTTTGAGTAGGAGAACAGAGCAAGAGGGTTATTGCATATGGGGGACTGTCAGTCAAGAGTGTTTAGCCTTGCTTATGGCATTTATCTTAAAGGGACAGCTGTTGAAATGTGAGAGCCAATCTATAGTGAATGAATCAGCAGAAGAAAATGCTTGCTTTACTATTTCACTTTGCTGGTTGTCCTGTTTCACTTTTAAAAGTTCACAAAGGAATGGGAGATGTGCATAGTATCTCATCTTACAGAACCTCACTGCAGTCCTTAATTCTTCTTTTTGTTATTGCTCTTCAGGCATCAAGAGTATGGGTTCAGAACAAAGTTGATGAATCAAAACATGAAATACACTCTCAGGTTGATGCAATCACTGCAGGAACTGCATCCGTTGTTAACCTTACAGCAGGTAAATTTCAATGGGAAGGATTTCTTTGCAGTCTCCTAACTGTCAATCTAAATCCAGTAACATATGAACTAAGTATGGGGCAGCTGCAGAAAAATTTTCTTTAGAACACTCCAATAGCTAAGTGCATTGATTTGTGAAACAAACTGTGTCCCTCCCAACACAATTTTTGTATCTAAGGTTCTCTCTTACACTAAAAGTACGACCATCAATGAGAAAGAAACTAACTTGCTTATTCAACAAAGTAGAGAGTGTTTGCAAGGTTACTACAAGAAAGCATTATTGATCTGGCAGTTGTTAAGGAGAAGTTATATTTTTATTGACTTTTTTTTTTCTTCAGCAAATTACAAGTTGAAGGAGCTGTGAGTAGATTAAAGGGGACAAGACTGAATTACCTTTGGTTCTTTCAGTATTGAAAGATGCTGGTGTTGTGGACTTGTCAGCAAATCGTCATTGAATGAAGAGAAATTCTATTAGAGGAGAGACTATTGCAGAGGAGAAAGTGTAGCAATCAGAAAATTTACAGCAGTTTATTTATGTAAAATTACTTAGTAGGCATTGTTTGTCTGTCCTGAAATGTCTCCTTTGTGTCTCACACAAGTGTAGCTTGTTGTAGCTGCCTCCTTTTCCCTTTTAACCACTAAAGCATTCTGATCATCCAAAAACATTTGCTCTGCAGGGGACCCAGTTGACACTGATTACACTGCTGTGGGATGTGCAATCACAACCATCTCTTCCAACCTCACTGAGATGTCCAAAGGTGTGAAACTGCTTGCTGCTCTCATGGATGATGAAGTTGGAAGTGGAGAAGACCTCCTGAAAGCTGCTCGAACCTTGGCCAGTGCTGTCTCAGACTTGCTGAAGGCTGTGCAACCTACTTCAGGAGAGGTGAGTACAGAAAAACTTCCCAGGTTCCCTCTGAGATGTGTATGGCTTTGGATTTTTTGAGACTAGTTAGCTTCTATGCCTTTTTCAGTGTCACATAATGTTCCCTATGCAAGCAGCTCTTTTGGCTACAACTTAATCCTTCATCTGTCTCTGTCTTTATGTCTTTAAGTCTTGCACTTTAATATTAGAATTAAGAATGGACTGATTTGTGTAATAAATAGTTATCTGTATTCTCTCTTGGAAACAAGTTTAAAATAGTACTGTGACTCAGTAGGAAGTGGAGAGATATTCATTATTTTTCCTTACTATCTTTGTCTACTTTGATATATAAAATGAGAAGTTAATTCATGTGTTGTAGTTTTCTAGCAATGAGAGTGGTACTGCCCAGGAGAAGCTGTCTCAATTGGTTTGTTATGATTTGAAGCCTGTAGCCAGTTTGCCTTAGATCTCTTCAGGCATTTATGTTTTGAAGAACATGAAATCTCCTGATGTTTCAGATCAATTGGCATATTGACTGTCCATCTTTAATTATCCTTGGAGTTATGACAGCAAAATCTCTTCATGTTCTTCAAAGTTCTTTACGTGTTCTCTGGGTACGTGTCAGCTGAAGCTCCTGAAATATGAATGTGCAGTTGTGCATGTGGAAAAGTAAAGTTTTTTCCACAGTATTTCTCTTGTGAAACTTTTTTGGCCATGTTGCTTGCATGTAACGCAAAAGTTCCTTGAGGAAATCTAAAATTCAAGTCAAGCTCATTTTCTCTGAATTAATGTATTTCTCTCTCCCAGCCTCGCCAGACAGTTCTGACTGCAGCTGGAAGCATTGGACAAGCGAGTGGGGAGCTGCTGAGGCAAATTGGAGAGAATGAAACAGATGAAAGGTTCCAGGTGATGAGGGGGTTGCTTGTCACTGTCACAACTGTGCAGTTTTATAATGAGGAGGTCTCTCAATAAAACCAGGCTTCCCAAAGTATAACTAGAAAATGCTAGAGTTTCTCTATGCTAATTGAAGTGAATCCATTGTGAAGTTGTTTTTAATTACAGAATCACAGAGTGCTGATTTCATGAGAACCCCTACTTCATTCTGTGCATCGTACAGATGCTCTTATGCTTCATGGAGAGCTTTTTGCACTGGGTTTCTTCTCATTAAATATAGTGGATTTTCACATAAGGGTTTGCTGTGTCTGTATGTATGCATGTCAACCAGAAGTTAGTAAAATCTTGTGGTAAAGTGAGTAAAAGAAAATCATTGTATTAAAATGAAAATTTCTGTAAGATGAACAGTAGTATCAATTATGAAATCATAACGCCTTATGTCTTAACAGTGTTTGCAATTAGCAGTTTAAGACCATTGTTCCTAAATGCTCTGTTAAAAATCTGGATTTTTTTCACTGAATACCAAGAACAGGTTGGCATCAGAACCAGGGGCAAGTACTTTACAGCAGCAGTTAGACCTTTGGAGTGCACTGTGTGCAAGGTGTCTGCTAATACAACCTACAGTCCATTTTTACCACTTGATCCACTAGTAAACCTGTCTGCAAGCTTCATCAGAGTTCTCATTTGTATTCCTAGCTGAATACATATTGCAGCTCTTGGCTAAGAGAAAGAATCTAAGCATTGTTATGTGTGTTTTGGAGTGTTGGAGACGGTGGGTAAGGAAAGGGATGGTTTATCATATCTAAAAACAAAACAAGTTTTAATTTTTGAAATGCAAGGTTTTCTGCCTGCTGTGAAGTTGAAATTATAAGTGTATTGGAAGTATTTTTTTTACTGGAAAGCTAGGTCATTTTAACAGTACAGGCATTAGCAAGACTCCATCCCACTAAAAAAACGAAGTGTATGGAATGTGAGATTTTAAGTGGGGAAATGGGAAGAAACTATTTTAGGACTTAACACTTGAGTGTTTTTTCATGTTGAAGGCTTAGATTCCCCTTTCTTTGACCAGGATGTTCTGATGAGTTTGGCCAAAGCTGTGGCAAACGCTGCTGCCATGTTGGTGCTGAAGGCCAAGAACGTAGCACAGGTCGCTGAGGACACGGTCCTGCAGAACAGGGTCATTGCTGCTGCTACACAGTGTGCACTCTCCACTTCCCAGCTGGTGGCTTGTGCTAAGGTGAGGGAGTTTGTAAAGGGGCAAGGCATCGTGTCCAGCGTGTGCTGCTGTGCGTTTCCAGCAGCCACGGGCAGTGGGCTGTGTGAAGCCTTTCTGACCGCTCTGTGTCCTCTCCACACAGGTTGTGAGTCCCACCATCAGCTCCCCGGTGTGTCAGGAGCAGCTGATCGAGGCAGGCAAGCTGGTGGACCGTTCAGTGGAGAACTGTGTGAGGGCCTGCCAGGCTGCCACGGACGACACGGAGCTGCTGAAGCAGGTCAGTGCGGCCGCCAGCATCGTCAGCCAGGCCCTGAACGACCTCCTGCAGCACGTGCGCCAGTTCGCCAGCAGGGGAGAGCCCATCGGCCGCTACGACCAGGCCACCGACACCATCATGTGTGTCACAGAGAGCATCTTCAGCTCCATGGGAGATGCTGGTAAGTTCCTCCGAGGAACAGTAGCTTTTCGTGGTTCCCAGATGTGCACCTTTCAAGTCAGTGAAAGAAAAATCCTTCTCTGATTTGTGCTCTGCTTCTAAGCTTTCACGGTGGGTGGTCATCCAACCTGTAATACAAATCAGCACCGTGCACATGGCTGTGTGCTAGGTGGAGTGAATATTCTGTGAAACAATCAATACCATGCCAAAGGAACACTGTACTGTTTCTTCTGTTTTCTACCACTGTTTTACTTCATGGAATTGTATAACAATCTCTCATCTCCAGATATGAAAACAGGCACCTAGGCAAAGGCTTCACAGTGATCGACTTGATTATACATAGATTCTGCTGTAGGTTTTGAAACTTACTTCTGCTTTTTCTCTGAGATGTTTCTAAAAAGTGCAGCTTCTAGAACATGAAACAAGATATTTTAGCCAAAACCATCTTAATGCTGTCCTGTAACAAAGTTCTTAGTTTATATTAGACAGAAGATAATTCTCCAAAAGAATAGGAGAGATGGGTGATTTTTATTGAAGGAGTGAAATCTTGGCTGTGATTTGAAAGCCAAATTATTGGTCTCTGCTGGGACAGGAGTTTCCTTGTACTGTATATTGAGAATGACCTAAAAATACTGATTTTGTGGTTTTTGTCTTACTATCTAGAATGCAAATAGTACATCTTAATCTCCACTGCAGTGGTTTCTGTCATTTATATTGCAATCCAAAATTTTGTGTATGAAACTTGTAAGTTATGAACTACATGAGTATCATTTTCAAGTAGAAGAATTCTTCAGCAAATATGACTTGATTTTCATCTTGTGAAATGATGATGGATTTTGAAACCAAGACTGAAATGCAGAGAGGAGAAGGTAAAAATGCAGTTGTGTGCCACAGGTGAAATGGTGAGGCAGGCCAGGGTGCTGGCCCAGGCCACGTCTGATCTGGTCAATGCCATGAGGTCCGATGCCGAAGCAGAGATCGACATGGAGAACTCCAAGAAGCTTCTGGCAGCTGCAAAGCTCCTGGCAGACTCCACAGCCCGCATGGTTGAAGCTGCAAAGGTACCAGGAAAATGAACTGTCAGCTTAAAATTGTAAGGTTATACACAAAGAGCTGGTATGTGGGATATTATAAATAGGATCTGATAGTAGAGATGGTTTCTCTTAGCTTGTGAAAGTTTGGCATATAATGACTTATCCTAGGTACATTCCAAAAATAAATTTATTAGCTACCTGGATTTTTTTGGTTTTAAAAGATCATCTTACTCTGCTTTGGCTTTCCTATGTGCATGGTGTTCACAGCTCAAGCCATGTAGGGCAGTTACCACCAGCCCTGAGCCCTGCTGTGGTGCAGTGTTTCACCAGTCTAGCAGTGCAAATGGAACAACAGGACCATAGCAATCTCTTACTGGATCATTAACAAAGCAACTGTCCTCTGCATTAGAAACAGTTTCCTCCACCCAGAGAATCTTACCTGTGTTGTTCTCTTCCATATCCCTTGCTCCTCATTCTCACAGGAGAAGAAAATATCTGTGCTTTTCTTCCCTTTCTGTTCTGGAAACCGATTTCAAACCACTAGGGAGGAATATGTCCTTTGAATTGTTTCCCAGATGCTGCACTTAAATGATGTTTACAGCAGCAGGGCCAGCCATTCTGCAGGGACTCTAGAAGGCCCATGTGCCTGGCTGCCTACTCTTGACTTTCCAATACTTTCTCAGACTTCATATGGAGAAAGCCTGCTGTGTTAAACTTTAAGTTTTGGGCTGCAGTGGCTGAGAGACATTGAATTGGGAATTTTAAAAACTGGGGATTTTTCCAAAAACCTACATTCATGCAAGTGCATTATTACAGATTGTGGGGGAAGCAGTTTACAAAGGCCTTTTTTGCAAACACCTAAAGTGATACATGAGGCAAATGTTCAGTTCCCTTCCTCCAAGTATCAAACATAGATAGTAACAACCTTCCACTAGAAACAGATTTTCTGCTTTGAAATTTTGTCATATTTTAGTGTTTCTCTAACTTTCCTTAAGAGACTATAAGGAAAATGAATGCTAATGTGGCAGACACTGTGTGAACTAAAGCCTTGATACTCATCCATGTTTTCTCCAAAAACTTTTACTCAGACTTATGGTTTTTGCTCTGCAGGGAGCTGCAGCCAATCCTGAAAATGAGGATCAACAGCAGCGTCTGAGAGAAGCAGCAGAGGGACTGCGGGTTGCCACCAATGCTGCTGCACAGAATGCCATCAAGAAGAAAATAGTCAACAGATTAGAGGTTGGAAACTAATATTGTTGAATTTTCAGTTTGCTCCCTTTTGATAATTAATATCTGTAGATAATTTCAAGAAAGTAGAAATGCCTGTTTTAGTAAAAGTGCTAAGCATGGAATGACAGCACTGTAAACTCAGTTCCTGTACAAGGCTCAGAATTAGAGATGTCAGTATATCATACAATAATCCTCAGAAAACTGAGCAACTTGTCACTGATGTGCTGAAGTGTAAGGATTTGACTCAGAAGGCATTTGTTGGTGGCTTAGTCATAAAATTAAACAGCTGAGCTGAAACTGCTTCATTACTGTTTTAATTCATCTTTGTCTGATATGTCATTTAGACACAGTATCTCTTAGTGACTTTACTATTATGTAGAGTTTCATATAACTTTCTGTACAAAGTTAGTTGAATTGCAGCACATCCAATTAAACTGGTAAATTACTTGGAGTCAAGAAGCAGAAATGGAAGTAAAAAGATACATCCTGTCTGGTAGCACAGCCAAGAGGGTGAAAGGGCCATTTATTGTCCCCATGTGTGTAAGGATAAAATATGAAAGTCTGTCTTGTAGGCAAAGTTTGATCTTCCCATTCTCAATTAAAATGAAGAAAAGACAGATTAAAAAAAGAAGCCTTTCATAATTTCTAGTTTGCAACTAGAATTGATTTTACAGTAGTCTGATTGAAGTGCAGTGAGGTGAGATAAACAAGCAGATATAAGGAGGTGACCATGTTCCAGAAATGCATTTAAGTTGCTGTGTCTGTCTAGAACTAAAAGTTAGGAAATAAAGGCTGATGTCTGTCATTTTCTAACTGCATGCAACGAAGTTTTACAGAAAGAACATTTTATTTGTTCTGATGTTATTCTATATACTGCCTTACAAAGGAGTGAAATATGTAATAAACTTCATGCTTGCCTGTATTTAGTGGGCCAGTTGTGTTGTACAATGTGTTGAAATACCTTGGATAAATTGTTGAATTTTTAATTTTGCAACAGAGAGATGTTGAAAATAACACTCCTGGGTGTTTGAAGGAGTTCTCAGTGCTTTTAGACTTGGGAATATCAGGCTTTTTTACCTCTGTGTCATTTTAGTATCTTTGCTTTTGCTATAGAGCAATCTCAGTAGAAATTGGCTCCTTTGAGTCCTGGGTCAGAGGATATAGCAGTGTGAAGCACTATATGTACTTTGCCTGTTTTCTCTGGCCTTTGTAAGGAGCTAATTGTTCAGACCATTTCTGATGTTTGTAGTTGAATGCTTTTGCTCCTATTGAAACCTAAGCTGTGAAAGAGTAAGAGCATTGAGTGCTTCTAATTCTACCTTTTTCCTTATTGGCAAGTTAGAGATGGACAACAGTGTTCAAATAATTTTCACCTTGACAGAAGAGCAATCCTGAGCTTCCTTAAAGCAAGTCAAGGGATATAATGTATTAATCTGTCAATGTTGTTACTGTCAAAGTTACTTGTAATATGTACTTCACCCTCTGAATTACTTATCACTGATTTAGCTTTCTTTTTCTCCAAAGATTGCAGCTAAACAAGCTGCAGCTGCTGCTACTCAGACTATTGCAGCTTCTCAGAATGCAGCTGTTTCCAATAAGAACACAGCAGCCCACCAGCAACTTGTGCAGAGCTGTAAGGTAAACATAGCACAACCCATGACAAATAACTCTTGAACTCTGCTTTAAGGGGAACTGATGATCACCTTCTACAATACTGTTACAATCTCAAAAGGAATTTAAAAAAAAAAACAGCACTACACATGTTCATCTCTATGGATTCTGGAGAGCCCTCATGTATTGTATTATCCACTTGTTGCTGTTTGTAGAGCTTTGAAAAGCTGAGCTCCTCTTAGTGCCGTGTAACACTTGGCTGTTACAAATACCCCTGCAAACACCTTGTAAAAAGGGTTGACAGGCATTTATCTGAGTAACAACCAATTCACCTGCAGTAAGTACTTTAAGTTTTGCTACAAATGAGCCAGCACTACTGCATCTGCAGAGCTGTGCTGGAAGCACCGTACAGAGGGGTCCAGTTGATCAGAAGTTTGTACACTCACTATGATTCCAAACATTCACTGTGTGAGTGTGATGTTCAGCAGGGGAGTAGCTCTGTGCTCATCAAAACAGGCTCTGGAATCATACACACAGTGCAATGGGACTGAGGTCTGGTGTGGAATCAAGGTAACCCTTGAATTCTCCATACTGAAGGGTGGAGTAGGCAATAGTGATTTATACTGCAATGGAGAGAAGTTCTTATTTAATGTAGCAGTTATATAATTGGTTATATAACTAACAAGTGATGCTGCTATTCTGATGTTCCGCCTCCAAGCAACTGGGACCTTAAATGTCCCCATAAAAACATAAGTTACAGACCTCACTGTGGGGTTACCATGATTCCTGGCTTGAATTTAAAGCTGTCGAGATCACAGATTTCTAGGTATGCCTGAAGTCAAGCACATTTTTATAGTTCCAAGCTAGAATTCAGAGTTTGGTGAGAAGCTTTTCCCTATGTGTTTAAGCCATATTTGGCAGCTTAAACTTCTGGGTTTGACTAATGAACAAATTGCATTTAAACAAAAAATTGAAAAAGACAATAGAATGCAAGATTTTCTTCTGCATCAAAAAGCAGTTATGTGGGGGACAAGAACAAAACCATTAAAGAAACTATTGTTGAATCCACATTAACATTCAACAGTTAACTTCTTGTCATGGTGGCAATCCTAAGAAATGTTGAAATTAAATAAGCCAAAATATACCTCAGAATTGTTGTAGAGAGCTGCTATTTCAGGATGAATTTAAAAAAAAAAAAGAAGTCTGGTAACTATATTGTTTGCAGTTGATTCATATTTTATCTTGATGCTCATTTATTAGATAGCAGAGAAGATTCAGTATCTACTTTTTTGTGGTGGTGGGAATCTAATATTGCACTGCCCAAGTGTTACTGTGAAATGGATGGACAAGGACCATGAATGTGGATAGTCAGGAAAGTTTTAGCAATATATACTTGTAAATGCTCCAGCCATGCTGTAAACCTTGTGTTGTTGAAAGTCAAGGAGGAGTAGGCTGAGGTGCTTGTGTGTAAAAGGCAATGTTTTTCTGAAAGCATGACCTTCTCTTGAAAGTATCTTTCACCTCCACTACTGGCATGTGAATATGCAAAGGAAATAATCAAAAATACTTGATGTACATAATTCTGCCTTAAAATCTTGGATTGTCTTTTAGGATCTTTAAACCAATAAGTAGTTTGAATAAAGATTCCTTAAGTAGACCATCTCTAAAAAAGTCCTATTGTATATTAATTTGGTTCCATGGAATCCTAACTAAATTCTGTGAAAGCAGAAGAGTATTTTACTTATGAATACTTCCATTGTCTTTAAGGGGAGTGGGAAGAGTGTTTCTGAGGTTTTATTTCCTAAAATCTTTTCCTTTTTTTCATTTCAGAATGTTGCAGACCACATTCCTCAGTTGGTGCAGGGTGTAAGAGGAAGTCAAGCTCAAGCAGAAGACCTCAGTGCCCAGCTTGCTTTAATAAATTCCAGCCAGAATTTCCTTCAGGTGAAGTAAATCAATTATTGTAGTAGATGCAAAAAGCATTTTTTTAGTGCTCTATGTTTTCATTTGTGATTAACAGTAAGCTATTAAGAACCATGTAAAGAAGTTCATGGCTAACTGAGCTATAGCTAAGGAGAATTTAGTTCTTTGGGTTAGGTGGCTGAAATACTTATCTGTATCTGTGGAGGACGAAAACTGCTGACATTGAGGTTGAAAGTAACAAAAATACCTAATGTTTATGGAGATAAAGCATTCATTGCTGGAGCACTTGCCTTCTGGGAAAGAGTTTAAAGAACAAGATGGAGAGAATTCAGCCTTGTTCTAAGTAGAGGTCTCAATATGTGAGATGCTGTTGTAACCTTCTTAGGCAAGGTAAACTTGTTGTAACTGTTCTTAGGCAAGGTAAACTTAGTATTGCAGCAACAAGTTCCAGAATTCCTTAGAAAAAAGGGAATATTACCATTGTTTTTCAGACATTAGCCTGCATATAGATTAGCCTGGATATAGATTGATGTTTTAGACAAAACACAAAATTTGACTCTGTGCTTTTTCTAAAATATCTTAGAAGTAGAATAGAAAGATAGAATATTGAGCACTGATAACAAAACTATTGGGTTTATTGTTGACATTACAAACGGAAGAAACCAATTCTGTGTAATGGCATGGTCATTACTTGGCATCAGTTAGTCTTGCCTTAAATGTGATTGCTGTTAGCAGGTTTATATGGTCCCATGTAGGCAGAGGGATCACAAACCATGCTCTCACTCTGTTTAAGTATTTGCTATATGATTCCCTCTGGAGTCATTCAGGTGATTGATCCATCTCCTCTGTGGCTGTATGTGTGTACAATGGTGATGATGAGAATCAGCAAAGTTTTTGAATTGTGTTAGCAGTAATCCTTGTGTAGATGCATTGCTTGAATTCCAATTTTAAATTTACAGAATTTTGGCAGAGTTTAAAATTTAGAAACACAGAGAGAAATTTGCTGTCTCTGCCAGCTGGACCTGATTGTACCACATGAAAGTTGAATGGCAAAATTACAAATGTTAATATTTTTAAGTAATCTGCACCAGTACTCAAAGGCCTGGGGCAGACACTGGTACCAATGAAGTAGTCACTGTTCCAGTAAAGCACAGATGAATCCTGATGCAGAGGACACAGCAATGTGGAATTATGAGAGGTGCTCCAGCTTAAGGAGCAGGAATGTGCATGGTTGTTAAAAAGAAACCTAGAAACTTCATGGATGTGTGGATGGGGGAAGCAGTTTGATTTTGAATCTTGAGCTTTAAAGAAAATGAGCTGGTAAAACCAGTTGTGTTCACTGTTGTTCTTTGAACAGCCTGGAAGTAAAATGGTGGCATCTGCTAAAGCTGCTGTCCCCACAGTGACTGATCAAGCAGCAGCAATGCAGCTCAGTCAGTGTGCAAAGAATCTTGCTACCAGCTTAGCTGAGCTCCGAACTGCCTCCCAGAAGGTAGGTAAATACTAGTTTTAATCAGCTAAAGCAGGATGGCTTTGTGTCTGCCCTAAGGGAATGGCTCATGCTCAGGCAGTGTTCACTTCACTGCTGGGTTTTATGTTTGAGTTTGCTCTGACTCCCAGGTGGCCTCTGTATCATCCTAGAAAAGGGAGGGAGAAGTGACAAGAAAACTAAAAAGCTTGTGCTACCCTTTCCATACCAGGCAGAGTGAGGAGAGTATATGGAGCAGCACATCAAGGCTTTGAGCTGCTGGTACACTTGAGGGAGAGCAGGGAAAAGGGAGTGTATCTTGTGCCTCACCAAACCAGTGAGAACCCAGCCACTGCTGTGCTCACTGGTGTAATTGTAAACTGTAATAATTGTCTCTAAAATTCAGGGAAGCAGAGGTTCTCTCTGTTTCACACACAAATTTCTAAACTATCTAGGGGTTTAAAAATACCTATCAGTGGAAAGTCTCCTCTTTTGTGTGTGTATGTATACACTGAGGCCCAAACCCAGGATTGTATTATGGAGGTGGCTGCACCTCAGCTCATATGGAAATTTCCATCTCGTGCTGATGAATGTGTCCCCCACATCAGGGGATCTGTGTGACTTTAGTGGGGGTGCAGAGTCAGGCCAAAAGGGACATCCACACTGCAGCAGTCACCTGCCCAGTCTCTGGACTGCCTAATGTGAAGGGATGTGTACACCAGCTGAGTGCATCTCCTGTCACTGGTGCCTCTTAACAGTGTGTTATTCTCTTCACAGACTGAGAATAATGTGCAGGAGTTTGGAATTCGTGATGTGTAACACTTAGAGTGCCCACAGTGGTCTTTAAAGTAGTGAGAGAAATACTTTGGGAGGAGGAGATTAGATGTGATGCATTTACTCTTCCTGATAGCTGCTTACATATGCTAACAGTGATATTGATCTCATTTGTGAATAGGCTCATGAAGCTTGTGGCCCAATGGAAATCGATTCTGCTTTGAATACAGTGCAGACACTCAAAAATGAACTGCAGGATGCGAAGATGGCAGCTGTGGATGGACAGTTAAAACCTCTCCCAGGAGAAACTGTAATTGAGGAAGGATGTTCTTCATTTAAAAACAAACAAACAAAGTTAGCTGTTAAAACATTTAAATATTAGAGGCAAAACATGTCTTGAGGCTTTGGATAATGATGATGCTGGTAGAATTTTGCACTGATTCTCTTGAAAAGAATATGTATTGCTACGACACAAGAATTATGTTCTGTAGTAGAATTACTCATAGGACTGTAGGGCCTCCTTTAGTGTTGTACAAAGTACAGTTTGGTAACAGTAATGTTTCAGTCTTGTCAAAAGGAATTTCTTTTCAATAGTGACAAAGATGAGAACTCAGGACAGCCAGTTCTAGTAGGCTTAGAAAGTGAAATGGTTTATTTGGAAGAAACCAAAAAAGCCCTTCTCAGATCAAGATATTTACTTCCATTGCTTTGTTGTTCACACTACGTAATATGTTCATTTATTTCATCCAGGACAGGGAAAACATGCTAGTCAGGTTTCAGAGTAACTGTATATGTGTTCAGGAGCTGAGGTGAAAGCTTAGGTTTTTGTGGAATGAAGAATTTCTCAGTACTATTTTAAAAATAAGTGTGTTTTAATTGAGCTTAAACTAAGTATTTTGTGCTTTGCAATTTTTCACAGCTTGAGAAATGCACTCAGGACCTGGGAAGTACATCCAAGGCAGTCGGTTCCTCAATGGCCCAGTTGTTAACTTGTGCTGCTCAGGGCAACGAGCACTACACAGGTAGTGTTTGATTCATAATGTCTCTGAGAAACCTCTGCTTTCCATTGAGTCCTTGATGAAAGGTTTTCTTATCACAGACTACTTAAATCAAGGAATTACTGGGCTCTTTTTTAGTGCTGATAGTGAATTGTGGCAAGCTATTGAGACTTGCTAGTGTGACTTGTGCTTCATAAAAGAGCAGTGATGCAATCTGCTCTGTCTTTAATCAGAATAGATTGGGACATCTGTTGTTTTTGTAAATATGTGCCACTGAAGCTCTGTGAAGGACAGAACTAAAATGTATTGCAGTTTAAAGGTCAGTGCCACTGGAAATGTTATGTTCTTACAGAAGGTTTAAAGGGTCCTTTGGATATGTTTTGAAGCAACAGGACACAAACATAGTGGGGACAGCTTGGTGATGTTTAGAACTGCATCTCTTACCAGGTGTTACCAGTTCACATGTACAATGCAGCTGGTCTGGCTGATCCACTGATCATATTTACATATTTTGAGGTGAATACAAAAGGGCACCTGGACACACAGATTTCTACAGTTCATTTTTGTACCTCTACTTTTAGAAACCAAAAACATCTTAATAAGAAAAATGCTCTGCAGGAGGGACAAAAGTTTACTCGTAGATGTTAATATGTTCTCTGTCCTCATTTCTGTGAGAAATGAAAGCTGTTGTTGCGAATACTACCATAAGATTTTTTCTAATATTACTGATAAAATTTATTATGGCAATTACCATTTCATTGGATATAATTGCATCAGGGCTCTGTAACTTCCACTTGCTTCCATTTGAAGCAGATGGAATTGCATCAAAATGGCTCATGTTTCTATCACACAGTTATGCAGAAGTATGCCCTGGGTATCAGGCAAGGGAGTACAAATACTTGCAGCTCATAATGACTAGCTAAATCTAATAGCTCTCTTATCATGAAGCTGTAGGAAACCCTACAAAGCAATGAGTTCCTTTTCAATAATTTCATAAATAGCAGAATGAGACCATTGTTCACCTAGTCCTATGTCTTAGCACTGGAGTTGATAGATATCCTTTAATATTGGCTGGACAGACCACAGAAACTAATTTCATTATGTCCTTTCTGTGACTTTATTCAGTTATTTTTATACGTTTTTACTCACAGTGATGTTATGTCAAATTGTGTAATTCCTAATAATCTATTTTCTAATTGCTTGAACTTAAACTATTGTTGTGCTGTGGCTCTGAACTCCTGTAGCCCATTCTTGCAGGCAATCACTTTCCCCCATAACTTGGAATATGAGTTTTTCTTCATCTGCGGGTTTTAGATTTTCTTATTTTTTGGTGTTTCACTAAGACTTAGTCACTGGTGGAGAGCTGTGATCAGAATGTGGTCTTAGGGCTATAATATTTGCTTTGTGGCTTCACTACAGGCATTTCTCTAAGCAAATGATACTGTGTGTTTCAAATGTGTTCATGTTTGAAGATTTTCTTTTTAATTGCATTTGCAATGTTATTTTGCAATAGGATCATTACCTGCAAGATCATGTCATAAAATACAAAGATTGTCTTTAAGGATACTAATAGAATCCTTGGTGAAATCTGACCATAGGAGTTGCTGCCAGAGAAACTGCTCAGGCTTTGAAGACTTTGGCTCAGGCAGCACGAGGGGTTGCAGCATCTACCACGGACCCTGTGGCAGCACATGCAATGCTGGACTCAGCAAGGGATGTCATGGAAGGCTCTGCCATGCTGATCCAGGAGGCCAAGCAGGCCCTGGCTGCCCCGGGGGATGCAGACAGTCAGCAGAGATTAGCCCAGGTGAGCTGGCACTTGGGCAGCTGCAGGAATTGCCAAACACCCACTGGATTTACTCTGAATGCAGCATTAAGTAGAGAGAGACTCAAGCTGCAAAGCATGTCAGCTTTCTGTTCCTTTCAACAATGCTCAGACAGTAACATCATGCATATGTTAAACAATGCAGATGGTATAAAGTATGGTATTTTAGTAATCTTTTGGAAAAATGTGCAAAGATGCAGCTCAGTGCTTTTACCCACAACATATGTGAGTAGACTGCTTGACTGCAAATCAAACTGATCATTTTCAAATAAGGGATCTGGATTTGTTATGCTCAAAAAGTGAGGGCATGTTTTCTACATATGTGGCATCACTGCATTTGAAGACTTTAAGGAGTGACAGGCTTGTTTTTTACTGATTTAAAAAGTTCTATAATTGGCCTGCATTGTAAATAATTTCTTATTAAGAGACCTTTGTTTTAATAAGGACTTTGTAAAAAGTAGCATGCAAAGAATTTCTATGATTAGTACATAGTTAACTTCAGGGGCAGTCTCTTACCTGCAGTTCTGCAGCCTTTATCCCAGGTGCAGTGCTGGAGCTGCCCTGCCAACACTGTCCTATCAAATGGATGAGCATAAATAGCAATTGCTGCCAGACTACAGGTCAGCAAACCAGCAAAGTCACAAACCTCAAAAATGGTCCTGTAGGAGTCAGAATGTGGGAATTGCAGGCTATGGAGTAAAGGCTGTGCCTCCTGTTAGTGACCACTTAAAGCCTCTCTGTATGAATGTGTTTACTTGTGTTGTAGGTGGCAAAAGCAGTGTCTCACTCCTTGAATAACTGTGTGAATTGTCTGCCTGGACAAAAGGATGTGGATGTGGCCTTAAAGAGCATCGGGGAGTCCAGCAAGAAGCTCCTTGTTGATTCAGTAAGATGTCTTTTACCATTAGAATAAATGTCAGAAAACTGAAGAGCAGATCTGGGTTCCCCGTGTGTCAAATCATTATTTAGTAAATGTGCCCTAGGTATACTTCATGTAAGCTGTGTTTAAGTTTATGCATCTTTAAGCAGGTTTGGCTGAAATACTGTTTTTCTAGTTTTATGGGCAAGGTGAAATGTGTGTGTGACACTTGAAGGCAATATTAATGTTGTTGTCATAGATTGGTATTAACGTTTTGGTTTTGAAAATGCCAGCTATGACTTAACATTTTAAAGAATATAAAAATTACAAAATTATAGTTCATGTCCCACCTAGAAGTGATCAGTTCACTTACAGCAGCATTGTGATCTGTCAAAAAACATTTGGTCATTTAGTGCAAGGAGTAGAGTTGCTATATTTATTTAACTGCATCAGTGTCAAAAACACCCTTTTTACACTGGTGGTTTGCCAGAAGGTTGTATTATTTGAACAGCTTTTTTTTCTGCACCTACCAGTGACCGTGCTATCCTGTGAATGAAGGAGGAATTATATTTTGATACGTTTGTGCAATGCCTTTTGGTAAAACCAGTGGGGTTTTACCAAACCGGTTTACCAGAGAGGGTTTAGAGTTATTCTGAAGAGCTGCCAATACTTGTGTCCCTTGAAAAGCTTTACAGGCTTGTCTGTCCCTTGAAAGAAACAGCAGAACTCGAGTTGCTGGATAGATTTGTGGTTGACAGCTGTCCCCTAGTGCCAGCTTGTTACACTGTTGTGTTTGGTGTTCTCAAACTGTGTTGAACTCTTTAGTCACGAGAGGCTGGTGTGATGTGACAGACAGTAAAGTACTGAACTTGCTCTCTTACAGCTACCTCCAAGTTCTAAGTCATTTCAAGAAGCTCAGAGTGAACTGAACCAGGCAGCAGCAGACCTGAATCAGTCAGCTGGAGAAGTTGTCCATGCTACACGGGGCCAAAGTGGGGAACTTGCTGCAGCCTCTGGAAAATTCAGTGATGACTTTGATGAGTTTCTTGATGCTGGTATTGAAATGGCTGGCCAAGCACAAGTAAGTTCTTGATCATGTTAATTAAGACCAAGGATTATCTTGGGAATAGGATCTTACAGTGCAGTATATTGTTTGTATAGCAGTACAGTGCAGCCCAGCATGCTGGTGTGAGCCTATCCATGTATGGCAGGAGATGTTTGTTATGAGGGAGTAATTTGTAACTGGTTATCTGGAGTGAAGTGAACTCAACATTTGCATTTTCCACAGGATATTGGTATTTGTTCCTGTGTCCAGTTAGAAATATGACTTTGTACTCCTCTGGGTAGTTTGGTGACTAATTTGAGCTGTCTATCTGAAGGTACAAAGTGTGCTGAATCTCTCATAGCTTGTGGAAAGGGATACTTCTATTTTGGTAGAACCACCATGGAGCATCATTTATGTAAGCATTGTTCAAAACCTAGCAACTTTGCTACTTTTGATATGCATTAAGTAGAGGGAGGCAAAGATGCTTTGATATGGCTCCATGGTGCTGTGGACCTGCTCCAGAGTGGAGCAAGCATTTGAAGAGGGCTGGCTAAAATGCCATCCATGGATCTGACAGCAGGCACTTAGACTTCTGTTCAGTGATTTAAAATCTGGCAGAGTTCTATTCTGATGAACTCCATAACAATCAGGAATGTTGTTATATGTTGCCTAACTTATTCCTGGTAGTCTGGGTACTCAGTGGAAGTTTGAGATATTGCCATCAGTTTATCTTTTTGGGTACGGTTGTGCTGAGTTACACTAAGTGGTCATTTGGTGGTGATTTAGCATAACAAATGTCAGCATATAAAAAAGGATTGAGTATCAGGAGAGATGGGAGGATTTGCAGAAAAAAGAATCTGCACATGGTTTTGCCCCAGGTAATAGAAGCACCTGGCAAACCTAAGAAATGATTGCCAAAGGAAAACTGGCCAGAAGTGTGTCAGTCTTTTGAAGTCATTTTTGAAATGTCTCTCTCTTGAGCAGATACTTTGTAGATAGAGCTGAGCAGAGAGACTGGACAATGACTGGTGGTTATTCTCCCTCAGAACTCAATCATTCAGAGTTCCAGATCTGTGAGGTGAATTAGGCTCCACATACAGCTGCTTCTCTGAGTAGGAGTGAGGTACTTGACAGTCTCTTTAGCAGTGGACCACACTGACTTTTAGAATGCTTTGTTTGAGGCAATTCAATGAAGACAAAGGTAGAAATGATTACTGTAAATGGCAGTTGGAAATGGGAATTCCAACTGCTGGTGACCTTTCGGCCCTTGTGATTTTGTTTATTCTGCTGACATAGGGGATGGTAACTATCCTTGTTATTAATGGCTGATCTTTCAAAAGAGAACATCTTCTGTGTCTAGTTATTTGGCCTGAACAGAAGCAATATGTGGTATTTTGGATGCCTAGCAAAATGTAGAGTCAGGGAAGAAGTAGAATGTAGTGAATACAGAGTAAAAGCTATTCATGTCAGCTGAGTAATGTGCAACTTCTTTACTTAAAACCATGAACAGACTGTTAGAAAAAAATTGATTTACTTCTACTGACCATTGACAGAAGAACCTGGTCACAGCTATTTGCTGGGAAAATGTAATACTTTTCTGTAACTATTTACATGCAGGGTTCCCTTTTCAAGCAGTGGCTTAAAATAAGTAATAGAACATTGAAGTCAGAATGTTGGCTGAAGTAGGCTTATAGAAACTTATTTTCTTGGGATAGAGGACTTTCTGGAGGAGATTTTTGTTGAGTAATCCCAGTTAGATGCTAGAGAGCCTGTGGGTTATGCAGAGGATGCCACAACACAGCGAGCGTACACTGACTGAATAATGCAAAGCAGTTGTGCCAGGCAGAGACACAGAAGAGTCTTGACAACAAAAGCATTGTTCAACAAGTAGTAAAGTTTCTCCATTGCTCATTTGTGAATACTGCCTTGTTAGAAGCCAAGCTATTTGTTATGAAGGTCTTTTTCTGTTATGTAAGTGAAGCTAGAGGCACCTGTCTGGGTGAACAGAGGCTCTGGTCTCTCATATCTCAGTGCTTTCAGGTGGATGAAGAAACTGGGTTTCTAAATGTGGGTTTAGCCCACTCTTTATTGCAGATTTTGCACTTAATGTTGTGCTGCTGTGGCTTTCCAGACTAAAGAGGACCAGATTCAAGTCATAGGTAACCTCAAGAGCATCTCTATGGCTTCCAGCAAGCTGTTATTGGCTGCCAAGTCTCTGTCTGTTGATCCTGGAGCTCCTAATGCCAAGAACCTCTTAGCAGCAGCAGCAAGGTAAGGATGTGTTGCTTGCTTTATGTTTTCCTGTGATATTTATATTGTGCTTATATATTCTTCTGCTATTGACAGTTAACTGAGTGGTTGGAACCTATTTAAATGGAAGTAGGCCACAGGAAAGTTGCTTGTGGTGGAGTAGTTCTGAACTGCTATACCTTGTTACCCTTGGTGGAAATAAGAACCAGTATTTGAAAACTTGGCCTGGTTTTTGAAAGGAACCAGTGTATTTTACCTACTGGTTTTTCACCATCTGTGTTCTGATAAGGCAATAGCTAACATTAAGCCTCTCAATCCCTGAAAGAAAAGAAATTGAATAATATTCTTGCATAAAATGTGCTTTAAAATAGTATTGTAGCTACCTGTCACTAGCAGTATGCATGTGTGTATGATCAGGATTACCTGACCGGGTGAGATACTCAATTTCTTTAGTGGAGATACCCTTTAAGGATAAATCCACTCCTTCACTAAAGGGCTTCCGTAAGAATTTATGCTACTTTGCCATATTTCATTTTAAAAAAAGTTAAAAATTTGATATCTATCTTGTCTCCCTGAAAATAAACAGCATCTATGAAAACTGTAGATAATGAAAGACAGGCTGCTTAAAAGTGAAGGAGTTGCATGAGATTTTGTCACTGTTGCAGCATCAAATGCTGTGGATTTCTGTTTGAGGCTTAGAGCATTTCTGACTGGAGTGTAGAGGAAGTTAGTGCCCCCAGTGAAACCCAGGTAGTTGTAAGTTCCTGCCAGGTCCATATTCCCTCTGTGGAAGCATAGAATAGAAAAAGGGAGATGAGCCAGGCAGAGCCTTAGCTGTTCTGTGTGTGTGTGTGTGTGTGCCTGCATGTGTGAGACCTGTCCCTGTGGAGTAAAGACTGCACCAACTCTCAGTTGATATTTGAGATGCTAAGGAGACACAGCATTTCTCTTCTCAGATCCTCTCTGCTGGCTTGTGACAAGCTTGCCAGAACTTTGTTCTCTTCCCTGCTATGATCAGGGTCAAATATTTTTACTTTCTCTTTTCCACTGAAAATGAAAAAAGAGGCACAGCCTCCTTATTATAAGATAAATTTTCTTCTCATTTGTCTCTCTCATCATCTATGGTAGTGTGGTTAGTCTTGTTGTTTTGTTTTGTTTGTTGGGTTTTTTTGGCTTTCTTCCCCTTTTGCTTCAGCTGTAATAGACACTTCAATTTTTTTAGTAGCTTTGTTTTCCTTGTGGAGGCATTTTTCTTGACTCTCTCTGACAGGACTGCAATGCTGGCTGAGTTCCCTGCAGGGTCCAAGTGTGTGTGTGTTGTGTTTGATGGCCTTTAGAGTCCTAGCAGTCCTGTTCCATCTGGGATTGGTGTTTGAGGGGGCACCTTCCTGGTACTACTGCTACCAAATGGTTTTCAAAGTAATGTTTGTAAACTGGATGGATTCCTGGTAGAGGTACCTGGAGTGTAATAATGATATTCATGAGACCACATGGCATCCTCTAACTACAAAGCTGGTCATTCTCTCCCTTCAATTGCTGTTATTCTCTGAGTCAATATAAATTGTGTCTCAGATTAAAACCAGCAGCAGACAAGGTATTTTTGTGTGAAGTTTCTCTGGGAGTGTGTTGCCCATTTTTCACTGTAAAATAGCTAGTTTTCTCTGTTAAACAGTCTCAAGGACGATTTCTGTAAACATAGCTATGTTGTTGTAAAAATTATCTTTTTACATTCCTTTTCCATGGACACAGATCCCTTTGACGGACACTTCTTGTAACCAATATAGTTCGAGACGGAAGTGTTAACTTTCTCCAATGATCTGTGATTTCTAAAAGTGTATATAAGAATTAAACGAAAGGGGTTTCCCCCCTTTCCGCCCTTGCTCTGAACACAGCCTGAAGTCCAGCTCTCATTATTTCTGCGTCTTCGACTGATTACCGGGATAAGCCGTAATAACGGGGCATCGCGGTAATAGGAGTGAACAGAACTTTCAATTTTTGTCATTTTTTCATGTGTCTGTATGCTATGACTTTTTCTGATGCATGGAAATCACTGATGTTCAGGAGGTGAACACCAAGTCCTCCCCAAGGACACCAAAGTTACTGGAAAGGGTAGGAGTCTCAGTTAAACAAGAATGGCTGTTAGTTTCCATTCTTTTTGCCCTGGAATTTAACATAAACATACCTAATAAGCACATCCTGTTTCCTTTTGTAAGAGTAGGATACCATCCATCCAGGTAATCATGCTTTTGATGTGTTATCAAGTACCTGTTTTGTGAAAGGGAAAGTAATGCAAATGCCATTCAGTTTTCAAGGCCAGAGGAAAGTATATTCTCCATGCACACCAATTTCACTCCTTTTTCTCTTCTAGATGCCACTTTCCTGGGTTGTTAGTCATGAGTCTAAAATGAATGCAGTTATAATGAATTTTGCTTATTATCAGAGCATTCATTAGAAAGACAGTGACTGTTGTATGTCAGATTCAGACTATGTTCAGGAGCTGTGAACTCCCACAGGAACATAATGCCTTTGCATATCTTGTTCTCTGTGGATATAAACTTACCAGAGAATATCAATTATTAGTTGAAGAGAAAAAAATTTGGTAACAGACTACAGAAGTGTATAGCAGGATTGTGTGTGTGTGTGTATTACAGTGTGTCAGACAAGGTAAAGGCTTTGATAGTGAGGGGTGTATAACATTACATGGCTTTCCACACTAGCCACTTGTTTCTGTGTCCTTTAGGACTTCTGGGGTGCTAGTTGAGAAATGATTCAGTTAGAGAGAAGGGCTAAAATACCTTTCAGCAGCTACACTATGTCACTGTGCCAGTTTTTTCCCCAGAGGTGCCACCAGTTTGGCTGCTGGGCTCAGCTGTGTAGTAGAAGATCCAAGCCTTATATATCTATACAGTATACAGATAATGACAAACGTTTTACTAAGAGGAATAGTTTAACTTTAAAATACACCTTTTTTTCCCCTACTCTCCCTAGAGCTGTGACTGAGAGTATAAATCAGCTCATCACACTGTGCACCCAGCAAGCTCCCGGGCAGAAGGAATGTGATAATGCACTCAGAGAACTGGAGGTATTACTATATTTCAAAAGTCTTTATAAATAAAAGTGAGCCCCAAATGTTTGTTTCCTTTGTGTTCTTTGATGAGCTACTATCAGTCTTCTCACTTGATATCTGTGGCAGGGGTTTTAATTGCATACAAGGTAAGCATAGAACCCGTGTAAACATCATTTGACCAGAATGAAATTTGCTGCCCTGTCCCCATCTCCTCTTTCCTGCCCTCCAAATGTACAGTTTAGTTCCTTTTACTTGTATTTACTGTGACTTAAGGAAGAATCATGATAAGATGAACATTTCTACTACCACCAGTGCACTGGAAGGAGCTGCAGTATCTCAGTTTTTCCACCTGCAGGATGTTGTTACTGACATCCCCCTTTAGGATGATCTTTACCACCTTTTACCCTGACATTTCTTAATGTAGAGTTTTGATGCCTGATTTCTGCCTTCCCTCTGAAACTGATAAATGTGTGTCAATACAGGCTCTTGCAAGGTATGTTCTTGTTCCCGAGTGAAAAGTTTGGCTGGCTAAATAGTGGGTCAGTTGAACGACCTAATTCCAAGATTCCACTGACAGGGCCACTTAGAGTAGTAGGAAATAACATCTTTTTATTTAAACTAGATGTTTGCTGTTTGCTGTCAAGGTCAGAACATCAAGGGGTGACTGGCCTGTGTAGAGAGCATAAAATGCCATTAAGCTTTTTATTTCTGGCCCTTAGTATCAAAAGAAGACAAAGGTCAGTGCAGTGCTTTCCAGGATATTGTGAATTTTCTTAATATGTGTGGTTATCATCCCACAGTGTTGTAGGAGTTCCCCTAGGAGCTGCTTTGTGCTTCTGAATTCTTAGCTTCTTGAGCATGGAAGTGTTCTCTCCTTGGTCAGAGGGAACAGCAGCAAGTCCAAGAAATAGAAATAGAAACCAGGAAATAGTGCTGTAATGTAAAGGAGCAAGCAAGGGGGAATGAAGTGCTGTTTCTCAGGACTTCCTGAAAGACTAATGGGGAGAGATCTGTGAAACAGCAGCGATGTGAAAGGTGAGAATTTTCAGCTAATGAGCCACAGAAAACTGAGAGCTTAGAGGACAAATGTAGAGCAGAATAGCCTTAAAAAGCCCTTGCAGAGAGTTCTGTGCCAGTAGCACAGAACTGCATGTGCTGGCATGGATTGTGAGCAGGGCCTGCAAAGGCAGAGGGAAGATCTTTAGCATCTTGAACTTCCAGAGAGGGAGGGTTAGCGAGAAAAGCCTGGGTGTATGGAATTAGATTAATTTCTGGGAAAAAGGAAACCAAGACAAAATCACACAGTCCTGAAGTCAGACTGGAGGCTCATCAAAATGACTGGAGGAATCTATCAAATTTTAGAAGTCTTAACTTTTAATTTCTGTTCACAGTGATTAAATATTTGCCTCTTCCCTTCATTTCCTTAACTCATCACCCACTATTCCTCATGTTCCCAGGGCTGCTTAAGTACTAAAAATCATTGTTTCTGTAGAAAGAGTGTGTCTGTCAGCATGGATTTGACAGACTGTCAATAGTCCTCTCTGGAGACTCCAGAAAATGGCTTTTAGAGAGGACCTTACTGTATAACCTGCAATGAGGCAGCTAAACTGGCCCAGAATTTCAGCTGGAAAGAGTAACACAGATGTTGCAGTAACACCCAAAGTGTTAGAGGGAAGTTTGTGCTGGCTTGTATTGTGCTGTTCTGTTTCCTTATATTCTGAGGGCCTCTGTCTTCATGGAAGTGTAAGTGCTGTAGGAACCTTGTTTGCTTTTCAAGTTGGTATTTAATAGAGCACAGCAGTGAAGAATTGCTGCAATGTCTGTGAAAACTGACAGAAGGGGCAATTGGAAATTGTTTTCTAGATATGACATCTTCACCTTTTTCTCTTTTTTAATTGCTGTAAGGCTCTAAGTTAGAATTTAACAAAGCAATAGCCGAGCTGTTGAAAATACTGTAGGTGCATCTTAATGTTATGAGTTGTGTTACAAGAAAAGTCCAAGTGTTTGAAATGATGCCTGGATTTCCTTTAGGTGGAAAGCAAATGTCAGATACAGCTGCCAGAACCTTTTTCTACTTAATTGATTTCATTTTCATTGGAAGGATTAAAAGTCTTTTCTGCCTGATTTTTGGCAGTAAAACAGTACCAAACTTGAGAAAAGGTGTACTGCAGATATTTTTTATGTATAATAGATTATGTCTCCTGCATTTTGCAGCTTTTTACAGGTTTTGTTATCTAGTTGCATTCATTTTTCTCAATGAATATGTGACTGTCACATTGTTATTTCCAGGGCTCAGAATCACCTCAGAAAAAGAAATGAAACCCAACTAATATGTAGGGTTTTTGACAGAAAACTTTCCTGTGTTGGGGGACTCTGTTGTTAGTATTTGAGGCAGGCAGGTGGTGGACATGCTCTCAGTTTAGTAACCCTTTGTGTTTCTAGACAGTGCTCAACAAATGGCAGCTGGTTTTCCTATCACTCTTTTAATTTGATTCATGAAATTTAAAATAGTACTGAAAACATGTTAGATTGTTGACAACTATCAGAAAACCAGGTTGCCTCGTATCAGCTGAGCATCACTGACTGAGCATAAATCTGTCATCACAAACACAAGGTAAACCACAGGAGCCTGTACTCCCAGCAGACTGGTGGTGTTCCCACAGCTCAGTTCCTGTCAGGTGGGGTTTCCTGCATGGAGCTGTCTGGGAGCCCTCAGGGAATGTGTCACTTTGGTTGCTTGCTGGAGACAAAGGTGTACAATGACACTGGGATAAGCAGGATAGGTGTGGTGGTCTGTGTTCTTCTCAGCTAAGTGTTTTTGACCCGCTCAATAATCAGAGTTTCTTTTGTTATTTCAGACAGTTAAGGGAATGCTGGATAACCCAAATGAGCCTGTGAGCGATCTCTCATATTTTGATTGTATTGAGGGTGTAATGGAAAACTCAAAGGTAATTTCTTTTTCCCACCTCTGTGCCAATTGTAAAGTGTGTTGGGATTTTCAGAAGTTTCCACGTGCATATTGAATGTTAGAGATGCAGTCAATGTTTGTAGCTAAAATGTATGCTGCACTCCTTGATAAGCTCTGCCTGAGACAGGTCTCCTACAGGTAGTTTTGGGTTTTGGTCACTTAAAGCTTATCACCTTGGTAAGAAACTTTTAATTAAGTGACTGGTACACAATGCTCTTAAAGCTTCTCCTCTCTCCCTTCCTCTCCTTGTGCATTAGACAGTGTGCCATACTTTGGTGCCATATTTGGACTGCAGCTATGTGAGAACAGCCCAAAGCATGAATGGGAAGTGTCAATGAAATACCATTGTACCATTCTGTGCAGAACAGCTTTGAGAAAGGTCTGAGCAGTCCAGACATCTCAGCACGTCAGCAAACCTATGTGAAACCTCTTCAGTTATTTTTAATCATACAGTGCTGTACATCTTTCTTTGAAGCTGCCTTTTGGTGTCCTTATTATTTGATGTTTGAATTGTCTGATTCCTCCTTCTCTACAAGAAAACCGAAGTACCTAATGAGTGTGTCAGCTTGCATCCAAAGCTCTACCGCAGTCAGAGCTCATTTTGAATTTTCAAGTCAAGTGCACTGAATTCAGGGGGACATACTGTGGGAATCAGTGTGTATCCTGACACTCAGATGGGTCCAGCAGTCTGGGTGCAATTTCTTTTCCACTGAGCTTCAGTGAGTGTGAGGACAAAGCTGATCCTGGATGTGTCGACAGTATCTGCAGGACTGGTTGTCATGTTCTGCAGACTGTGAAATGCACCTAGGCTGGCTGTGGTGACTGGTGGATGACAGCAAAATTAATGAGGCTTAATTCTGTGCCCTCACAGTTGTTTGAGCTACAGTGGTGCTTATGTCCCCTGTCAGTCGTGTCGGTGTGCATGCCTGATCCCTTATGCCACACAGAGCACGTGCCCAATTCAGGGAGGTCATTAATTAGCTAAAAATTCTGGAAGCCAAGTCCAGGAGGTTTGTGGGCCAGAATTGGTGTCAGGCCATCACTTGCCTCTAAGTGGTAGGGATGCATATTTGGAAGCTAACTTTGTTTTTTAATTTCTGAGGTTCTTGGAGAATCAATGGCGGGCATTTCTCAGAACGCAAAAACTGGAGATCTTTTAGTCTTTGGAGAATGTGTTGGAGTTGCATCCAAGGCTCTTTGTGGCCTCACAGAGGCAGCAGCTCAGGTAAGCTACTGAAGGCTGTAAAGCAATTATGTTTTTACTTTTTAGCAAGCTCATATTGTGGGTTTGTAAATCTGAAGTTCACTTCCCTGTGGCCAAGCAAATGATGATGTTGTACTACAGGGTGTGCTGTGTGTAGATCACAGAAATTGAACACACTGCAGAAGGAGCAGAGTGCAGTAACATGCATATCTAATAAGGAAGGGAAATGACATCAAGAAGGAAGCTTTGCTGAGGATAAAGCAAAGCTGCAGCATATGGAATTCATGTTTGCAGCTCAAGCTCAGAAATATTACATCATAGAGAAATGCACAAAAAAGCAGCCACAGTTAAATTTAATGAATCAAGTTTTAGTTTGTAAAACTCCTTAAGGAGCACTATGAATTTCAGACATTTGTATTAAGAAACCTCTTCAGATACTCTTCAGAAGAAGCTCTTCAGATACTTTTGGAATAACTAAAGTTCTTAAATTGCTTCAACAAATTAGGGTCTGGTCACTGTGGTTTCACTGATCTGATAACTGAGTGAACTGTAGAGAGTTTATACAGCCTTACTGGCATACTGAGGTGACAGATAATTCTATCTGTAATGGATACAAGAAGTTTTCAGATATAGCTGTGGCAGTTCAGAAGAACTGTCCTTGTTGAGAGGCACAAAACCTGTAATTGAAAATGAAGGTGAGGTTGGTCATCAGACACCTTGAGCTGCAGTGAGACCAACAACTGCAGACCTGACGGGTCCTGCACTCAGCAGAAGTGCCTTTGCTGTTTTGCTTTTCTACTCAGTCTTGACAAAACCCCTCACCATCTCCAGCTATGGCTAATACAGTAAATAATTTGCCAATACCTGCAACCAGCTCTCTCCGTTGTGACTGTGCAAGTGCCAAGTCATGTTTTCAGGGATAGCAGCTGTCTAAACAGTGGGCAGTTCTGTTTCAACTAAATAAATTTTTCAAGTGTAAGTGTATGTTTTCTTGGTTTCAGTGGATTCTGGAGATACTGCTAAAAAAAAACCTGTTAATTGTATTTCACAGCATGATTTCTGAATAATTTCTTGACCACCATGTGCTATGACATATGGCCAGCTTAGCAGAGATCCAAGACTGATTTAACATGATTTCTCAGGTTTGCTTTCTTCTGTTCTCCATTTCTAGGCTGCTTACCTGGTTGGTATCTCGGATCCCAACAGCCAGGCTGGTCAGCAGGGCCTTGTTGACCCCATCCAGTTTGCCCGTGCCAATCAGGCCATCCAGATGGCTTGCCAGAATTTGGTGGACCCAGCCAGCAGCCCCTCACAGGTGACTGCAGGGATTGCATGAGACCAGCGCTGTCAGGACACAGAACTTTGCTGTGTTTGTGTCCAGGCAGAGGGGTTTGGGGTTGGCTCTGTTGCATGGCTTTGAAGGTTGATGTTGCAGAGCTGCAGTGTGGTTACTGCCACACCCCTCTGACACTCTGCCTGTTCTGTGCTGGGTTTTGCAGGTCTTATCAGCTGCCACCATCGTGGCCAAGCACACTTCTGCTTTGTGCAACGCTTGTCGCATCGCTTCGTCCAAAACAGCAAACCCTGTTGCCAAGAGACACTTCGTGCAATCTGCCAAGGAAGTTGCAAACAGCACTGCTAACCTGGTTAAAACTATCAAGGTACAAATGCTGCTTATTTATGCTTCCTTCTTTTGTGATTTTAGGGGGGTTATTCTTTGGTTTTTGTCTTGTGTTGAGCCACAATCAAAACAGTTAGAAATCTCTTTTTGCCTTCTTGTATATGCATGTTTTAAAAAATCACTAATTACATTTTTGAATATCTGAATTGGAAAATATGTTCAAGGATATAACTTCTGAAGTCAAGATGAAAAAATTGGGCAATTCTAATGTTAGGAGAGGCAGATTGCCATCCAGTGTGAGACCCTTCAGCACTGATGTATTTGAAGAGCTTGCACCATAGGAATAGTCTGCAAACAATTAAATGTGAAGGTTTTTAATGGTGTTAAGTTGCTCAATATGTGGAGATTTTTAAAGCTATTTCTGTCAGTTTTACCTTATCTATAAGAGAAAAAAAAAAGGAAATAAATAATACAGGGAACTAAACAGAAGCCATTTATGTTACTAATAGTCTTCTGTTATTAGTCTCCTGTAAATCTTTTCTTTTCCAGATTCCTGTCAGCAATTTGGCAGGAGGTAGTTTTTCTTCATGCAAGCAGAAGTAACACTTGTGAAGCCAGAGAGGATTCAGAATTCTAAACCCTTCTGGAAGCCATTAGCTGATCTAATCTGATTTCATTAGCTGAAATGTTTGCTCTAAGATTATGAAACAGAACAGTTGACTTGTGTGAAAATGAGAGCAATATATTACTGGTTTGCTTAAAATAGAAAAAACAGAAAAAATGTAAAAATCAGTCTGTAGGAAGCAACCACTTTCACAAACCACAAAAAGGTGGAAGTTAGCCACTTCCACCTTTGGAGGGTGAAGTCCTGGGACACAGCTTGAGAGAATCATGGGAGTGCAATGTCAGAAATCCTTCATTCAATCTTGGGAGGCAAAGCAGCAGTTTAAAGTGTAGGGTCAGTACCCAGCTAAGGAAAGAAACACACACCTAAAAGATCACATTCTTTACATCAGCCTTGTTTGTGGAGCAGCTTTCAAATATCATCAACACACAGCAGTTTTCAACTAGGAAGAATTAAACCATCTTCCTTCAGTTTTGCTAAGAAACCCCTTCAGACAACTCAACCCAGGTTTCATTTCCAGGCACTGGATGGGGATTTCTCTGAGGAGAACCGCAACAAGTGCAGGATTGCCACTGCACCTTTAATAGAGGCTGTGGAAAACCTGACAGCATTTGCTTCAAATCCAGAATTTGTCAGCATACCAGCACAGATCAGCACAGAGGTAAGGCAGGATGCTGCATTTTCACCCTCCAAAAGTTGAAAATGTTGAATTAATCACATGTTGGGAGGGAGTCAGTGTAAAGACCCAACCCCAAAGTGCTTCCTTGGGTTTCTGGGTGTTCACAGGACATTTTGCTGTCTTTTGCTTAACCTCTGACCTTGAATTTTCCATCACTAGGATGCACAGTTTGGTTACAGTAAGTGCTGCAAGTCTCCTGTTAGCAAAGCCATACAGCACAGGTGACTTGCATGTTTTAGTAGCTGGATTCTTCCATGTGATACAGTAATAAATATCCCTTTTTTTTTCCCTCAAGAGCAGCTTTTCCAAATGGAACCTAATTAGTTCTGAAAAGAATTGAGGGATGCTGCTGGTTTTTTGCCTTTTTGCCCACAAGTTCTCCATCGTCAAACTGTGTAACTGCAGCAGAATAGAATTTGAAGAGACTAATAAAGGACTCGTTGGTTTGAGGTTTTTTATGGGAAAAAGAGATAAAAAAATAAACCCTTTAAGCTCATAAAAGCTATGAAGTAGAGGTCACATATTGTTACTGGCCCTTCATGTGCTGCTTCCTGCTTTTGTCAGGCTCTTATCCAAATAGCAATATCAGATGATGCAGTAACTGTTGCAATCTTACAGCTGTGGGGCTGTAACTGAAATCTGAGTGTGTCCTGCAGGTTTGTGGTACCTGGGTTTGCCAGATGAGCAGCAGTAAAATAGATATGGAGATGATGGCCCAGTTAAGAGTCATCAGTCATCACTCAGAGTTAGTAGCCTGACTGGGAAAAGGGCACCTCTGTTGGAGATGACGAGTTTTGTGACGAGTAAAGTATCTTCTCAGTGATGTTTCTGTAGTCTTGACTAAACAAGTGTCAGTATTTTCTCTCATTTCTTAGCTAGAAGGTGCCTTTCTGAACTTGAGACATGTTTCTCAAGTATGTTTTAGAGAAAGCTGTTGGACTGTAATTATTTTAGTTCTATTTCTGTCTTGACTATCTGTGAATATAATAGTACAATAGAGGAAATTATAATTCCATTTTAATGCTGTTAATTAAACAGACTTTTAGGAGCAGAAAGTGTGGATGAACTTGAATAATCATTTAAATGTTCTTTCTGTTCTTGGACCTTTCTGACCACAGGGATCACGAGCACAGGAGCCAATTCTGGTTTCTGCTAAGACAATGTTGGAGAGTTCATCTTCATTGATCAAAACTGCCCGTTCTCTGGCTATCAATCCAAAAGACCCTCCCACATGGTCTGTACTAGCAGGGCACTCCCATACAGTGTCAGATTCTATCAAGAGTCTTATTACCTCCATCAGGTATGTCTTTTGTAGTAATTGAGCAACTGTTCATAAACAAAAATACCATATGGCCATTATCACTGTGTTATTTTTCACTGATGCAAATTACTCTGTGATGTACAGTATCTCCCCAGTTACACTGGATGTTTAATCATAGTTAATGACTGCAGCACACTGCAGCATTAGGGCTGTTCTGTGTTTGTATTCTGTTCTCCTTCTCTGATTCCACCTTCAATTTACTCTAAGGTAAATGTAATAGAGAATGCTGTAGAAAATAAAAACTGTAGCTAATGTTACTTCCATGCAGATCATGTACCAATGTAATATGTGGGAAACAACTTTTTTTTTTTTCTTTTAAGGTGGGCCTGTGTGCATTCAGGAAAGATGCTGCTCCTTTTAGGAGCAGGATCTAAAATGACCATGCTGATTTGAGTCTCTGTGTCTGGCAGGGACAAGGCCCCGGGGCAGCGAGAGTGTGATTTCTCCATCGATGGCATCAACCGCTGCATCAGGGACATCGAGCAGGCATCGCTGGCTGCTGTCAGCCAGAGCCTGGCCACCAGGGATGACATCTCTGTGGAGGTGAGACCACAGCACAGGCACAGACAGGAGTGCTGGGACAGCCTCTCTAACCTGTGCTCAGTCCCAGCACAATCTACTGCCATGGAGAACACAAGGGTCCTTACTGGGATCTTTCCAGGCAGAATCATGCTCTGGCCAAAGTGTATCGCTCCTGCCAAGATACCAGAATCACCAGGCAATAGTAGGGGTGAAAGCAGCTCTTTTTTACTGCCACCCACATATTGCTTTGACTTCCTATGCTGCCATGACAGACTGATAGAGTTTTTGTGGTGCCTTGCAATGTGAAAGCCAGGATGTTTCTGAAACTAATCTGTTGCTACAAGTCCAGTGACATGTCGACATCCTATATCTTAATGCCTGCTTTGTCCTGAAATGAGTGAAATTTGAAGTTGATCATGATAGGTTCACATTAAGAAAGCTTCCTTCTCTTCCTTCCCCCCATCCTGCCCCATCAACTCATGTTCAGATTCTCATCTTAGTATTTACTATCTTTTCTTGAAATTAAATGTTTATTGGAATGGTTTCTTTGGGCTGTAACGCTGCATTCTAGAAACATGTCAGACCAAATGAAGCTGTACAAAAGAAGTTATTGCAGGAGATATGTCAGAATTCATTTTTATTGCAATGATGAAGTTATCTTGGACACCATGTTGAACTGAAATAAACGTTACCAAAAATGGCATTTATTTATAAAGCAGTACAGGAATGTACCAAAGGGCAAAACTAGTATTTATTTTCTCTTGCCTTCCATGAGAGTGAAACAACTCCTGGTGGCTGCCAAGATATCAAGTACCTTTAAATTAAAAGCCAGTATTTATGTCTTGACCAGGCCATTAATATGTTTTTCTTTTAATGTGTTTGCTCCTGTCCCACACAGGATATTCAGGAGGTCAGTCCTCATCTCTGTCCTTCAGAGATTTCACATTTTTCCTTTGTCAGTGGATTTCTACCCCTAGCTTTAAGGTCTACAGGAGAGCTTTTTGTTCTTGTGCTGTGTTTTCTGCTTTGAAAAGTGTTTCTTCCCACTTAAATCAGTGCTCCTGATGGTTTTCTGATTGGTGCAGTGATACTGAATCCTTGTCAAGACAAGAATAGTTTGGGGTGTGCCAGGGGGAATTACAATTGGTCACATTACAGTGAGAAAGGACACCTACCCCTGGGTATGCTACTGTCAGCACTCTCTCCCCACACCTGTCATTAAAACCTAAAGAGGACCATGCCCATCTCAGGGTTGTTGTTGTTAAAAGAGGATAAAGGAGAAGAAATGAGCCAGTACACAGAAAACCAGCAGTGTGGATTTCTGCATCCTGCTGCAGTGGGTCGTTTCTGAGGATGTTGGCTGATCTGAGGGTGACTGTCAGGGGGTGGTACAACTTGGTAAGAGAACAGGTGTGCTAGCAACTGACAATTTCTCCTTCTCTTAGGCTCTACAGGAGCAGCTGACATCAGTCGTGCAGGAAATCGGCCACCTCATCGATCCCATTGCTACGGCAGCTCGGGGAGAGGCAGCTCAGCTGGGCCACAAGGTACTGTCCTACCATGACAGGCCTTTGACATCTCAGACATGAATGTTAGGGCAGACCTTGATTTCATAGCAGCTTCTCTTCCTATGGGAGAGCAGAAGAAACCATGTCTAAGATCTGGAATTTTCAAATGCTCAGAGGCAAGACCAAATAAATCTGTTGATGTTTTGGGCCAGAGGAAAGCTGGCCCAAAGCTGTTCATCAAGGATTTTGGTGAGGGGCTTTGTGTAAATGGAGTGCAAGCACAGTCAAACCCATGCTTATCAGATGCCTGTCCAGAAAACCAAATGTTAGAACGTGTGTACCAAAAGCATATTTACCATGGTTATTGCAAGATTTAGTAGTTTCTCAGATAGTAATTTCTCATCCTATAATATATTTTTGAGAGTACAAAGATTCATTCATATGTAATATGTGCTCATTTCCTTGTAATGCAGGTATAGCTAAAAGTAGGTGTTTTCTCAGAATGAGTGTAAATCAGATCACAAACTGAGGAAAACAGAGATGGCTTCCACATTTCTGAGGACTAAAATACTGCAAAAGAAGCTGCTGGCAGAACTGTTTTCAGATACTGCAAATGCTGTATTGAGCCTATCTGAATAATTGAGGGGAAAACACAACATATGTGCTCTGTGGTCTTTGTCCCACTCCTGCCCCTCCTGGCCTATCACAGCCACTGTGTTACAGACTAGCCCTGAACCTCTTGTCCAAGAAACACTTGAGGATTGGGCTGCATGGCTCTTAGGGAAGCATTTCTGCATCAGGAGTGATGAACCATGAGGGGATGTGTGCCCTGTGCCTGCTTGGTGCCTCACACCACAGAGAATCCTCCAGGTGTGCACTGGAATCTGATGAGGGTGGTTTGAGAGGTCAGCGAGCAGAGGCTGTGAATATGAGCAGTCCCAGAGGTGGACAGAGATACCCAAGTCCAGTGCAGTCCCATGTTTATCTGTCATCCCCAGCAAAGACTGAGAGGTTCCTCCCTTGCTTGGAGGACATGCTTTTCAGAGATACTCTTGAATAGAAAGTGTCTCCTGTAACAGTCTTGAACATGGTGTCATATGACCTCAAGAGACCACATGCTTCAGAGGGAGGAGATGTGTGGCTCTGCAAAGGAATTGAACAGTGAGGGGAGACAGAATCCTTGGGCACATGATCCATACCCAGCTCTGCACAGTGCAGAAGCACTAGGACACTGTGCTCCTTCAGCTAACCCACGTCCCAGTTGCAAACAAGGGGAATGTGCTTTCTCTCACTGATGCCTGAGAACTGTGGTTAATGGCTTTCTGTGGGTCTTTTGGCTTTCTTAGGTAACACAGCTGGCAAGTTACTTTGAACCCCTGGTTTTAGCTGCAGTTGGTGTGGCATCCAAGACCCTAAATCATCAGCAACAGATGACGGTGTTGGACCAGAGCAAGACTCTAGCAGAATCTGCCTTACAGATGCTCTATGCTGCCAAAGAAGGGGGAGGAAACCCCAAGGTAAGGTGGTTGTGTGGAATTAAGGGCAAGAGAGGAAGGCAGGTACAGCAGCAAAACCAGCACGTGCCTCCTGTACAGTGCAGTTTGCAGTGAAAATGCCGTTGATGTTTTTGCAGAGAGAACATCCTCTGACTATCTCTGTTTTCTCATTTTGTGTCTTCCAGGCATCTCATACTCATGATGCCATCACTGAGGCTGCACAACTGATGAAGGAGGCTGTGGATGACATCATGGTCACCTTAAATGAAGCTGCAAGTGAAGTTGGCATGGTTGGAGGTATGGTAGACTCGATTGCAGAGGCAATGACCAAGGTGAGCATGGAAATTCTGACCCTTCTTCACTTTGTGCTTGAAAGCTGATCTACATTGCAGGGCTTTGGAGGAACTGGTGCTGAGTCACTTTGGCAGTGGTCAGTTGTGACACATTGTCACAGGAAACCTAAAGATGATTTGATTTTGTATATTGTGAAATAAAACTGTGTGCCATGCAGCTCACATTGACAATGTGCACAGCACCTGTCAGTAAAATCACTACAAAATATTTTTGTTGAGTAATATGCTGGCATTTAACTGCTGTCTCAGGACAAGCAGCCTCTTATTTTTGCTTCCTTCTTTGCCTTATCTTTCGTGTTAGTCCCTTAAGTGACAGCAGGCCAGCGTTGAACCAAGTTACTTACAGAGAAAACGTCAAAACCTGAAATGCTGTGCTTTGTAATGCAGTCTGCTGAAGATGTGTAGTTGCAAAGTGTACATGAGTTCAATTCAAATAATTGGCTTTTCCTATCCTGACTTAAGGATCGAAGACTTTAGCACATAAAGAAATCTTACACTATCTTCTGGCATGAACATTTTGGTTTGTAACTGTTGCACCTTCCTTTCTGTATTAGCTGAGCAGTGCAGGTGGTTTGGCCTTGCATCAGAAGTGCATCTCATGCTCAGAAACTCTGCACTGTACATTCTCTGCATCTTCCTGGGCTCAAGCATTTGCTGAGCTTCTCCATCCATTGTGGTGTGCTCTTTTCACTCGTGTAACTGGAGAGAGAGGAGATCATAAAATTGATACAATTTTACTATTGTGTGTAAAGTATGCTGTTTATTGTGATGTTTTCATGCCATGTTTTTCCCTCTTCCTTGCAGCTGGATGAAGGTGCCCCTCCAGATACAAAAGGAACTTTTGTTGATTATCAGACCACTGTGGTGAAATATTCTAAAGCCATTGCTGTAACAGCTCAGGAAATGGTAAGAAGCTGCCTTAACAGAGTGCAGAATCTGTGTACCTAAAGAACATGGAATTACTTGTTCAGTGTTGTGAAACTCTTGATCATCAAATTTTCAATAACCTTATCTCTTTAGGGGTAATGGAGCAAAAGGAGTGATGATTTTCTCAATTTAACTCCTGCATCTTAGTGGCATGATTGTAGAGGAGTCCTCTGTGGTAGGAGTGCTGGATTGTATTGTGGCTCTTCTGTGCAAATGCTTTTTATTTGGCTCATTTTCGAGGAGAAATAAAAGGAAAAACACATGGTTTTTCATCAACCTGTTTAATTGGGCTGAAATGCCACCTTCTGTTTATTGATGACTTCAGGTTACCCTTGTATTTAGCCTGTGAAATAACATCAGTGTTTTCAGAGCCCTGTAATGCTTTATGAGCAAATGCAGATCAACATCTTACATTGTCCTTTTCTTGCATTTCTGTGACTCATCTGGGTTTAACAAAAGAAAAAAGTGACACCTGTTCTACTGAGATTTTTTTGACTTGTGTTTCACAGTAATGGGTAATATGTTTGCCTTTGGAACAGTACTGTGGTTGCTCATTTGTTCTTGAGAGAGTTGAAAGTGCTACAGACAGGATTTTTCACCAAGTCGATTGCTCTTGCAGTAAATACAGGTCCATGATTCTGCTACCTATTAGTTTTTTATCTAAAACTAATTTTGTCCCAGGGATGGAACTCCGTGGCTTTTACTAACATTAATTTGAGACAGAAGAAATATCTCTGTTAAAAGGTAGGAATTTTCTAAAGAGAGATTCAGTGACTTATACTGACATTCTAGTGAGGTGTTCTGCACAGTTGTGCCTATTTCTTCTCCATCCTGTTCCCTTATCTGAGATGTGTTTTGCATCGCTCCTCAGATTGTTTCCACTCCCATGCTCCCATGTCATGCCAGCTGAGACTGATGGGGCTTGGCTCACCTCTGACAAAATAAGGTGGCTGTGGCACACAGACCCCACTTCCCTTCCTGGTCCAAATAACTGTACCTGGCCAAAGGCCCCGCTGTGTCAAAGAGTGAAGGCTGGCTCTAACTGCTGCTCTTTGATTACTCTGTGTGTTCAGTGACTCTAATAAAGCATGTTTGCTTGACTTTCCTCTGGAATTCCTTCTGGAGGACAGGTCCCTTCAATGGCAAGCGGTTTTACCCCATTTTATCAGCGTGGCCAAACAGATGAGTGTGCTGCTAATCTGGAGTGTCTTAACAAGTTATTCTCATGCCTGTCAATTTTCTTTTTCTCTGCCTGTGTTCTTTTTCCAGATGACTAAGTCGGTTACTAACCCGGAGGAGCTGGGAGGACTTGCATCGCAAATGACCAATGACTATGGGCATTTGGCTCTGCAGGGCCGAATGGCTGCAGCTACGGCAGAACCAGAGGAGGTCTGCACTTCTTAGACCTCTTTATTCTCTCTACATGGTGCTGTTAACCAGGGTATTCTTTTACTGTAGAGAACACAGTGTAGGCGACAAGCCTTGTTATAGGAATTGCTCCATCAAAGAATAGAAACCCTTTATCAAAATCTGTCTGGCTTCAGAAAGAAACAGCTTGGGATAAAAGTGGAGAACTCCATAGGCTGTGACAGAACCTCCTAAATTACTTGGGACTTTCACTTACAGGCAACTTGCAAATACAAAAAAACCTCTCAATTTGTTGCCGTGTGGCTTTCCTGTAATCTCACATGTTTTGACAAGTTACAAATGCACATGCTTTTTTATCTTGCCTGTAAGTGATTTTAAGTATAACTTCCTATCCTGAAAGTGAGGTTCAGGAGCAAGTGGCAGGAGCACAAGTATCTTTTGCTGAAGGACATCCTCAGTACCTCAGAGTTGGAATACAGTGTGGGAGAAGGGGACTTAGGTGCCTCGTTCAAAACTCTTCACCTCTGTTGCATTAACCTGTTATGGGAGTGCAACTGCAATAACCCCTTCAGCCCTCTCTTCTTACTGGAGCAGAGACAAACTTTGCTGAGATGGGCTAAGAGGGTATCTCGCCTTCTCCACATGTATCAGACTATTTAGATAGAAGTCCTTCAGAGAGTTTTTGACTTGGTGCTTACATATCTTGCTGTTACACTACATGAGTGTTTCGTGCTCAGTAGCTATGTGAAAAGCTTGCACATGGTTCAGTACTGTTAAGTTGAATTACCATTTCTGCACGTTACTTTCTGCCTGAGGTTGAAATAATTCCGTTTGTGATACTAATGGCTCTGATTCCTGCTCATTTATTAATCCCAAATCACACCTGAATGCTGAAGTACATGCAGGTACTACCACTGTCATGTTTTGAAACAGGGACCACGCATCTTAAGATGTAGGATTATTAATAAGTCAGTGGCAACAGCAGGATTTTCCGTGTTTCAGTGCTCTGCATGTACCTGGTCGATTCTGGAGAATGGAGACTCTGTGTGAAGTTCAAAACCAAACACAGTCACATACTTTTTGACCCAGTTTCAGCAGTGTAGAGTAAATGTGTACTTTTTACCTGTTGCACATACCTTGAATACAGCTCACACTGATGGTGCAGTTCTGGAGGATGAAGTGGCGTTTTTCAAATTTGAAGTTGTGTGTGCTTGAATTATGTATGCTTGACTTGGGTATGTGCCTTGTCCCTTCTCTTTCCTGGGCTCTGGGTCACTGCTGCTCCTCTTTCATCACTGAGCCTTTTATACAGTTGTGCTTCATGTGTAGATGGAACTACATCTGTCCTCTTTTTCTGATCTCTGCAGAGAGTGTAGTGGTGGGTGGAATATTGGTAATAAAGATTCACCAGAGAGACCATGTTTCCATTTCTATTGACACTGCGTACCAGCATGACATTTATTTATTTGCTTTGTTCTTTCTTGCTTTTTCCATGTGCCTTCTTTACCATCTAGATCGGGTTCCAGATCAGGACTCGGGTGCAGGAGCTTGGCCACGGATGTATCTTCCTTGTGCAAAAAGCTGGAGCTCTCCAGATCTGCCCTACAGACAGCTACACCAAGAGGGAGTTGATAGAATGTGCTCGTGCTGTCACAGAAAAGGTGAGACAGCCTTCCATGTTGCCCCATGGTGTTTGTCTACTGAGGTTCCACTGGGAGGAAACCAGTCAAACTGGATTCAGGAATCTGTTTCTCTTAACTTCACATTCTAGTACAATAGTGTCTGAATTACCCGAAGTTCTTACTTTTCTTTCAAGCATTCAGTGTAAATTAACCCACAACTAGTCCTTGCTCAGGCTTTGCAATAAAACTGCAGCCTCCTATCAGAGGGAGATTGGTCCAAAACAATATCCTAAGATGTGAGCTGGCACTTGTGCCTTATGAGGCACTCCCTGGTCACAGATATTGAAATGAGGTTGGTTGATGGCACATGTAGCAATGTCATTTCCTTTTAGGACTGGGCCAGAGTAATTGCCTAGAACTGCATCTTCAGACTCTGTGGAGCTTCTTGTTCCTTGGAAACATCTCCTTCAAACAAATGGCCCGGGTAGCTTTGCTGAACCTTTTTGCTGGCCTTTTGTTGGACATGAACATTGAGAGCTGGTGTCAGTTGCTTTCACATTTCACCAAACACTGTTGGTTCAGCCCATGTTCATGTGCTCTCAGCTGTACCAGTTTTCCACTGTGATGTGCCCCAGGAGTAGTGATGATTCCAAATTTAGGCAGGGGTAGACAGTATCTTGTAAGTAAAGTTAAAGCTGATAAAGAGAGAATAGTAATGATTCCCAGGACCAACTTTTTCAATGACCACCTTGTTGTTTTGTTGTTTTTAGGTCTCGTTGGTTTTATCTGCTCTTCAGGCAGGGAACAAAGGCACACAAGCCTGCATTACTGCAGCCAGTGCTGTGTCTGGGATAATTGCAGATCTAGACACCACTATCATGTTTGCTACTGCTGGAACCCTTAATGCTGAGAACAATGAATCGTTTGCAGATCACAGGTCAGTGTCACTGAGAAAGATGAAAGAGTGCATGCACTGGGAAATGGTGGAATTGGCAGAAGAGACTGGCACATGGAGATAAATTTTTACCTTTATAGAGTCCTGTGAATGAAATGGAATGAGGCAGGGAATGAGAGGATAGATGGGAAACCTGGGATTTGACTTGTTTGTGAACTGCACACTCAAAATGTGTGCTCACACTTTTCTTTTACTGAGATGTTGCTTTGGATTTGTTGTCCTGACACATCAAAACATGTATATGGGTGGGAGGGGCTGGGGAGCCCTGACTAGGACACATTCTCTGTTCCTGTGGCCATTCTTGCTTCTCCCTTCCTCACCCATGGTTATTTCAGTTGCCTCACAATATGCTGATTAATGTGGACATTGAACCCAGCACGTTCTCTCACAGCACGGCCAGATTTTCTTTTGGTATTCAAATACAATGCTTTCTGCTGCTACTGCCCTATCATTTCTTTTCAAGATGGGCTCATTTTATTAAACTGCCCTGCACTTGCCCCAAATGCTCTGCTCTGTTTTAATAGTTGTCTTTTTTTTTTTAACTTACACCCTGACCTGTGGTGTATGATGAATGGGCATTGGCATGATGACTTAGATCAGCACTTTCATGTAGCTGTTAGTCACCATACACATTTTTTCCCTCTTCTTTTCTATTTCCTTCTCGGCTTCCTTTTTTTTTTTTTTTTGCTACAGGGAAAATATCCTGAAAACAGCAAAAGCTTTAGTTGAAGACACAAAACTCTTGGTTTCTGGTGCTGCCTCAAGTCAGGACAAACTAGCCCAAGCAGCTCAGTCATCAGCTAACACCATCACTCAGCTTGCTGAGGTAGTAAAATTGGGAGCAGCTAGCTTGGGATCCGATGATCCTGAAACACAGGTGAGATGTTTTAAGATTTTTCTGATACACTTAAAGAGAACAGGGACAGTTTTCAATTGGTAGAACTTTGTGGGACTTAAGCTTTTAAGCAATGGAATAATGGTCCATCTCCTCTGGGACTCTTCTGGGTTTACTCAGATATCACTTGTTCAGAATACAGTCAGGAGGCTCAAGCATTGAGTGGAACTAGTTGGGCCCTTTGCATAACACTTCTGCTTTTATTTCACTGCTGTGTTCCAGCTGGGATGCTTCTGGCAAAGTATTTGGCTCATTTTTACTAACTTGTGGTTGGATCCATGGCTCATCCTGGTTTTGTTCTGAAGAGCTTGCATGTCCTTAAAGCTCCTTGTCCAGGCTGTGCTCTGAGCTGTGTAGCTGACAAGCTCTTGCCATTCTTTAGCTGTATCTGACTCATTTTTCAATTAACTCGGCACCTTTTCAATGTGGATTTTCCCTAATATTTCTTCAGTTGTTTGTTTGGCTCCCAGTGAAATGGAGGTTGGTGAGCAGATTGCAGATGTGTCTGTGGTGGTACCAAAGTAGTTTGAAAAACCCTGCTTGTTTGCATAATGCTCTGAAAGTGATGTGTGTTGTGTTTTGCTTGACCTGTATGATGGACTAAACTCCGAGATGTTCCTCTCTAGGAAACACTGCTGGAAGCACTACTTTTTCCTTATTAACAGAATTTCCATAAGTCAGCAACATCTGCAGAACCTTTATCACATGTTGTTTTCTCTACATGTAAAAGCTGAGAATACAGTACTTAGAACAAAAGCTGCTGTGCACAAGTAATTATTGATTTGGAGCAATTTGATTTTTCCAGTTTGCAATTGTAGGCGTGAAATTGTGTCATGACATTTTTCATAGCAGTGGCACTTACTTACCTGGTGTGATAGAGCAATGATTTCTCTTACATAAGTTGCAATGAACTAGAAACACAAGGGGAGGAGGCTGATTTATTATTATTTATAGTGCTGCAGAAATGCAGTTGTTGAGAATTGATTGTTTCTAGTGCTTACCCTTTTTTTTTCCCCTGAGCCTTCTCATTTTTCATTCATATTTCCTCATTTTCCTTAGAATTAACTCTTCTGAATTTCATGAAAATACTCAAAACATCTGATTTTCTACTAGTGGAAAGGGCAAAGGAGAAGGATTGGGAGGAGATAATTATTCCAATAATACCCTGAAATAATTAACAAATCCTTGTCTAGGACTCTTGCCTTTGAGCTTGGGTTGAGGAGACAGTATCTCTAGATTTGATTTTTCCTTCCTTTAAGGCCAACCAAGTTATTCAGCATTTAATTCTGTGTAGCCTCTTACAGAGGTTCAGCTTCCTTTTGCCTGAAAGAACATGTCCCTCTGACACCCAGCCATGCCAAGTACATTTGATCTTTCGGTGGGTGATTTCAGAACTGGTGCATACTGCAACTGTAGCATTAGACTGTAACTTTATTATAAATCTCTTTTCTTGCTCTTGTCCTGCTTCCACCCAAAGGGTGAAGGACATTGAGAAAAGTACATGTCCCCCTTGGGAAGCTCAGAGAAACAATTGTAGAATATCCTGAGTTGGAAGGGACCCTCAAGGCTCATTGAGTCCAGCTCGTGGCCCTGCACAGGAGCAATGCAAGAGTCACTGTGCCTGAGAGCATTGTCCAAACACTCCTTGAGCTCTGCCAGGCTGGTGCTGTGACCACTGCTCTGGGGAGCCTGTTCCAGTGCTCAGCCACCTTTTGGGTGAAGAAGTTTTTCCTAGAATCCAACCTAAACCTTCCCTGACTGAGCTTCAGGCTATTCCCTTGGGTCCTGTCCCTGGTCACCAGGGAGAAGGGATCAATGCCTGCCCCTCCTCTTCCCCTCATGAGGAAGCTGGAAACTGCAGTGGGATCTCCCCTCAGTCTCCTCCAGACTGAGCAAAGCAAGTGTCCTCAGCCACTCCTCATAAGGCTTCCCCTGCAGACCCTTCACCATCCTCATGTGCTGGTCCACCCTCCTTTGGACCCTCTCTAACAGCTTCATGTCATCTTTATATTGTGGTGCCCAAAACTGCTCACAGGACTCAGGATGAGGCTGCAGCAGGGCAGAGCAGAGCAGAAGGAAATTCTACCACAATCAGCATTTCAATTTCTTCCTGCAACAGGAAATAGTCCATTTGATAGACTCTGACTGGTGTATGAAGTACTATAGCTACCAGCACAGCTTCTCCTTTTCCAGAACGTTGTGGATTTTACTGTGGTACTGGGAGGGTGGTACTACTTAGCAGGTATTTTTTATCTGTGTTCTAAAAATCACACCCTCACGCAGACACCCTTTATTGCCTGAGCCTGATGGCTGGTTCTCATTCCATAGGTTGTTCTGATCAATGCTATCAAGGATGTTGCAAAAGCTCTTTCTGATCTCATTGGTGCTACCAAAGGAGCTGCCAGCAAACCAGCAGATGATCCATCCATGTACCAGCTGAAAGGTGCTGCCAAGGTAAAACATTATTATTACATTGTATTCGAAAGTGTCTGGGCAGTCACATTTGATAAACGTGAAAATTTAACTTCTGTAATTTCAGATTGCCTGAAAACTCATCTCTTTGTTTCATTATCATGATGTTATGGCCAATGCAAGAGTTGGTATCTAGCCCTGTAACAAGCAGAGTTCATGAAGTCTTAGATCCTATTAGAAGTAACAATGCTTCCTAGCTTAATTTGCCTTGCTTTATACCCTGCTGTCTCTGAAAAACAGGAATAAGGATTCATGAGTTATTGTCTTCACTTCTCTCCAGGTGATGGTAACAAATGTCACATCACTCTTGAAGACTGTTAAAGCAGTAGAAGATGAAGCTACTCGAGGGACGAGAGCTCTCGAGGCCACGATTGAGTACATCAAGCAGGAGCTCACGGTACAGAACTAAGTAGCTATAGTGGGTTTTGCAAGTGTGTCCTTATGCAGAGCTGGAAGCAACTGCTGCCTTCTTATTTAGACCTTCAGCTTGCACTGCAGATATTCTTTTCTGATCTGATGCTGTTCACTTTTTTTGATCCTGGCTTTGCTAGCGTCTCCTCAGCGTCATTCTCATACTGTGTCTGCAGTTTAATCTTGTTTCTATTTTTTCCTTATTATGAAATAATACCACTGATACATGGCCTGCTATTTGATATTCTGTGTGAGTAGGAATTAATGATAGTGGCATACTCTCCCATGACAACTGTTTCCTTTCCTCTTTAAGATATAAAAACATACTTTTTTTTATTAGCACAGTAGTCAGTGACGTAAATTAATACCTGCATGTTTGTGAAGAAGCCTGATGTTTTCCTTCCTTTTCTTACAGTCATTTTTGTAAAAAAAACCCCTATAGACACGGTCTTCAGCAGCAAATACTTTGTTGTATAGTCTGTGGATTAGCAATTCTTACACTGCAACTGCACTGGCACCATTTTGTCTTGTCAATGCTCTCCATCAAATGTCCGGTTTTCATTGTGTGAGCAATGCTGTTGTAATGAGGAACTTTATTTTAAAGTATTTTCTTTTAAAATATCTGTGTATAGTCGTTGGGACTTCATATGGCAGTGGTAAAACCTCCTGATTTGGTACCTGACCAGGCATGTTCTGTACAATATCTGGTGCATGCTACTGTCATGTATCTTCATGACAGCCTGGCTGTTACATCCCATCCTGTAGCTCTGAGCTAAAACCTGTTCAGGTCTGTCATTGGAGGACTGTGCATTAGCACTTCTGCTTTCTCAGTTTGGTTGGTATCTGTGTGAAATGTTCCCCTTGCTTTTGTCAGCATTGCTAAGGGATGGATCAGTGATTGTGGTGTTGTCATCTCTTTCATGGGGAGGGAAGTGGAGGGTCAAGAGGAATGAGGATGGCACGTATGTGCTCAAGAAAATGTGTCAGGTTTGACTTGGAATTCCAGGGGCTGAATGTGAGCAACATCGAGGGATGTCTCTCACATACATAACTAAAATTCATTTTTAAACATTGCTTCCATTTCTAGAGAGAGGAAGTGAAGGAGCACAGGATAGACCAGGCTCATTTTTGTCCAGACACTGCCATTCTGAAATCACTGGCCTGCTTAGGTTGCACTGTGTGTAGTCCAGAACTCCAAACTGCCCCTGTACAGTAAAAGGATGGCAAACAAATACAGGCTAAAGCTTGGGAAAAGAAAATACATTATCAAAATAAGGTTGTGCAGCTCTTATCACCTGCATCTTGCTGCAGCTCCTGTATTCCAATATTCATGAGAGGAGTGTGTGCTGTCGGGTAATTTGAACTATTTTCACACGATTCACCCTGAAAAATTATATCTGTAGGTTTCTAAGGGAGACTAAATATAGCCTAAGAGACAACGCTCCACCTCTGCTTTTTTAAGACACATTTGAATATTTTAGTGATGATGTTCTCGGTCTGTACTGCTCTGTGCTATCAACAAGCACTTGGTAGGGTCCAGCCTTTGCAGGGGAAGGATCTCCTCGTGTGAGTGAGACCAGCTTAAACAGCAGACAGGATGAGAAAATAATATAATTAAAGGAATAGTAATTCTTTTCATCCTGTAAGGCTCTGAACAGCTGTCTGTAACTGCTGCCATGTGGGTAGCTAAATGGCAGATGAGATGCTTGGGTTAACCTCTTTTATTGTCTCCTTCCCTCAGCTTATTGTTTCTCTGTGGTGTCTGTAGGTGAGCAGGCTTATCAGATCCAGGCCCATGAAAGCAAGACTGATATTCAAGTACTCCAAACGTGTTTCTCATTTCCTGCTGTTGGAAGCTGCTTCCCTTCGCTGTCTCTTTCTCGTGGTTGCTCTGCTCTGACTTGGCTGGTGTCAGACTTCCCTTGTGCTTTCACTTTTAGGTGTTTCAGTCCAGTGAGGTTCCAGAGAAGACCTCATCACCTGAGGAATCAATCCGGATGACGAAAGGCATCACCATGGCAACGGCCAAAGCTGTTGCAGCTGGGAACTCGTGCAGGCAGGAGGATGTGATTGCTACAGCAAATCTGAGCCGCAAAGCAGTAGCTGACATGCTCACAGCTTGTAAGGTAAAGATTCCCTTCCTTGCCTAACACTGAGCTTTTTGTGTGTGTGTGCCTCTAAATCCACAGAATGTTATATGTTTTGTTCAGTTTTCTGCTTTACATAGGAGAAAGTTAATGGTTAAGATAATTTTAAGGGAACCGCTCTCTCAGAAAGAATTTTGTGTGCTATGCACACAAAAAAAAAAAAAGCAGCAGTAATAGTCACTGTTTTCTTTTTGTGAAAATGAGAAATTTTATTTGGGCTGAAATTGCTTGGTTTCCAGTCAGAGGACAAACAGTCTGTGCAAGTAGTAGAATATACAAATAATCCTGTGGTCACAAAGATAATTTCAGTATTCCTAGGAGCAGTGAAAGAAATCACTCTGGTCTATTTTTAATAGTCCTTTTACCCCTAACTGAACCTGTTGGTTTGCTCAATTTCTTTGTGCTTTTCAAAAATGTATGCAATTTTTATTGCAAATTTTCTATAAAAATAGTTGTGCCCTGTTTTCTGTAAATGACTATTTAGTCATTTAGTCTGTAAATGACTATTTAGTCATTTAGTCTGTAAATGACTATTTAGTCATTTAGTCTATAAATGACTATTGAGCCATTTGGCTTTGTTCTGATAATAAAAAGAAATCTAGGAGTAAATGATTAAAAAATGGGATTATAAAGATCTCATTCCTTTTGATTTTCAGTAGTAACTGTAGTAATAAACTGCCTTTGCCTGTAAATCACAGTTATTTACTTTTGCTTCTCCATGTATGGAAGGTGACAGTAAAACAATGGTGCTCTCTGTGTGGTGTCTGATCTGCAATATTTGGTCAAATCCTAACTGCCTCTGTCAGTCCCAGGTTAATTTTTAGCCTAATACTGCCCAAGCAGAAGGGTTCATTTTGTTTTTAAAATTATCCTCTTGCAAAACTGCAAGTTTTAATATAACTTAGAACTGCATTTATACAAAATCATTGAATAAAACTTTTTATGTTGGCTTCGTTTTCTAACAGGTTTTTTAGTGTCTAACAGTTCTTGACCACTGGATGCTTCAAATTTTGATTTGTCTCTCCAAACAGGCAGCAAATTCTCTGTTTTTAATAAGACACTCCCATGCATGCATAGCCCAATACATACTTTGAAACATCTATTTATAAAAATTCCTTTTTACGTTTACATTTGCTTCCAGTTAATTTAATGGTTTCTGAGTGGTTCATGCATTGTAAGTGGCTGACAGGATGAAACTTCTTGCAGAGGGAACAGTGCAGGTCTGGGGTGCTGGAAAAGCCTTTGTGATCTCCCAGGGAATTGCTTTCACAAAGAAAGGAGTCTACAGAAGGAAAGGGGCTGGGAATCATTTTACTTGCCTGTAATGATACAGTGCCAAGGCATAAGATCTGGTTTTATCTTGTCTAGCTTTCTTAAGACCAAGAGCATTTATCTGACAAACAGGAATAAGAATCTTCAGCACTACTAATTTTATGCATTATCTAAAATATCTGAGAAAATAGCTGTATCATATAAAAAAGATTTTAAATACACAATTTGAACCAGACTTCATTTTGAAAATCTTGTTTCTACACATTTTGCTCAGATACTTAGAAATCTTATCCATTAGTTCTACAAATTCATTACTGTACATGGCATTTCCGTGATAAGACACATTCCTTGCATATTAGGGGTAGGAACCAGCAGTCTTAGCCCCACTATGCTGTAAAAGCTGTATGATGCAGTGGGACTTGAGTTTTGTGATATTTGACAAATTCTGGAGGGGTTTCTAGTGTGATTACATTGCTCTGTAGAATAAGCACTGATAAATTATCAGATTTTCATGTCCTTTCAGCCAAGACAAAACTGTGTGTATTTGATCTATGGTAGAATTGTACAGAACATAGCTCTGACTTCCCTGGTGTCAGGAATTTGAATTTAAGTTCTCTTTCATTGCCTGTTGCCTAAGGCAAGTAGTATAAGGAATTTGAATTAGCAGGTATATAGATGCCTGTGCTTGGTCTGCTATAAATGTATGTACAGTGCTCATCACTAATTCTGTTCCTATAATCAGATGCTATTTCAAAAGACAATGAGGTTGCTTATTGCAGGATGTACTGAGGCAGCTCTCATTAAAGTCAGTGGAAACGCTGTAATTACATTTATTGACGGTTAGAGCAGGCCTTAAGATAACAATTTCTATATTATATATTTGTATAAAACAATGCAGTAATTAACCTGTGCATGGTATCACTATTTGTAGTGATTTCTGTTGCAAAGGAAACAGATATGAAAGGCCTTTCAATCCCATAGGAAGCAAGGGAAGGGAGTGCTCACTGAGGTCATTCCCTAACCACTTGTACCAGAGTCAGGCAGTGCTGGCTGCCTCACTGGTGTGCAAGCATGTGCAGGGAAAGTGAGGGCTGAGAGTGAAGGAAGCCTCAGTGGGAGGAAACAAGTGTGTGTTCTGGTTCTCAGACATGTTTCAGGTTGAGATGTTTGGGCAGGCTTTCTGCACGAGGCTGGAAGAGAGAACATTGCTCTTGTGAGTTCTCGCTGGTGTGTGGAGATAAATGTTGGGGTGTTTTGGGGTTACAAAAGTGATTTCCTAAAATCACTTCTGGCTGCTGTGAAGTATATGGCATGTATACTGAACCTGAAAAATGCTCCCTAAATATTCTGATACCAGTCTTGGCTATGTATGCAAAACATAAAAGGAACTTTATATTTCTCTCCTACAGATGCTTGCACTGTGCTACAGTAGTATTTAAGTGCAGAAGAGACATTTTAGGATGCTGTACAATGTATTCATAAGAAACACTTGGGGGCCCTTTGCCTTATTTGAAAATTGTGCGAAAAACTGATTTTTTGGGCTTGAAATATGCCGAAAATGAGGACAATCCGTCCTTTCCCCTCCCATGTCCCTTCGCCCCGCCGAGGAGGGGAGGTGGCTCCCGCTCGGCCGGAGCTTCCCTGCAGAGGGAGCCCGGAGCCAGCGCCCGGCCCGGGGTGCTGCGGATTCCCGGAGCGCCGGGAACACGGGAACCGCGGGATAATCCCCCTCCCAAAGGCAGAGGAGAGCCTGCAGCTGGGGAAGGAGCTGTTCTGTGCCAGGAAGAGCTATGCGTTTTAGAAACTTTCACTTGTCAACAAGTGGTGCTTCTGTTCAATAAAAAAAGTTCCCTAGAAGTTACTTGCAGGAAGTACAAGGCTTGAAGAGGCTGCAGCTTTCAGTTTTTATTAAAAATAAAATGGTTTAATTAGTGGGGTCTGTGTCAGATGTCAGACATTAGACTTAGTGGAAATCCTTCCAGAGACCTGGCTGTGCTGCAGCTTCTCTCTGTATTTGAGCAGATGGTGCCAGCAGTGCTGTTGCTGTGTTCAGTGCCTACGTCAAGCCAATGCCATCAAGAAGCCTGTACAGAACTGGAGCTCTGCTGCTCTTCCAGCACCGTTTGCTTCCACCCTTACAACAGAAACGGCCGGCCCTCAACGCAAATGTCATTTGCACACTGCAAAAAATCTCTTTCCTTCTCTTTCCCCCATCTCTCTGTGCTGATCTTCTCCCATGGGATATGGTTTGGGTACTAACGTTGCTTTGCCTCCTCAGCAAGCATCCTATCACCCAGATGTGAGCGAAGAAGTTCGGGAGAGAGCCCTGCGCTTCGGAACAGAATGTACCCTGGGCTACCTGGAGCTCCTGGAGCATGTTCTCCTGGTAAGGAGCCAGCTGCATGCACGGACTGCTCTGCTGCCAGGGACGGTCAGCTCTGCCCTCTTTCTAGAGTGACTGCTAGTGCCCCGTTTTTATCAGTTTGTCACAACATTATGAGCAGTTTTGTTGTTAGGAAAAGCACGCTAAAGGAAACTCAATACTCAGCTCAAACTGTGAGACAGAAGGAAGACTGGGATCCTTAAATGGAGCTGCATTCTGGATCAGATCTGGAGGCAGTACAGATCTGGACCTAAAAAAGTTCCCTGACAGAGAAATTAAAATATTTCAGTATTCTTTTAGGCCCAAAATAAACTCTAGACATATTAGGCACAGGCCTGTCCCCCAGACAGAAGAGGTTACATAATCTTCATGAAGGCACTTGTTACATGTCTCTTGCAGTCACACCTACTCAATGCCATCCCAAAATCCCCAGCCAGCACTGCCTCACGAAGAACTCTCCAACACATCAGACATGACACCCCCAAAGCTCTGCAATAAACTTCTGCACTCAAATCCAAACTCAGGAATCCTGCTGTCAGTTGGCTTTTCTAGACCATATATAATTATCACATAGTGTATTTATTATTCTGTGATATTTGTACTTCTGTTGCTATTACTTTTGTAGGAAGCAATAACATTTGAACTAACATTTGTGAGATAGTGAAGTTTCTGGAGAAGACTGAAGTCAGCAATGAGCTTCATGGATGACCAGCAATTTCTTTTAGGTGTCTCTCAGCTGACATATTAAGGTCTTTGACACTGAAATTTGCAGTCACTAACTGCAGATTAGCAAATCCAAGTCAGTTTTGCTGCTGAGAACAGAACTCATTGAAATCATATATATAACACAGGTACAGTCAGAGTTGTGCTTGCCACTAGCAGGGAAAACAGTTCAAGAAAGTTGGAACTTGCTAATGGAATTCCTAGAGCTGTATTGCAGTGAGTAATTTAGCATTAGATGTCTGATCCATTTTTAGTTTAGAGGTCCTCTGGGGAATTTCTCAGATTTGACCCCTAGAACTCTATCAATACAATTTCCAAACTATGTGCCTGAACAGACTGAAGACTCGAGTTAATTTTTGCTCTTTTTATTTCTCTCTCTCTCTGCTTAGTAAAGAGGCTCAAGGTAAGAAAGGCCTGTTCCATTTTATTGAAGGAACAGGCCTTTCTTACCTTGACCCTCTTTACTTTCAGGGACCTAAAGCCATGAGAAAGTTCTGCCCCCTCCCCATCCCTTTCCCAGTGTTTGCTGCCATAGAAAACTCTGGTGGTTTAGAACCCCTAGGTCTGCAATCTCGTTTAATTTATAACCTCCAGAAACACAGATAATGTGGGATTAGAAATCTCTAATGAGTCCATCTGGCACCCTGTGATACAGTTACACCCTCAGTGGTCAGGCTAGGAATAATTGCATAGGGGTGCCAAGGAGTACTATTCAACAGCCATATTCCTTTGAAAATGATACTTTTTAGGTGTAAGAGTTGTCAGATGAAATGTCTAAGATTTCTTAAGCCAGTGCATTGACTTGTGCACTTGCATTGGGCAAGTGGCACAAAACTGACTTGATTGCTCAAGGGAATATTCCTCTAATCACCTAGGGGTAGGGCCAGGAACACACTAATTCAAGCTGCAGGGCATGCACATCGTTGTGAAACTACCTCTAAGTTGTATTAGTGAGGTTCAAGACTGACCTGTCCTCTTACATATTCATATTCTCCATCAGGATTGATCCATGCTGAGTTGAGGGAGTCTGGAGCTTTTGTTGTTGTCTGTGACTCTGCAGGGATGGGACTCTGCTGAGTTCTGAGTTGGCTTTCAAACAATGCAATTCTTTAACAGCCTGGTTTTAAAATTTGCTCAGTTTTTTCATTTCCAACATTGTCAACACAATCACACGTAGTACCAGTGTCACAGTTACTGGAGCAAAAAATGTCATTCCTTGCTACAGTCCTGACCACATCTGTGTATTTTTTTGTCATTTTTGCTTGTGTGGGAAGATAACCCTTGAGATGCCCAGTGCTCAGTTTCTGCCACGATAAGAGTTTATGCAGTGTATGTATTTTGTTTATAACTGTGTTTTTATATTTTGTTAGTGTTGCAGATTGTTTAGCTATTGAGGATTCAGGTACTTGTGGTTACTGTGGAAACTCCTTGCCTAAGGATCACCCTTAGGAAGCAGGAGACCAGTCCACACATCCACTGACAAGGCAGTTCCAGAGAGAGAAATCTTTGAGCAGCAGAGTGCTCACCAGGCAAAGTTAGGGAACTAATTTGGTATAGTTTATTCTATCAGAGTAAAGGGGTTATGCATTTCACTGCAAAATGGAAACACTCTGGCAAAAAGATAGAATCTTTTTTCAATGTGCACCTAGAGAGGCTTTGCAGGGGAGTTTTTGAAAACAGAAAATGCACACCTGAATGTGACTTTCAAGATTCAGCCACTTGTTTTGCTTTTAAAGCTCTCTGTATATCTGTCACTTCTCTCAGAAGGAGCTTTTGAGTATGCATACATTTCCAGAACTTAACTTTTTTTTTTACTATATGGTAATTAAAAATGCAAATATTCCTGTTCAGGGGAAGAAGTCAACTTCACTGTCTGACTGACTGTTTTTCATTTGAAGAAGCACAGTTTAACCCTTGATACAAATTCAGTTCAGAGATGTTCATCTCTCCCTTCTATTTGAGGGTCTTGGCATTTCCATTGTGTTCACCATTGCTGATGTTTTCCAGAACAGGCAAATGGCACTTCCAGAACACTGTAATTCTGTCTCTTAGAAATAGGGATGAACCAGTCTGTCAGTACCAGAACATCAGCTTCTCTCCAAAAGTGTAGAAAGACTGACTGTGATGCATAAATGTAATGACTATAATCCCTGAGAATGGAGTGCTAAAGCTGCATATTCCTCCCAGATGCTCACACATGTGCCTCTGGTTTGGATAATTCTGTCCTAGGTTTAGGACTGAGAGCTGCCAGCCAATATCATCAGTTCCTGTAGCAGTGCAAGGCAGTGCCACTTTCCTGCTGTGCATCCAACACTGGAATGTGAGCCTTTCCTCCCAGTGCTTCACTGACAATTGTACTGCTCTCACTGGGCTCTCAGACAAGTGCTGTACAAAATAAATCTTTCACTAGTGTGCCTTGGGAATCTTCCATCGTTCTGAAATCCTTACTAATGTGCATTATTACATTCTGTATCTTTCTGTAGATTCTTCAGAAAGCAACCCCAGAGCTAAAGCACCAGCTGGCCTCCTTCTCCAAGCGGGTTGCTGCTGCTGTCACAGAGCTCATCCAGTCCGCAGAAGCAATGAAGGGTGAGTAGGGCAGCCTGGCTCCCAGCGTGGTGTGCTGCTTGCTCCAGAGATGAGGAGCTGATATTCTCTGTAATGGGCCCTGCAGCTTCTCCTCAGTTATTTCCTGCTATTATCAGTGCATGTTCCTTGGAAATGAATCCTAGCTAAGCACTTTTCATATATGGGAATCCATGATTTCTTTCCCTCCTTCCCTCCTTATCTCTCAGTGTAGTTACTCTGTTTCATAGAGCAGTGATCTACATTATCTGTTTGCCTGTTCGAGTGGCTTTCTTCAATTGATCAGCTTTGTCTGCATTCTTGCTTATATTTCAAAATTCCTGTTTTCATTTGCTAACAAATATGATAACAAATATTCAAATATTTAATATTGCTAACAAATATTCATTTGCTAACAAGCCAATATTATTTTTTCTATTTCCTAAGTGCTTTAAAAAAATTTTTGTATTTTCCTCATCTTTGGAGATATTCAGTAATTTCTGGCAATTTTTGCATTTTAATTCATATTCGTTAAAATTTCTTTTTTCTTTTTTCTCACTTGCTTAGAGGATATTTTTATTCACTTTAGAAGCTTTTTGTGGGAAGTAAAATGTTTTTTAACCATTCACAATTTTTATTCCTAATTTTCATTTAGAGGTACACAATAAAATTGTGTCCTAACAAGTGTAACATTTAAATATTTTCACCTTTGTCAAATGCCTTTTTTTTGAAGAGGAACTGCTACATTTTGCAAGTTGGGGCTTCATTGTGTTTATGGTGGCTTCTTTTTTCCCCCCTGTTTATCTGCCAGTTTTAGGGTTTAATATAGAATGTCTCCATCCTGTACCACGTTTGAGCTGAGATATGGTTTTTAGACCATGCCCTTAGAGGTTATGAACTTGTTTTGGCTGTTTCTTTGTTTCCCTCAATTCAGAATATGGATGCTTTCTGAATCTTGTAATTTAGAGAATGGTGCTAGGAAATAAAAAATAATGATGCACTGACAACTTCCAAAAATGCGAGAGCACTTCCAGCCAAGTATTCATTTGTGGACTTACAAAATCTCTTTGAGAAAAGAGAAATGCCAAGAAGTCAACAACAAAGAAAAGTTGACCTTTGGATATGATACAGAAACTGCTTTGGCCTTTTCTACATCCCTGGTAGACACACACTGCCAAAAGTGAGCTTCCTTCAGTCAGTGCTAACTTCATCTCTTCCCACTGCCACAAAAGAGTCTGCCAGCGTGCTGGGTTGTCTGTAGCCTGTTCTCTCTACCATTCTGTCACACTTCTCAATGTACCCTATGGCTTGGTCAGGTTAGGAACCATCTTAGAGCTCTGACAGACACAAGGTGAGTGACAGCTGGTTTTGTTCCCTGTATGGACAGTATCCCTTCTGGAAGCTTCTTTGCATACACAGTTATTTAATAAGTTACTTTCATGACAGAATAATCCTGCTAAGTACTTTTTCACCCTCTACTTTACAGTTTTCTCTGTGACATAAACTACAGTGGTTTCATGCCATTATGGCCCTAAAATCAACTTTCTGTGATGTACATGCTGTATTGGGCACTTGATGTGTGATTGCAAACCCCCTGTTTGAATGGCAGCTCACAGTGACACTGCAGTTACTCTCTCTGTCTCCATTAATTTCAGGGACAGAGTGGGTGGATCCAGAAGACCCAACAGTGATTGCAGAGACAGAGCTGTTAGGGGCTGCAGCATCCATTGAGGCTGCAGCAAAGAAGTTGGAGCAGCTGAAACCCAGAGCCAAGCCCAAGGTGAGTGTCCCTGCCCACTGTTTGTCTGAGGTTCACAAAGCCCAGGATGCACATTGCCCATGGGTTGGTGTGTCCTGTGCTGCTGTCCATGGCAATGGTGTGAACAAGCAAACCTTGCAAGAGGCTCAGTGCCACGAGGCACTGCACTGTATGGCACTTACCCCTGAGGGCAGAGGCCAAAAAGGTGCTTTTCAGGGAGTGAGTCAAGCAGCAGCCATGGGCAAGCAAAGGAAGAAAAGCCAAATGTTAGAAATGCTTGTAAGAGTTACAGCATCATTACTGTTGATTATTTACATTTCTGTTTCCAAACATACTTTACTGTTGTGTGAAGTCATTCTCACTTGCTTTCCCTTGAAGACCTTTTGTTCTTACCTGAATCTGTGTAGTATAGCAGGAGACAGCAGCAGCATAGAAGGGATTCAACAGAATGCAAAAGACCTGCAGGATTTTCTAAAGCTAAACCCAGCATTTTATGCCATGCTTAGAGAGTAGCTGCTTCAGTATCAAATCAGATATGTTGTATGACCATTTCTATTTAATTTTCCTGAAGGAAATTAAGTTACAGTTCATTATGATATCAAGTAGTGTTGCATGTTGCCAGGTCATTTCAAACATGTCTCTGATTATATTATAAATTTAAGCCAACTATTTTCATGTGCAGTACAGAGGGAATATATAAAACTTCTGGATCCCAGATAATTGCTACCTTTTGCCTGGTATTGAGTAATAGGAAGGTTTCAGAAAAAATTATTCTGTTGAATCTCTTTAAAATGAAAATCATTTAATCATTTTGGCTGTGTAATTGACCTCAGGAAAGAATTATGTATCTATTTTCCCGCTGCTTTGTAGGTGCTAAGCTGTTTTCAAAGTAAGGCTAATGAGAAGTTTTTCTAAAAGCAGGGTCTCAAGAACATTCAGTGTTGGATGATTGTTTTGGTGCAGAGTAGTATTTTGTTATTCAGGAGCATCAGATGAAATAGTTCTTGGAAGCTTCAGTCTTTGAGGACTTCCCACCCCCCACTCCCTGCTTAGTGATGGGAATAAATTACCTCATGAAAAAGAAATGCTCTTTGTCCTGCATTTTTAACAAGTACATCCATTTTGTTTATCAAGAAAAATGGCCCTTTATAATGAGATTCTACAGAGCAGAGGACACAGGCTGAGTCTGAGGAGTGGACAAGTCCTCCATCACCTTTTCTATACAATCCCTGCACAATAGCACATGTGTGTTGCCTGGTAACCATGGAGCAGCTTCCTTCCAACATCTAAGGCACTCCAGGGTCATTGTAATTTCCCAGTGAATACAGCTCTCACACCTGCTCATCATTTACCATGTTAATTTGAGTTTCCAGTCTGCCTGTGACTTACAGGTCTGCTTGTCATTTTCTGAAACTAAAATTCATATCCAGCTGCTTGTTTGATTTGGGTTTTCAGCAGCCTTTGCAGCCTTTTCAGATGTTTAATCTCTTTCACAATATGGCCTGTAATCCACATCAGAAGGTACTAGGAAGAGCACAGAGTGGCTCAAATAGCACTTTTTCTGCTGGAGACTTGTAGCTGGTGTCTTCCCAGAGCAGGATTTCCTGTGCTGAACAGGCCCTGTCTCTCTGATGCTCGTTTCTGACAACATGCAGAGTGTTGGAGTAGGAATGCTTAGACTGGGTAAGGGAGTTGATAGAGTTGATTTTTCTTAAGCTCAGTCTATGAAATGCAGGAATAGGAGTGGTCTTCTACAATGGAACAGACCTCTATGTAGACAATATCCTGCTTTGGTTAACAGCAGTGATCATCATGTGAACTTGCAGAGGAGTCCTTGGTGGGTAATTTTGGAACACCTGCCCACAGGAAATCCATCATCACCATCATTACTGGTTGGTGCCTGATTCTCTATTTTTTAGTCAAGTGTTTTTTTTATCTGTGCAGGGAGTGAGAGTCATTTGTTTAAAGCTTGAAATTTTCATCTTTGTGTGTTCCAGTTTCTCTTTTACCTCTAAAGAAAAAATCAATAGTTGAAGGTAGGGTTTCTTCTAATTTGTTCCACTACCTTAATTTTTTTGGAAACTTTCGGATTTTTTAGTTTCTTTTTTTCCTTGTTTCCTCTTCATATTTTTGCACTTATCATACCCCCCCTTGATGTCTTAAACTGACACCAGTAGCACAAGACATCTTAATTTTCTACTTTTGGGAATCATCCCAGAAAACAATTTCTAATGAGACAGTCCTGCTAACTGCTGCCCATGTTTTATTCTACAATGCTTATTCTGTTTGCTTTAGATCCCGGTTGTTTGGCTGCAGGTGAACTAAAATGCTTAGTCCACTAGTCCACAGCCCACTGATACCCTGTTAATATCTGTTTTCTGAGCTTGTATCTTGGAAGAACTTGGAGGACTCTCCTGAGCAGGTGTTGTTACTGCTGTCCATAACAAAAAATACTGTTCAGTATTCTCTTTACATTGTTAAAGATGGGAAATTGTGATAAACCACGAGATATTTATGGTTTATTAAGCAGGATTTGGCTGTCATGTTTCCTTTAAACACAGCTATATTTTTTATGAGTGTGGACTTTTATTTATTTTCAGTTTTCCATTTTGGAGGGTCAGGTGTATTGCAATGTAGATGCATATGCATATTCCTTCTGTTACACAAACATGCCACTGCCTGTAAAATCACAACCCCCAAAACTAGTAATTTTCTGAAGAAGAAAAATATTTTGTCTAATAAAAACTATATGCTAATATTGGACAAAAGTACTTTTAAGGAAAAAGGTATGGTAGATTCAGCAGGGAGCATTGCTGTCCCTGTTCTGTCTGCTCCTCATGCTTCTGTGCAGGCCTCTGCCTCCAGACAGGTGTCTTTAGAAGTCAGTAGAGTTCCCTGCTGGTAGCTTTCAGCAGCTGGTCCTTTTTTTTTTAACCCAAGATGAATCAAACCTGGATGCCTTTTTCTGCAGGACTCTGTGTGATATGTTTGATATATTAGGTTGTTATTTAATCCAACTATATATCAAACATATTCCTACAGTGTCCTGCCCTGTCTCCGGGGGTTTTAACATAGTAGAAGGCAATGTGAAGGAATACAGTCACTCACAAGCAGGTTTAGAAGACTTCCTGCAGTCTCCTAATCTAATCTGGTGTAAATTATGTACATGAAGGGCTCCTTTATCAGTAGAATTGCTTTTGGAGGGGCTTTTAAGTTGTGTAGGGCTTTTTGTGACAGCAGCAGCTGTGCCAACAACTGACTTTCACTGAAATGGTTATTGTGTTTTCCATGGCTCAGTGCAGTAACTTACTCATATTGGTTTGTTCTTTATGAAATATAGGATGAGAGGTGCTTGAAAATGTTTTGTCTTTTGTAATTTTTGGTGCTGTTTAGCAATGAGATTTGGGGCTCATTTGTTTTTCTATTAACCCTGACATTATTTATGCTACCCCTAATAATGGAAATGGTATAGAAAAATGGCTAAATACACTACAAAACCATCATTTTTTTGTTTTGTTTTCAATGGCATAATCAACATTTTCAGGATATTTCATTCTACAGACTTTGTAGCAAGCCTAATGTTTGTCTGTTCTGGTGACTTCATTTTCCAATCCATTTATACCTTTACCTAGTTAATAACATAGTAGTTTAAGCTTGAGGAATGTGAGATGCTGATCTTCATGGGGGCTGCTTGAGGAAGAAGCTAATCACTTGTGTCATAGATCTGGTTTTCTAAAGAAACCCTCTCAAAAATCTTACAAGGTGATATTTTCTGCCATGTATCACATCATTGCTCTCAATTTTATTCATAAAGCCTGTGAACTGATACATGTTATGAGCGTACTGTTTATGAGTGTGCACTTAAAACAGTTCAGGACACACTCTTAATAATGGGAATGGGTGGAATGATTCCTTTTCTTGGAGGGTGTTTTTCTGTGTTCAGTCTTGTGCTGCTTCCTGTCCTTATTGCTGAGGGATGCTCTTGAGAGAGCACAGGCAGGAAACACCCCCCAGTGCTGGCTGAGCATTGTGCCTCCTTCCCAGGGAGTTCCAGCCCTCAGATGTCACACCTGAGAATGCTGAAGGGAAAACCACAGGGAAGGACCAGAAAAGAAGGATTTTGTAGAAAAGATGAAAAGCCAACAGGCATTCAACAGTTGGAGTGCTGTGTTAGTCTGCTTCAAAAATAAATTCTTCACAGAAGGCAGAAACTGGTCAAGAGAGAAGTTTTTTTGCAAAAATAGAAGTTGTGAAATGTCAGAGAATGCAAGATTTGGAAGTTTGAGAAACTTGGGGTCTGGTTTGTTCTCCCAACCCCCTAAATTTCAATATAATAGGAAAGAAACTAATTTGGTAAAAATTAGGGGAAAAAATCTGTTACCAGATGAGATACTAAGGTTTGGCTGTCTGTTTTCCTGCTGAGCTTCACCTGCTGCTCCATGGTGGAAGTTAATCCAGCCATTGTATAATAACACTCTTGATAATGCAAACTTTGATTTCTTGACATTCTCTTTGAAAAGTAGTCATTTTTGCTTAGCACTTGTGTGCAATATTTAGTCCACTCACTACCCTGAACTGAGTTCAAACAACTACTTTTCTTCATCTTTTTGGTGGCTGTTTTTTCACAAATTGAATTCCATCTGGGCACATACACAGCTGTCCAATAGATCAGACTAGGGCCATGAGCATTTTATTAAACTTCAACAAAGATTGACACCTCCTTTGTATTAAATAAGCAGATACTGAAGTGCTCACTGGCTTAAGTTTGAATTCCTGCCAGCAATAAAGAATAATACACATAATTAATTTTGTTATGTTGGAAATGAAAATTTAAAAGTTCAATAACAGGGAACCTTGGACAAAAGTAAAAGTGCAATAACAATCTTTGAAAAGTGCAGTGACAGTCTGCTAAATTTCCTGTCATTCAGTGGTACTTTTATCGATGTTTCAGTCTTTAGTCAAATCCAAGTCAATAATGGATCTATTTTAATAAGGAAAATAATTCTGATAGTGACTGTACTGAACTCCATTTAGTCACTTGGGCAGTGTCATGATTGAAATAAGAGTTTCATAAATAAGACTTGAGGCCTCTTGAGGGCTGATGTGATTGCACCTGGGTACAGCCATGGTCACGATGTTCCACTGCAAGCATTGCCAAAACTTTGTGTGGAACATGACTTGCTCGCTTTCCAGAGCAATTTCTTTTATTACAAAGACATAGACTTGAGTCGATGGGAATAGCCCAATAGCAAGGCAAGACAAATACTTTTTTAAGGATTAGGTGGCTTTTCCTAAAGGAAAAGCTTTCAAGTGCCAAACAACTTTATTTAACATTAGATTTTATTTTCAGATGATTCAATTTTTCTGGTGTTGGTAGATGCTATTGTTTCATCTCCTGGACTTTTAGTTATGACACTTCTGTGAAGTGCTATAGGACCAAGTGCTGCTTGATGAGCCATTTTGTAATGATTTGTAATTATTCATCATCATCTTTTATTATTTTATAGTTGACTACTGTTTCATCAAACTGCAGTAACAGGACACTAAACCTGACTTCTATTTAGATTGGTGTGCTTAGACTTGCAAATGAAGTGCCAAATTTTCTAACGGAAAGCCCACCTGGCTGATGTTTCTCAAGTCAGTTATGTGACACAAGAATGCTGTGCTTGCCAAAGTTAGAATAAAGCTGTATTTCAAAAGCCTCATCTCTCACAGGGAGAATGTTCTGATATTGTAGCCACTAGCCCTGCTCGTCATACTGCCTTGGGTTCTGGTAGGCTTGTGAGCAGATCACACACAGAACACATTGTTGGATTATTTTATGTAAAACACTATCAGAATGCATCGCCCAGGCCTGGTTCTGTTTAAAATACCAATAGCCATTCATCTCTGTCTATTTGGTTAACTGTTCAGAAGCTAGTAAGCATGCTTAGATGGATAAATGCTCAGTATTCATTTGAATGATTAGAGAGTCAGGGAAGTTGTTTTTATAAAACAATAGATTTGCATTTTAAATAGTAAGAAACCTCATTAGGAACAGCTGACTTTTCTATTTGCACATGCTTGTAGCAAGACATGTTTGGATAACTGAAGTGTTCCAGGCAGACCTTTGGAACTTCGTATCTCCAAGATCACTACATTGGACTGCTGCACCAAGCTGCTTTCTGTAAAATGACAGCTCTTGCCAAAAGCTGTTCAATCTATGCTCTTGCTTGATATCTACTTTACATTCCTTAGTACAGGTGAATGACACAATACACATTTATCACTGTTCTTTTTCAATGCCTGAAGTATTTAGAAAATGCTTTCCCTAGTTTAGCAATCCTGGAAGCCAGTATTATGGCACTACAAATATAATCTTGATATGAAAAACAAGAATTTCTTTTCAGATGTGCACTTTCCTGAATGTATTTTAGAGTAGCCCTAGTGGAGGTAATGTAATAGAAAGAAGTTGATGGCACTTCTTTAAGTATCCTGTGTGGTACTCTGTGTCAGTGTGGGCAGCCACAAGGGCAGGCTAATACTTCATTTATGTTGGCTCCCAGCTTTAGTCCACATGAAACTCCTTTGCAGAAAATGATGTTGCAGGCCTTACTGAATTTACTGACGAGTTCCAAAATCTTGTCTTTGTATATGTCCTCAGTCTTGAAAATATAATTGCTTTCAGGTGAATGTGTAACATTGCTTTTTCTTGGTTATAGCAAGCAGATGAGACTCTGGATTTTGAAGAACAGATCCTAGAAGCAGCTAAATCCATTGCAGCTGCTACCAGTGCCCTTGTGAAGTCAGCTTCAGCAGCCCAGAGGGAACTGGTGGCACAGGGAAAGGTGGGTAAACAGACAAGTAGCAACAGTAGTGGGGGAAAGCATCAAAATTGAATCTAGTCTCCGAACTGTTCTGTTAAAAACAGCAGGAAAGATGTTTGGGAGTGACTAGTGAAAATGTAAATCTTTTCATTGCTCATCACAATACATGGCCCAGGCCTGGTTCTGTTTAAAAATATCCTACAGTTAGGTTTATTTAAACCTCACCAGTGTAATCAAGTGTTTGGCTCTTCAGATGATTCAGCTGTGGGGGTTTTTCACTTTATGAAGATCTGTGATTCAAGCCAGTAATGTACAGTCCCACACAACAGTTTGGGGATCAAGCCCCCAATGGCACAATGTACAATACCCCTCTGGACCAGAACAGCAAAAGGCCTCACTGATTGTACCCTCAGTGCCTTGTTGTCTGATTCAATGGGGACACAGGTGCAGGACAGGACATTCAAGTGGCTGTGCTTGTAATTATTGTTGGGAGCAATGGACAGAGTATTTATAACACATGGCATCCTATTGGGGTGGTCAGAATTGAGGGGTTTGTAAATCATTTCATATCCATCACTTTTTTTTCACAGTTAGCATACTTTGAAACTTAAAATGTGGCCATCAACCAGATGTTCAAATGTTGCCTATGAGAACAGTTTGTTATAGGATAGTTGTTGCTGTATAGTTATGAATTCCATTTTCATTAATTCTTAATTCAGAGCAGACTGACAATTGGATCCCACATCAGGGCTGTGCTGTCTACTTCAGCCGGGATTCTGGGGAGCTTGTGCTTTTAGATTTAGCAGGAGCACAGAGCACTTCATCTGTGGTCTGCATAAAAATACATTTTCAGGAGATGATGAGGCAAGAAAACCTTGAAACCTAAATAATTTAGGGACCTGGTGAGGTTTTTTTGTATAGCTGATTTTCTTTAGTTATACAAAAGTGTCACCATAGCTATGAGCTAACACATCTCCTGTTTATGTTGATGCTATGTGTAGGAATTCGATTTCATTCCCTGGGATTCTCATTATGCACAAATCCCTGATTCCCATTTCTTTTAAAAAACATGTTTACATTTCACACCTTCCAGCTTCTCTCCTGAAAACACCCAGACTCTGGCAGTTGAGGGTGTGGAGCTGGCAACCAACTGTAGAGTTCACTTTCTTCTAACATGGGAAGAAAACTATCTCCTGATTGTTGCTGGTACTGCTGATGCCATGAACACTGCAGTGGAAAAGCCATGCAGAAAAGTCCCTGCTCCCCTCAAGTGCCTTTATTATGCAGGAAGGCACTTAGGGAGCTTCCCTGTGAGGCTTTCTCATTTGTACCTTCCCACAGTAGAATCAGGAGAGATTAAAGAATAATGTCAATTCAAATGTATTATGGAGACAGAAGTAAGTTATTTTAAAGTCTGAGAGATTAGGAACTACTGCTTCAACCATCAGTACTCTGGTAATTCCTGGTTACTCTGGTGATTCTGTGTGTTCTAAGCATGGCTCAGTTGAAGCAGTATAGTAAGTTGGACACTTCCTGAGCAGATGTATGCTGGAGGCACACTTACTCTGACAACTGACTTGCAGGATTTTCTGTTTCTGAATGTGCTGGGCACAGTCACAGGTAGAGATGTTTCCTTTTTTCACGGATTTACTGCTTGTCAAAATCTGAGACAAAGCAATTGTATTTTCTGTTTTCTTGTAAGCCATCTCTGAACTGTTTTTTCAGGTTGGAGCAATCCCTGCAAATGCAGCTGATGATGGACAGTGGTCTCAGGGACTTATTTCTGCTGTGAGTAACTACTTCTCTTGAGAAAACTGGCACCTTCTCTGAAGAAAGAATATCCTGTAAGAATATACAGTGACTTTTTTTTGCTGTCTTCTAGGCCCGAATGGTGGCAGCTGCAACCAGCAATCTCTGTGAAGCAGCAAATGCCTCAGTTCAAGGCCATGCTAGTGAGGAGAAACTCATCTCATCTGCCAAACAAGTTGCAGCTTCTACAGCACAGTTGCTTGTGGCTTGCAAAGTGAAGGCTGATCACGACTCTGAAGCCATGAGGAGGCTACAGGTACTTGTGTTCTTAATTACTGAAAACCCATAGTAGTGCTATGTAAAGACTGTTTTAGCACTGCAAGGTTATGCTTATGTTCAACAAAGTATTTCCTAAGTGCTAGCCTGGGCTGTGGTCAGTCTTCCTTTGTTTCTAGGAGTCGAGAGCAGTTGCAGATAGAGCATTTCTAAAAGGGAGAATCACTGTTAGACCAAAATAATAACAGAAGCTGATGCAACATCTCATCTGAAGTCTGATTGAGCTTCTTTATATGAAACTGGTTCACTTTTTTATTACACCTCCATTTCATGTTGAGTTTCTCTGAACTGTTGGTGAATTAAGACTGTGTTATGATGGGTAAAATCTAATGTTTCCAGAAGTTTTGTTTGAGCATGGTACATTTTAAAATGGCTACAGCCATCATGCACTGCAGGCTCAGCCTGGAATATAAAAACCATTTCAGCTCCTTTTTTCATACCATCAACATGAAGTATCTTTGGTGAATAGTGAAAATTTCCCCTTTTATTTGCACAGATGCTAGTAATGGACACTAAATATAACAGTTCATGTATGGATAGGCAGAATCCAGTCCAACAGAAATACATATGATTAAGTATCTGTCTGAGCATGAGGAACTGATGTAATCGTTTTTTTCAAAGTAGAAAAATGGTTTAAAAATTTAGGAGGAAAAAATAAATATATGAATGTGTGAAAAATCATTTTGTTTCTCTAGAAAACAGTGGCATGTTAATGTTGTCACTAGGACTGAGATGGTTTTAGTGCTTTAGAGTGGATTCATGTAGCCTGACACTGCCAAAGGGCTGGGGGGGTCAGTAACTGGAAGACAGTTCTGTCCATGGTGCCACCTGCACTGTAATATCCAAGTGCCAAGATGGGTCCAAAGGAATTTTAAATGCAGAACAAACACTAGAAACAGGAAGAAAATCAAGTACTAGAGTTGTTTTGTCAGTTCTGACAGGAAATTCAGGGTTCTCAGTCCTTGTAGGCAAATATTATTGAATAGACATCGAATGTGAGAAATTGGAAGGGCATGGGAAAAGGAAACAATCCAAGCATGGATTGAAACTGAACTTTGACATTTAACCAAGCTTCATTTTAGTCACAAAATGAATAATGGAGGGAAAAGCAGCTTGCACTTGGAAATCATGTCCTTTATCATAGGAAAAACAGTGAGTTGGTGTCTACTAAATATTTTTACTGGTGGACTTGCCAAAACTACTGAGTCTTTTCAGCTGGCTTTGCCCCCAGCATGAATGTTTTCACACATTTAATCACAGCTTTAATCAATAGGTTGGGTTCAGGACTTGGAGTGCCTTGGTCTTCTCCTTCGTACCCAGTTTGAACTGCATTTCCCATGAACGTAAATTTGGATCACACTGTTACAGACTCTTCCAAAACGTAATGAAACAACGGGAAATGTTTCCATTCTTTCTGAACGAGCTCCAGACTGAGCAGAGCAAATTTCAAATAGTTTGTCATTGGGTTGAAAGGGAGATGGAGCAGGAAATATGGGATAGGACTGGGGAAGGTGGGGGCAGGTTCAGAGCTGGTCCATTTGTCTTCCCAGTGCCCGAGTGTCTCCAGCATGGGGGAGCAGCCTGTCTTTGCTGCTTTTACACAGCAGAAGATCTATTACAAATGTTTGACTGTTTCTCTTTAGAAATCTGAGAATTTTTAAGGAAATAAAAGTTTAAATGGGAGAGAAGCATGACTGTGTAAGTTGCTAACTTGCCCTGATTATGTCCATTAATTAAAAATGTAATTGTCTTATAATATCTTTAGGCACCAGCTTTTAGTTTCTGTTCTTCCTCAAAAAATCAAAAGTCTGATCAGCACAATATAACTTGCAATTTCATCTGCTGGTTTATTTAAAACTGTAGGGGAAAAACCTCTCATTTGTCACTTTTCCACCTTCCAGCTTGTTAAATAAAGGAACTTTGTTCCTCTCTGTACCACTGATTTTCAAAGAATGATTTGCTTTTCACTGGGGAAAAAACCCCATATTTTTCCTGTGTAGTCAAGCAAAGATGTTTTAGTTTTGATGTTCAGGTGAATCCATGTTAGTGATGCATTTTCATTATTAGTGGATTTCTTGTCTTTCTCAAAGGCTGCAGGAAATGCTGTCAAGCGTGCATCAGACAATCTTGTGAGGGCAGCCCAGAAAGCAGCATTTGGAAAAGCAGAGGACGACGACGTTGTGGTCAAAACAAAGTTTGTGGGTGGCATTGCTCAGGTTGGTACAATCACTCCAGAAATAAAGCAGGGAAAAACTGTCACAGAAATGAGCAGTGTTACAATGTCCATCTGCTGCATTGCAGGCTGGACAAATCAGGTTAGAAATCTGTGATAAATTTCTTGATGCCTCCTGGCAGGTAACCACTGACATAAGAGGGAAGGGATGTGCTGTGTGGTGGCTGCACTTCTCCACTGAGCATTTGCTGTAGTAGTAGTTAACCATTGTCCAATAGTTTACATTTTTGTTCTAATTAAATTAATTACTCTTTTCAGAATTCTCTTTATGTGCTTTACTTCTTCCCAAATCCTAATGAAACAATAATTTTGAATATATTAAAGCAAAGAAATAGAGAGTGACAGAGAAAAACAGATGATGTTTTTCTACTCTGACCGTCATAGTTATTGGCAAATAATAACAATATTTAAAAATAGATTTCAAGGCTTTGTCATACCAACTTATAGATTCCTTATAATGAATGAGGTACATCATATACTATCCTCACTATTTAAAGGATACTGGACTTGATTATTTCTGCATGTCTATACTACTGTCATTTCTTCTTTGCCATTCTGAGATGCAGGAAAATACTGTGAATATCTGCAGTAAGGAATGTTCAATTTTAGTGTCACTCAGATGATATGTTAAGACATGGTGCTTATTCTACATGTTCTAAACCCCCACCCTGATGAATGTTGGGGGAGTGCAGCACTGTAAAATTCATCATGGATGCATGGTAAAACTATGGTGGTAGTTTGCTGTTCTCTTTTTTTAGTCCTCTTTAAGAAACAAGTGGGAATACAATACTTGTCTTGAAAAATCTGAGCAATTTCTGATGAAGTCTCTAAAATTTGTTGCTTCTCTGAAGAATGCTCAAGGGCCAGCTGTCACTTTGGTGCCATAAAGAAAGAAATATTATTTTACAGACAGTATTCTTTGCTGTCATAATTCATGGTTCTGTTTTCTAGATCATTGCAGCCCAAGAAGAAATGCTGAAGAAGGAGAGAGAGCTGGAAGAGGCAAGGAAAAAACTGGCCCAGATTCGCCAACAGCAATACAAATTTCTACCCACAGAGCTGAGAGAAGATGAGGGTTAACCTGCTGAGATTTTTCTTCCTTTTTCCCCCTTTTTTTTTCCTTTTTTTTTCTTTTTTTTTCCTTTTAAAGAAATAAGCTAAAGGGGGACAGCACATTGAGAACTGCTCTGACAGCATACTGGTATGCCAAGCACTTAGCTAAATAAACTGCCTGTCATAGCTTTGGATGAGCAGAGGGCAATAAACACTTGTTCTTTCCCATCTGCTCAGCTGAGGTGCATAATGATCAAATAATGGTACAGTGTTAGGTTCATCATTCCTGTTCCTCCCTTGACTTATATCTCAGGAGAGAATGTTTCACTTTTTACTAAAGATACTAAGTCAGTATTATTGTCACTTTCCTGATGCTCGAGGTATTTATCGTTCCTTGACTTGTTCTAAAACATTGATAATATTAGTAGGAAAAGAGTCAAGAAATCTTTCATATGATAAATATCACATGAGCTGGTGGTTCTCCCCCAAGTACCCTTGTAAAAAGAAGACCAAGATGGAGAAGGATGTATGGCTGAGTGGAGAAACACGCATGAGTGTGGGTTTGAAGAAGAAGCCTGTCCTCTTTCAGTGTTATATAGCTGGTTCACCCCAAAACTGGAGGAATTGTCTCTGCAGCTGTTTGCACTACTAGTGTTGATCCTTACCTGATACCAACAAGCTTCTGCTTGTACAGTATTTAGGTTTACAAAATGTGGCAATAGCCATTCTTTAAAGAGCTCAAAAAACAAAGAAATGGAAACCTTGTCACTGCCTCAATAATAGCAGGTTCATGAAAGAAAATGCTGTTTCAATTATATACCTCTAATGTGTGACTACTTTTACAGTATTATGCACACATACACATGCTCTAACATTGGACTGAATAGTTTGCATTTTGTTTTTTAATTGAAATTATCTGGTTCGTACTGTGGTATTTCTGTTAGAATGTATGTCAGTTAAAAAAGGGAAATGCCCAGTACAACAAAAGACTATCACAACTCTTGTTATTATTTTAATAATTACATTTATAATTATTATGTTTTCAAACCTGTGGGAATTGTAGGTGAAAAGAATAAGTGATTGACAAGTAGACTTTTCCTGTAATATATTTTTTAAAAATTTCGACTCAAGAGTTTGTTTTCCTAGTTGCTATTGACAAAAATGTATTCCCCAAGGAATTGCAGAGAAGGAATAGCAGCAATCTATCAGCAATCTTTTGTCTTCAGCTGCAGAAAGGTACAGTATGCTCTCAATATCTCTGTTGTGACCTAAACAGTAGCAGTTTGGGTAGAGTAACACATTTTACTCTGTCAAAGAGAGAACACAAATCACAGCAACTTTAACTAGCAAAAGCTAAACTATTTGACTACCTACAGAAACACCATCTCTCCCAACAACAGTTTCCAACATGACTCCAACTCCACTCAAGCCCTCTGAAACAATAATGACAAGTCTCTTTAGGTCAAAGGCTGTTGCCCCTCCAGTCCTTCTGAAGGCTGTGCTGTCCTTAGACCCTGCCAGGTACATCCAGCTGAGCCCCTTGTGTTCTGTGCATCCCCACCTCGTTGTTTTTGCTGCAGAAAAGACTTGTCTTGTAGACTCCCCAGTAACCCCCTAGTGGTAGGTTCATCAGTTTAGGTAGTGCTAACTCCTCATTTAAGTTACCTGCATGAGATAGAATTATCAGGAATTTTGTCACATTAGTATTAAATATATAACAAAAAAAAATTTCTAAAGAATTAATAAATATTGAAGTGTACAAAGATTTTTATTGTCTCTTCTCTGATACCAGTGTATTTCAGACTCAGTAGAGTTGCTGGAGAATCCACAATCATGAGAGGAAAAAAATTGGCATATCCTAAATGGAATCACTGGCATTGACAGATGTGCTGTGATGTGTAGGCTTGTGTGCAAATCTCAGAGATGTGCAATTCCGAGTTCTTTGGTTTCCACTTCAACACAATCAATTTAGTTTATTCCATTCAAATCCCTGTGGACAGTGTCACAGAGTCTCAAATCCTACACCAAGAAAAAGGCTTCCTGGAAGTCTTTGGGCAGAAGGCTAAACTGGTATTTATTGCTCTAAGACCTAAATAAAGACTGCTCTAGTGATGGGGATTTTCTGCTGCTGTTGGTAGGTTCATCTTCTTTGCAGCTTATGCCTTTCTCTTTTCTTACCTGGAGAGCCTCACATTCCAATCTCTTTCTTGGAAAGATCTGCAAAACAGATTTGTTACTGCTTCCCTTTCAACCTGTGTTTAACTATTATTTGATCTCATTGAAGCATAAAGATAGATGATGCTGTCTTTAGCACCATGTCACTGTTTTATTGTAGGTATACTACAGTTGTAATATGCTTTGGTCAGGATGGTATTTGCCAGTTTGATGTAAGCCAAAAACCTGGTCAAATGCAACTATGTATGGAAATGACATAGCTAAAAAACTTTATCAGTATGTAGAAGCAAAGAGCATGTTTAAATTGTGCTCCAGAGAGAATTGTTTGGGAAGTCCATTTTAGCACAGCTATTTTGGGACTTCTCTGTTTCTGATTTAATGCCCCCTCTTATTTGACAGAAAGTATTTTCTCCTTAGCTGTGTGCTCCGTGGAGGAACCACAGTCAGATGAATAGCTGAGCTGGACAATTGAAGTATTTTTCTACTCCCAATTTTGGGTCTTCATTTGTGAACCATTAAGAGAATCTAAGGTCATCTAAAGCCTTTCTATTTCAAATGTTTTGGTTGCTGTTATAATTTGCAGTATCACTGAAGTCCGTGTGTGAACGTCTGTGGAGTTTGGAACTGGTCCATGCATTTCTTTGGCATGGGGACTTGCAGCAGGAAGTGACAAGTTGGAGTATGGGGTAGACAGTAATTAATAAGAAGGACAGATGTTTACTTTGTTCTGTTAACTTGTGAAATGGTAAATGAGCTCTGTTGTATCTCACCCTTCTTCATGTGGAATTCACTTTAAGAATTGTATGCAAATTAAAAACAAAATGCCTCAAAGCTCTTTGTGTACAAATAGTCTAATGTCATTTTCCCAGCTACTCAGAAAATAATTTGAACATTTTATCACATCTAAGCTTTTATACATCAGAAGCTTCAAAAGTTAGAAAAGTTTTGAAACAAAAATTGAATTTGAGACTTCTCATCTGCCCCTTTTCCTTTGATATTCTGCATGTTCATTACTTACTTCATATTGAAGGGAGGAATATGTAATCTAGAAAACTCCTCAACCTAAATATATTTAAATCCTGAGTGCATTTTTGTTTTTCATCAGTCCAAACTGATAAGGTGTTATCCCCAGGAGTATGACATTTATCTTCCCTAAATTTTTTTAAACCTCTTGGGTTTTGGGTTTTTTTTTCCTTTGGGAGTGGGTTTGGTTTAGGGGTGGGTGCCTTATACTGTAAAAGTTTTGTCCTTATGTAATTGCATCATGGTGAAGAAAGAGAGAGATATCTGCCCATAACTGCCATGATTTCTAAACCCGCTTTTCCATATTCACATTATTACATTGAATGCCTTGTGCTTGGCCATGTTAATGGAACAAAAAGTTTCTGTGGCACAAAGTTTATGATGCCAAATGCAAAAACTGTTCAGTCGCGTGAGTTACAAGTCTGCTACAAACTGCTGTAATCTACCAAGCTATAGACAAAGGGTCATTTTGTCACTTTTTAAAAAACTATTTTAAAAAATTAAGCAGTACAGAGCCCTGATTTTTCTCAAATTAATGCATTTTTTGCAGTGGGAAAACTTTCTGTTCAAGATGGTTTTTGAAATTTTATGCTGGAGTTTCTGGGGTTTGAACTCTCCCTTTAAAGTCTTCCCTTCCTTTTAAAATTTTAACCACAGGAAATGATGGAGTTTGTAGTCATGTTGCCACACCATTATGTGTCTGCCACAAAAATAGATAAATAATACATTTTAGTTTGGTCTTCCCCAACACTAAGCCCTTTGAAAGAATTTTTTGTTTGTGTGTTTATTTTTAATGTAGATATTTGTGACTTGTATTGCACTGGTGGTCATGCAAAGGATTAATTTGCTCCTTAACCCAAATAAGGCCAAAGTTGCCTGTAAGAGGGTAAAATTCCCAGGTGACAGAGGAAAATGTTCTATTTCAAGTTCTGCTGCATAGATAGGTGAATGCTTACTCTGTGATATGTCAGTGGCCATTCAGTATCCTTAAAATAAAGGAGAAGTCAAACAAATATATGAGAAAGTCAAACCCCAGTTACTCAAAGGTGTCGGATACCCAGTGTTGTGGAGGTTTGTTGGGGGGAAGGCAAGTTTTGCTTTTATATTTGTTATGATTTCCAGTTCATTCAGTATTTTTCCCGTGTCAGATGTAACTCTGTGTGTGTAGGTACTTCAGTTCTCCACATGAAAACTATGAAGTCTTGCCACTGCTCAGTAGAATTTTAAGTACTTTAATGTTACTGCCAGAGGGGGCTGTTTCTGACATAATTACACTCATGTCAAAGTGGGATCTTTTGGACATTCTGTGTGTCCATTGAGTGGCTCACCAGGTGTGTATATTATGTTTCTTCCACTCATTCTTTATGACAGAAACAAAATTGAAAAACATCCTCTTTTAGTGATGGTTAGCTGAATAATCAATTGGGGGGCTATAAAGGCCCTAGGCATGTTTTACACTAACACATTTTAAAATGTCTATGAAAACAGATATTTTAGACTACTAGAAAAAAGCTATTTAGCAAGTTGGCTGCCTTATTGTCTGTGCAGCACAATTTTAATTAGTGTTGAACACATTGTAGGCACTGCTTTAGAGACTCTAGGAAAATTAAACTATTGTGCTTGCACAGTATTGCCTAAAGACTTGAAAACTAAACCACAGTGTTTGACATTCTTGGATCCCTTCTGACTTTATCTTTCCTCCAAGTTTGTTTGCCTTTGCCTTTCTCTTTGTTTAGGAGAGCTGGATTCTTTCCTCCTGGAACATCTTTTATCAATACGTACACTTGAGTTTTCACCTGTGCAAGTGAGCTGTGTTTAGAGTGGCAGGTAAAACACTAATATGTGGGGTTTATCCACATATTGCCTCATTTGGATGATGTAAAGCTTATCTAACAAACATATTATGTCCATCCTGGTTATATTCTTGAAATATATTTATTTTTAAAATTAATAATAGGGTCTGCTGCAGCCTAAAATGTCTACTGTGAGGGCATATCCAGGTGAAGAGGGTTTCTTTTGGCATGTTTATCTGTAATAGGTATTTCTATAAAGTTAATCTCTTTATTAAAAACTTACATGGCACATTAAGTTCAGAAGGCCAGAACTTCTGAAGATAAAAATTCACTCGTGGTACTGAATCAAATGTTAGTTTAACAGTCTCAGAGGCATTTTGAAGTCTGTGGAAAAGAGGCTGCATTAGGACAGTGTGAAAATGTTGCTGGCTATTTTTTTGACACAATTCTTGCTCATAAAGTGCAGAATTTTATAAAACTACTTGGAATCTTCAGTCCCACACAGAGCAATATTCAGCACTGTCTAGGCTGTTAGTATAACCCTTGTGTTACGGAATAATTGCCTGTACTATGCCCCACCTTTGAATATGGTTCAAAATCAGGTCTTTGTGGCTGTTTGCATTTTGTAAGGTGCAAAGGTTAATATGGAGGTTTCTTTCAGCATTATAGCTGATGATTTTTGCATTCAAATTGCATTGTATATTCTAAGTTATTGATTAAAATGTTTAATTGAACATTGGTCACTGAACTGTTGATAAAGTCTTGGCAAGAATGGTCAGATTCTGGGGCAGTGGGTATGTTATAAATACATGTTTGCACTGTGTTGTACATTTTCCAGTTTGCCACTAAGTACATGACATGTATTAAGGGTATACTGCCAGATAGTAGTTTATCAACCTTGTTTCCAAAACAGAAAAGGTGTTTATTTCCCACTTCACCAAATGCTGTAGCCCATACTTACATTATTTTTTAAAATATTCTTCATACCCTGTCTGCAGTAGTTACCTCAACTTGGCCTAACTGGGATTAAGCCCATGCTTAAGAGATTTTCAAATGACAGTGTTTCAGACCTCAGAGAGACTATGCTTGGCTCATTTGCTTTACTGCAATGCTATCAGAACCACCTTCTCCATCACACTCACTCCAAGATCACCCCAGTAGATTTCAAACATTAATAAAAATAATCTGCTCTTAAGAACCATTTCTCATTTGCCCTTTATAAAGCACTACAAATGAGTCACTCCTATTTTACAGATGGCAAAATTATTTTGCAGGAAGGGAGGGAATTTGTTCAAATCCGTAGAGCAGGTTGCACTGAATGAAATAGCCAGCCCAGTTCCTGTGATCTAGATAGAACTAGATTGACCAGTAGTAGCAATATCCAGGAAAGGGTTAATATTTATACTCCCATCTAGTTCATAACTGCTCTACATTATTTTTTGCATTAATGTTTCTGCACTCTGCTGGTTCCAGAGAAATCAAATGCATTCTTTATTGGTAACTGTATATCAGAGGGACTTCAACAGTGATTGTGATTAGTGCCAAGAACAACCATCTTTCACTGCCAAGGTTTTAGACAAACATCCTGTCTTCCAGAGTTGAATTTAATCTGCAAGAATCTTTGCTCAGTGCCTTGGCTTTGCCTTATGTTGTAACTGCTTCTGTTAAGGCACCAGCCTCAGTTCCCTTCCAGTAAGGACTTACAGCACTCTTTTTCTCTGACGTTTTCTACAAGAGAAGTGACAGCTTTCATCCTTTGGATAAAAGCTCTGCAGCTTATTTAAATCAGCCTCCTGCTTTACCAAAGCTTCCTGGAAAACACAATGAAAATCCTTAGGCACTGAAGCCTGTAGTGTGACACTTTTAGCCACAGAACCTGTTTTTGAAGTTTGCTCAGAGATGCCTTTAGTCAGCTGCAGTTATGCCATGCTAATGAATCTGGTCTGGCTGCAATTAGTTACTCTTTGCCTGCAGCTATATAAGCATGAGTGTTTTCTCTCTTCTAAATATTCATCTTTTGTTTGAATTTTTTAATGGTAAATGAGTTGAAAGGACACTATATTTCTTAAAGGCTAGCACAGTGTCTCAAGCTCCAGTCTGATGATTATGTTTTAAGACGTATTTTTTTTGAAGACTGAACTTTTGCTTTATGAAGTCAGTAGTGGTTTTAGCTAAATGTTTGTGTGAGAGCATAACTTTAAGTATGTTTCTTTTTGCCTTAGAAAAATGAAAGTGAGTGAGAATTTTAATAATGTGTTGCTGTTCTTGCTGATCTCACATATATTGCTGATCTCTTCTAATCTGGGACTTTGTGTTACTGAGATTTCACATGTGAAAACTGTGGGGAAAAAAATAAGAGTTCAAAAAGATGACCTCAGAAAAACAGCTTCATCGGTCATTCCACTGTGTTTGGTTTGCATTCCAGTTGCCATACTCTATCATTTGGTGGTGATAATAAGGCTATTTAGGGTCATTCTCAAGCTAAACCACTGCTATGACATGCCTGTGATGCTTCCAGATCCTGTAGCTCAGCAATTCAAGCCACAGAGAAAATCTGGTTAGTTTCTTGACTGTTCAGGAGTCATCTCAGATTTCTTCCAAATCACGGGAGTGGCTCTTTATTATATGACCAGATCATTCTTATTTTGGTTTGTCCAAGGTCCTTTTAGTTGAAAATAGGCTAGATGCAAAAATTTATCTTCAGAGGATGTCCTACCTCTCTCCTAGAACTGGAAAAACTGAATATGCTGAGTATTTTGTAGAATAAATGTTTTGTAAAACAAAACCCAGTGCACCCATCTCAGAAGAGGTCAGAGCCTATTCAGATCTTCTTCCTTATCTTAAGGATAACACCATTAAAAGAGAACCTTCCAGTTAGTCGTTTTTCAGAAGTATTTGCTTGCAGTAGAGTTTGTACTCCTTCATCGCTATGTAGATTAATGAGTAGATTCATTATGTCAGTTGATGAAAATAGCAGGTACTCCCCTTTATATTGTCATTTCATACCCTTCTACCTCCCTGCCAAACATGCTGTATGGTTCCTGATATCCCAGTTTTCTCTGAGTTGAGGGAGAGCTGCTGGATAGGAATAGGAAGGAACAGGAATAGCAAGTTGCCTGTACTTTCCTTTTGGAAAGGCAGGCACAGGTTGGGGAGTGGCTTTGTGATCTGCAGAGAGGTCTCTCTCTGGTGGGTCACGTTCTTGCAGTGGAACTGAGAAGCCAGCACAGCTTTGGATATGTGTGAATCCACACATGGGGCTGGCCAAACACTGCAGCACAGGCAAGTCTAAATCCTGTGCTGGAGACAAAAAATAATCGCTGTGGGCAGGGGGTCAAAACATGAGGTAACAGCTTTCTATCCTTTAATAGAGAAAATGAAAGGTATTGCTGCATCTCTACCATGTTGCAAAAGGGAAACGGGATAAGGATTGGGGGAACTATGCTTGGATTTTCCTAACAGGTAAGTGCTGTGTTACCTTCTCATTCATAGGATGGGTTAGCAAAATTCTAAAAATACATAAATTGAGACAGCAAGCATACCACTTGAGGGTTCTTTCAGGTCTTTGCTTCCAGACAAGGATTATACCATCTGTAGTTGCTCCCTGTCAGTAAAATGGCAGTGCTGAAAGCATAAGTCAAACCTGCAGTGGCACTACTGATGATGAATTACAGAATTATGTTTAAAATCAGGTGAACTCAAATGCTGTTTTGGTCCCTTTTGATCTTGCAGAAAGTAGGTAGTGGCTTTTGAGACATCCATGCATTTCTGAGAGTCCAAGCCACCTTGGAGTTCAAACAGAAATACATGCAATAACTGGGGCATGTTGAAAGCCATGACTTCATTTCTTAGAACTTTAACAGCTGTATAGCTCAGAGACAAATAACTCATCCCTGGCTGTTCCCTGTAATAACACAGACATCCAGAAAATGCCTGGCATTTTTTTGTTCACTACTTAGGATCAAATTCATCTGATTTTGTTTCCCTCTGGACTAAGAACAGACTATTCTTAATGTTGCAGCCCCAAGGAGAAATTGTGCATCCCATTGCAGCTTTGTTTCCACACATGTTATATGGTCCCTGGAAAATTCTACTGTCTTAGCAGTATTTGTCCAGTCTCACATCCAGCCCCTTCCATCAGCAGTGAGTTCCTGTTGTTTCGTTCAGGTTTTTAAAGAAAAATGCATCTCTTTGCTCAAAAACCATTTGGCGGCTTGTCAGCCTAACTGCTTCCCCAGGGCCCCAGGGAGCTCTGTAAAGAGCTACTTCCTACAGGACTCACTGTAGCTACCAGTTTTGAATGCTCTGATGACTTTTTCCATACAGAAACATCCATGGTCAGAAATCTCGAGCTGTCAAAGCACAGCATTTCAAAGGGCAAAAATTCTGAAATCAAAAGGAAATGTGAGTCAGTCCTGAGAGGCAAAGGGAGAAGTGTTTTGTTTAAGCATTAGAGACTAAGTCAGCTACAGCTCTTCTGCATAAAAACATCAAGAAGGCAAATGCAGATTTGGGAGCTGTGGTGCTATTTGAATTCACAGTACTGCTGGCATAAGAGGAATTGATATGTATTGGTCCTGAATTAGATTAGGCAGGAAGAAAATTCTGACTTGATGTCAACATGCTTCTGACATCAAGAATGAGAAACAGGCTTAAACAGTCAGTGAGGGACTCTGTCCTTTACAGAACATTACTTTGTGATGTGAATCCAGTTCTAGGATTCCAGGTTAATTAGCCTGAATGATTGAATCTAAACAATTGCTCAGATTACTGCAGTCCACACAGTCAAGCCAACCCAGGTACGAGTGTGTTAGTGCATCCAGTCCATTTCTCTGCTATTGCAAGTGCTACAATAGAGAACATTTTCTGGTGCTTTCACCTCATCTACCAGTTTTAATATACTTTCCTAGCTTTCCTGGAGATCCCTGTAGCTTGTGCTGAGAGTTGTTTTTTCTTGTCAAGACAACTACAGTTGATTAAAACAAACAAGAGGATGAAGATCTAACAGGATTTTTCTCCCACAGTCCTGGGTGTTTATAACCTGCCCTTCACCAGTCAGGTTTATGTTGAAATCCTTACCCTTTTCTCACAGCCTGGCCAACTCTTCAGAGCTTTATTTATTCCTTCATTCATGTTATCCATTGCCCCAAATCAAATACAGTCTTGAAGTTGAGACTGCCTAGAAGGGAAGGGCATTTGTGTGACACAGAGTCCCTCTGCTGCTGCTAAATTTCTTTGATGCTTCTGCAGCCCACTGCTTCTTGCAGGGGCCACTTTCCAGCAGAGGCTGAACTGCTGTTGAAAACTGCATTTCCTGCTACACAGAGCTCTCAACCAAAGCAGAAATCAAAACAAGAGCAAACCCAGTGTGGACTCTGGCAAAGATCACCCTCTCTTCATATATAAAAGGGAAGCATTTAGCCTGACCTCATAAAAGAGAGAACTTAAAGGACCATTCTGCACTTTGAAATCCTACCCTCAATGGCATGGAAACAAAACGCTGACTTGGGAATTTCAGCAGCTCGTTTCACGTTCTGCTCAGCCCGCTGCACTTCCTGAGCATGAATCGGCTATTGCATCATCCCAGGAAAATGAAGGTTATTGGGTCACTGCCTGCCCTTATAATCTGCTCACTAAGGAATTTCTCAAGGGTATAGACCAGTGCCCAGAATAACATTTAATAAGATCTGGAAAATTATGCCTGCTAGAAGCAGAGACCTCTTAAAAGTTTGCAGGAGGCCTACCGTTTGGATGGGTTAGCAGCACACCCTGCTCTATAAACATCACTTAAAACAGCTGCTTCCAGAAGCCAAGGAGAGAAATAGCTGAGGGAGAGTCCAGATGACTTTTCTAGTAGCTTAGTACCTTCCTTAACATACAGGCCTGTGCTAAAGGGAGAAAAGTCACTATCAGGACTTTTTGGATCCTACTTGCCTCCAGAATGTGTCAGACAAACTCCACCCTGGAGTGCAGGTATGGCTGAAACTTCATGGAAAACAGTACTGTGTCTTCCCTTGCAGGTGCTGTATGTTTTCTGTATGTGAATTTTGAATTCCTTTATTTTGAGGGACAGAACAGTATCTGGATTGTGTATCAGACCAACAAGGACAATGCCATGGCTTTGTTCTTCAATTGGATTGCAGCATTTCACCAGGGAATAGATCCTGGGATTTAAAGAAACTTCCCACCTACTGGACAAATGCCACTACAGACAAGATTAAACTTATTAATAGCAGAAAAGTGCTGTCACTGTAGAGACTCAAATATGTTGTGTCTTGCAATCTCAGACTCTCTCTCCACTTGCTCTGGTGATGATTTGACTGTGAGCTTGGAGGCTTTCCCCAAGCTCTTCTTCACTCAGCCACTCCTGCTGGTGCTGACAGTTCCTGTGTGCCTGTGTGAATGACCCACTTCTGCTGTCTTTTCACTTAATCACCGGGAGGCTTGGACTGGAAAGCATCTCCTGCTCACATTTGTCTATTCACTCTCTCTTTGCCCACCAGAGAGAGGTGAGTTGATGAAGAAGTCATTATTCAGAAAGTGATTTTGGGTGAAGCTTCACTTTTTCATTTTCCATTTGTTCCTTGCCTGTGAACTGAACATAAGAGAAAAGCTCTGTCCATCCTTACTGGTGTTTCTGGCATACAGCTGCTTGGGACCTCTTAACTTGGCTTTGCTTGAGGGAAGCTGAGACACTGAAGGTAAGGAGGAAGGAAGAAAGTAGGAAAATTTCATCATCCTACAATGGATTATCTGGAGGATTTTTCTCTCAGCTGCTGCTGACTGTTGACCTCATCCCCCCAAACCTAATTAGCTCTGTTAATGTTGCTCCAGGCTTCTTGTCTCCTCTCAAAGCTGCTTTGATTAGTTAGCACCTCTCTGTGTGAAACCTGCAGAGTCTTCAAGGCAGCTTTGGGCTACAGCAGAGCACAGAGTGGGGGCTGCATCCCAGAGAGGGGTCCCAGAGCCTGTGATGCTCCTGCATCGCTCACAGCCACTGATGCTGCTTGCACTGCCCAGCTGCAGGGGTGTGCAGGGAGGGTCTTGTTCTCCAGGAGGTGTTTCTGATTTCTCCCCTTTGTGTCAGCTGGTTCTGTGCCTAGAAATCTGCTGCTTGTGCTCCACCACCTGATCCCACACCACCACTACAGTTCAGCCTCCTCCTCAGCAAGCAATGCTGAACTGCATCCCAGCTTTCTTCAGGAAAAGTGTGAAACTGCAGATATTCCAGTGAGCACAACTGCACACAGCATTCCTGTGCTACAGAGACAGATGAAATGTCTGTAAACAGACAGAATGGCCAAAGCTTGAAAATATTCGTGGAATAATTTCTAGTTAGTAAGTTCATTTTTATAATGGGTAACACATGAGAACAAAAGGCACAGGGGAACAGAGGCTTTGGAAAGTGCAGCTTAATACTAAATTATGTATTTCATATTGTTTTTAAAAAAACAACATAAGTGGTTCCTAACTGTGATTAGATGAAATCTAAAACATCTGCAAGAACTCCTAAATAAGCCATGAAAACTGAGAAGAATTCAACAAATGTTGGGAAACAAAAGCACAAGGAGTTGGGTGGAATTTATGTGTCTGCATTAATATGCCAAGCTTTCCCCCACATTGTTGTCATCACTGCTAAACAGAAATTGCACTTTCACTACTTCACTGTGCAAAAGTTCCATTAATGATCTATAACCCTCAGGCCTGAGAGCTGAATTTCTTCTACCATTGAGCTATATGGCTCTTGGCAATTTTCTCTCTTCTCTTAGAGAACACAGATAATGGAATTAATTTTTCCCTGTAGAGAGGTACTTAGGGTTAACTCGGGACAAGGAGTTAATATGGCATCACTTCTAAACTATTTTAAATAAAAAAGATAACGTAATAATTTGAAAAATGAGATAACCTTCAATGCTAATTTTGTCTCTTGTTAAATTATCTTTTAACCTATTTTGCTTCCTCTTTATTTATATCCCCAAAGACATTTGGGTGAGGTAGCTCAGCTAGTGAACATTACCTTCTTTACACATACCTTGGAATAGCCCACAGTTCAGATCCAGCACAACACTTACCCAAAGTGAGCAGCAGCACAGCTGGGCACCATTCCTGGCCCTTCCTTGTGGAAAGAGTTCTACCCACACCCCTAAAATCCACAGAAGCACAAGAAGTAAAACCAGTACTCAACAAGCATAGGGGCACAGGAAAATAAATTATTTCACATACCTGTGGAGAACTCTTCCTATAACCTGGGAAAAGGTTTGTATGGTTAGGGTTTGTTTTTTTTTTTTTTAATTAGAGATTAGAGAAGCATCCTTCTTCAGGAATGTAACATAAATAGGACTGGGGGGAAACCACTTGTTTTGGTATAAAACACTGAATTGCATTGCAAGAATGGTCAACAAGATATTTTCTCTTAATTTAGTTCTCAGATTGTTGCAGACAGCTTTATATGGACTGTTTTAAAAATAAAATCCAATCAGAACTGTATTGCACACAGATATGAGACCCAGGAAGTGCAGTGATAGAAAGCTTTCTTCCCTTTTCTCTTCTCCAAAATTCCAAATGAACTGTCACAGTTTTTCTTACTCTTGCTGTGTTTGGCTCAGAATCAACTTCTCTGAACAGGAAAAGGAAACAAAATGGAGGAACAAAAGCTGTGGTAGCTTGCAGTATTAGCATTTAAGGAGAAGGGAAGGACTTCCTTGGAAGTATTATTTTTTTCATATGACTGTTTCTGGTGTCCAGTCTCTCATTTAGGACTAATTTGAGTACCTCTGTGTTACATTTCTGTGAGAAATCCAATTCTATAAATGGAAGAAGCTAATGCCAAATCTATGTATTCATTCTTGTCAGGATAATTCTTCTTTGAGGTAGAAGTCATCACTGTAATAAAGCAAGCACAGATGCATTTTGCATACAAAAATGCAATTGTTAACTACTTCCTCAATTGTCAGCACCATCAGGACTGCACTTCCACACAATACACCTCCTCCTTATTGAACTTACCTGCTGTGCCCACAGTGAAGCACTGACCACTACAAAAGGCCTCTAATGTTTCCTTGGATGCCAGCAATGTCCCCAGGAAGCTCTGCACAGGCTGTGGAACCTTCCCAAAGCAGGGCTCTGTAGCCTGGCTCCTTCACATTTGCCAACAGACAGAGCAAGGGCTCCGTTGCACTGGTGTGGAAGGAGCCTCCTTTAGCCATCACTCTGGCACTTTCCAAGCCACTACCTTAAATTTAAAAAAAAAAAAAAAAAAAGAAAAATAGGGGTTGTATGTGAGTACTTGTGCAGTAAAAATGCAACATTGCAAATATACTCTGTTCTGGTGTGTGGTGGTGAAAACTTGCTGCTGCTCAGACCCGTGCATCTGCAAAGGCATTTTGGAATGCTGAAGCAGGACCATATTTGGCCACTTCTCTTCATAGTCCCTGTCTGGTTGTAGAGAAGGCTTTTGCATCCTGTTAACGTTCCCAGACTGCTGCTAAACATGCATTAGAAAACTCTGCTTTCCATTTTCAAACAGCTTTAATAGATGCTGACCGCTTTGAGAAAGAAACAGAAAATCAGACTTCCAAAACAACTAAAATCAGTCTCCATGCACTTCTCTCCCACACAGGTGATAAGTATGCTCTCAGTTTGTACTTAATTGTATCATTTTTGCGTGCATATGTAACATTTTTAGGCCCTCCTCCAAATGACAGTAATGCCCAGTAATCTCTGAATTACCTGAGCCCTGAGATATTTTGCAGTTTGTGCAGCTAAACTCTCTAAGTGTTGTAAGTTTTTCCATAGTGGATTTGAGTGTTTACACTTCCTTCCCAAGTAAATTTGGTGTGAAAAGAGGGAATCGTTCAACAAGAGCATCTTGTCATACAGGAAGGCCTGAAGCAACAGTACATCATGTTGAATGGCTTTGAGGAAACATTTTTAGCAGCTCATTGAGATCACCACATCCCTAAGGAAATTAGGGTGTATGCTAGGAAAGAGAGCATCATATGGTGCTCAATAAAGAAAGGAGAAAATTCAGAATTTAACCACAGCAGCTTTAAAGCTTTTCATGCTGAAAAGGCTAAGTGGGGGAGACAGGACAGAGAAGAGTAAGTAGCAAGTGCATATAAATCTTTCCATCTGCCCCTACAATCTAAGGGGAAAAAGGGTGGAGACCAAGAAATCGTCATAGACTTTTTGTGCTTAATAGACTAAGTAATTTCCCTCATTAATTTTATGAGATACCTCTTTTTAAAAGTCACATGCAACTTCAGAAATAAAACTATGTGCCAGTATCCATACCAGCCACGTTTGTAGTAGCTGTGTTCCATTGGTTGCTGTAGTTCTCAGGGGTCCCAGTTGGCTTTTTCTAAGTGTTTTCCTGAAAGAATGGCAGAGGCTTTGACTATGAAGTTGTGTCTCAATTCACTTGCTTCAGGGTGCAGCAGTGGGAAAGCAATCCCTGCCTGTGCCTGTTGTGCCATCAGGATGCAAACCCTTCTCAACCCTCTGGAACTGCACACCTCAGTCCAGCCTGGTGTCTGCTCAGTGCCACCAGTGTCATACCTCAGCCAGCAGCCAGTGTGTTTCATAGGAAGGATGAAGAAACCTTTTGGTGATTTCACCATGAGCTAAACACGATGAAACATGTTTAGTACACTTGAAACATGGTCAAGCACATTTGACTCCCTTCTTTTGGGGTGGGTTCTATGCTGTCATCTGTGATTCACAAGGAAGGAGTGTTCCCATCTGCACTGCTAATCTTCTACAAAATTATTTCCCTTGGCTCAGTTAAAACTACAGGGTGGCACTGGTAGCTTCAGTGTTACACCTGAACAGTTTTGGCTTTTATTAGAGCCATGAAGTAAAAAAGGTTAACGATTGTCTTTGGCTTTCTATCCCAGAGCAGGTCTGAAAGCCTCCGAGTAGATGATGTAGTCTGATGCTAGGGTGCTAAATTCTGCACACTCAAAGACCAGATAAAAATACACACTGGGTCTATAAAAACACTGTTTGAAGGGCTGGGCTTTATCATTTGATTGGTTTGTTTTTCTTTAAAAAAACCCCAAAGTTATACTGAGTGGTCTCCTAAGGTAAGGCTGGCTATAGAAACAGGCACTGTTATTTCACCTGTGAGCTCATAGCAATTCTCAGTTTTGTGGCCATCTATGAGTTTGAACCTGCTACTCCAATGAAACAGACATTTGTAAGAGTGCCTTGTTATTTAGATAGATACATGAGTAGATCTGAAAACAGGTTATGCTTTACACAGAAATGCCAGCAGAGTTGGGAAATGTGCAGTAAGGTGGTGCAGGACTGCAGAAGTGTTCAACTGCCAGCACTCAGTTCCCAGGCTGAAGGCAGAGCTGCTGAGAGCTGTCTGGTCTGGCCCTGCACTACCCAGTCTGATACAGATGCTCTAGGATGTGGTCTACAGCTCCACAAACCTCTCCAAGAGACTCTGATGTGCCCACAGGCCTTTAGAGAGGATAGAAGCAAAGTGTCTGTCATGTGTAAGGCTTGGCTACTTCTCTACCTTTGCAAAAACAAAGGGGTGGTGCCTCTGACCGAGGGAGACGCTGCATGTTGGCCCAGAGGTGTCATAGGGTAGCACTTCTGAGAGTACAATGATAAATTTGAATAAGCCTTTATAAGAGCATTCTGAGAAAATTCCCAGTCCTTGCCTTGAAGTGTACAAAAAGCTTATGGTGTTAGAGTTTTTTAATCTTTCCATATTTTGTAACTAATTATCTAATGAGGTTTTTTTGGGGGTTTGTTTGTTCTTTGAAGAAGCTGGGTGTTGTTCTTTGTATTCTGGCTAAATTTCAAGCTAAATAACTGCATTCTTAATTCTTTCCTCATTTCCTCCCCTCAGCATCAGTGGTGTGCATGCTGCTCTACATGGAGCTTTTCAGGTGTCATCATGTCAGAAGTACCAACCCTAAAACAGGAATTCTAGTGTGCAAAGTGTGTTAGAATCAAAGGCATTGAAAAAACATCAGCTATTATTTTAAATTAATAAATATTCTACAGCTGAACCAAGCGTTTCATCCCAAGGGGTTCCCAAGAGCCCACCATGGCAGGGAGAGGAGCTGCATTCTTTCTAGGTTTCCCAAGGAGACTTGCTTTTCTCTACTAACACCACAGTGCCATAAACAAATGGATCAAAGCTATAAACCCTCACATACAATTCCCTTCATTCCTTGCCTTTATGTGTTCACATGGATGCATTCACTGTCAGCAGGGACTCTCCTTTCCTTTCAGAGTCTGCTGCAGTGATAAAGGCAATCCTCCAGTGCCCCACTGGAGATGGTGTCTCAGCCAGGAGGTGATATTGGCCACTTTGATACCTCACCTCCCACAGCCTTCCTGTATGACCTCATTCATGTCTTTTAGCCTCCACCTCATCTGTAAAATTGGATAATTGCACATAAACCTCACTGAGATATTTGGCAAGATTAAATGCACTAGACACCGAGATGTGCTTTGATCTTACACTGCTCTAGTTCCTAGAGAGCTTTGCAGGGATGTGAATGTGCATCTAACCTGGAAAGACATCAACCAATTTTCCTGCAGAAAATGAATTCCAGTGGACTGTGATGGTCAGTTGGCTTGCCTTTTTGTTTGTCTGTATTTTCTGAATGAGTTCAAAGCAACCTTTAATTTGTACTCATGTTTTTATCACTACAGATAATTGCAGGTAAACAGGATTAAAAAGGACATCCCAACCCAGTGGCATCCTATCTAGGCAACTCTCCTGGAAGCATTTCTACAGCACACCCGATGTCTACCACGTCAGTGTGAGGGAACAGACAGTGTAGTATTATTCAGGAGTATCCCTATTTCTACTTGCCAAGATTTAAAAACTTAACTTGAAGGACAGTAACAAGCTGAAGCTAGCTGCTTACCAGACAATGCCATTAAGCATATCTTTGTAGAGGGGAGACACAATGCTGGTAGGATTGTGATAAAAATAATGCCAAGTTATCTGAACTTAATCCCCTGTCAAATTCCCTAGATCCTTTAGGCAGTGTGTGTGCAGTTAAAATGTTAATTGGTATGGGAATGAGTTGGGTAAGTTACAGCAGTTGTTGCTGTTGGAGATACACTTATCACACACAGCTCAGTAACACTCTTTGTCTGGCACTCGCTGGTGTCAAGAGCTTCAATGTGCTCCTGAGGACAGCAGCTCCCTAATCTGCTGCTGGAAATGTTACAGTCAGGTTTCCTCTGCTGAGATCCAGTCTGCCAGCACTAGGCAATGTATGGAGCCCAGAACCAACATGGAAGAAACTGTGATATCCCTGGTTCCCTGCTTTTTAATTTTTAGATGACATGTTCTGGACCACAAAGGTAAGGACTCAAAGCAAGGAAAATTCCCTGTCCTTGCAAGTTCCCTTGAGTTTGGGAACACAAATAAGTTAGTAATGTCTAGTTTTGAATGCAAATAGCCAGATAGTTTTTCTTTTCCCTGTTTCCTCACACCAATAGACATTTGGTGAAGCACAGGAATGCAAACGTGCCAAAATGGAATAATGGCCCACTTGGGGTAAGACTTTTTGTGAGACTTTCAACCAGCATAAACTGAAATAGCTTCATTAGAATCACCTTAACACAGGTCACGATAGTTTATACAACCCTAGAGACCTGACCCACTGAATCAATCCTTTAGTACCTGATCTTGAAAGATAAAAGGAAAATGTAAACCAGATTTTGGAAAACATGAAGATGAAGTATGCTGAGGCCCCCATGTCATTCATTACTGTGGTTCAGAGGAAAAGTGCAGGGCCACTGGCCAAATTTGGTAACTTCTGCTTCTTTGACAGGCAGAAGAAGCAGTTTCAGAATCAGAGAAAATATATCCATGCAAACTTGTGGTACAACATCCAAAGTTCAGGCCCCCCTACAGTGGCCAAATGTACCCCTCACTTAGCACAGCTAATGTCTCAGAAATGCACTGAAAGGCAAGAAGTTCCTCCCAAGCAGATGCTTTGCTCTGACATGTTAAAAACAGTTATGCCTATCACCATCTTCTTCCAGTTTCCCTGCTCCTTCTCATTGCCAGGCTGGGATTCTTTCTTTGTTGTTAGCAACAACTTTGACATGGCAAGGCTGCAATTAAATGATGCAGTCAGCAGCCCTGCATTTAGAGCATTTGGTTCAGATGTGGCAGATGCTTCCAATTCCTGACTGATTCCAGTAGTGCAGGGACTTCTGAGTTTCCAGTGTCAGAGGTCTTTGGGTAGTCCTGGGTAAGTAGGAATGTCTGATCTCAGGAACAGGCATGTAAATATAAACTGTGAGCTCAACAACACAGTGTTATCTTGCAAGAAATGCAAATAAACTGCAAAACCATGGTTTTCCTTGTTCTGTAGGCCAGACAGAGTGTGGGGCTACTTAATCACCCAATATGCACCACCATCTCTTGCTGTACAAGTTCCTGTAACATTTGGATCCTATCCTGCATGGCAGTCCAATATCCTTAAACTCTACTGGAATTGATGTGAACAAAGGCAGGAGGCAACTTCTTCGTGGGTATAATTTCTATAACCAAGTAAGCACAAGGTTGGTGAAATCACGTGACTGGTGTGGAAAGTTAAATATGTGTTAGAAACTACTTTTCAGCTTTACAAATAATGGAGCCAGGATTTCCGTTCTAAGTAACAAACCCTTTATATCTGAAAGCCACAGTTTGGAGAACTAATTCTTCCGGAAGCAGGAATATCTTGAATTCTGTAAATCATATAATCTTCTTTTGATAGCTCAAAGAGCATGCACCCATAGATTGTCTTTCATTAATACTCCATAGCTAACATTCCAGTTCCAGTGTTCTTTCCTCAGCAGTAGAATTCCAACAGTGATAGTTATCACCACAATTTTGTGGGCACAGTCAGTGCACAGTGGGATAATGTTTTGCCATAATAAGGCACATGTGTAAGGCTGTTGCCAGGTGAGCTGTAAAGGCAGCTTTAAAATAGCTCCAGTCTAGTGGGTTTTGATTAAAGCTCCATTCTCTAGCTCATTCCAGTGGCCAGAAAGAAGCACTCCAAAATTGACATCATCTTGCTGTCTGCCAGATCCTGCTTACTGTAGCCACTTGCCTCTGGAACAGCCAAACCTCACTCAAAGTAGCTGGTGGTAGCCACCAAGTGATTATATAGGGAGCTGGGAAGGAACCATTTAAAAAAAAAACCTACTTGGATTGCCCAAAAATTCCCTGCCTGACCTGGGGAAACTCTGCCAGTGAAGGTTTTGTCCTGTGTTTGTGCTTGAGAAGCTTGAGAGTTTGTGCTTGAGAGCTGAATTTAAAACACAGCCTCTGTTTATCTGCATCTGGAGCAGAGTGGTGATAAGAGGAAGGAGAAGTTCTTGGCAGATGGGACCAAAATCACTTAATTCTGAGTGGCTGTGTGCAGCAGGACTAATCTATTCTTGGATGCATATCTTTAGCCAGAAGGTAATTGAATCAGCTATTTTTTCCCTTTTTTTTAAAGTATTCCAAGGAACTATTGCAATAATAAACAGGGATTTATGGCATACTCCAAATATCCTGGTGTGTGATGTTTACCTAAGTACCCAGCATTGGGATGCTCAGTAGTAACACCTACATGATTAAGCTGTTACATTTGTAGTGTCCTGAGCTTACAGGGTGAGTAACTTCAGATGATCTCTCATCCCACTCCTGACTGGCAGTTCTGAGAGCTGGGATTTCACTGATTTTTTTCTAAATAATCAGGCAAGACCTGGGTATCAGAACTTATCCTCCTGTCCTTGGCATTGATGGAGCAAAGTATTTGCTATGATGGATCAGAAATGTCTACATACATGTGCTGTCTCTTGGAAGGATGCAGAGCATCTCTATTCACAGGTAATATGCCATTTTGCAGCTTATTCCTTTATGACAGCCTGCCTGTGATGAAAAAAATCTTCTGGGGAGGTACTTAAACACAGATTTTTTTTTTTTTTTTCCCCTGGAAGTTAACTGAGGTTGTGATTCCAAAGGCCTGCAAACACTGTGTGTAATTAAACTTTGGCAAAGGCAGATTATACGACTTTGGCAAAGAGAAGCTTGCGTCTATAAAAGGCAAGATCTGCCCTTTGTTTATTCCCTACTAAATCAGTGAGGTATGTCATGGTATTTTAGCATCAACTTAGCATATTTGACTTTCCCTTATAGTTTATAGGCCAGTGGAAAATAGAGATTGACCAAGTTGACTAACGACTTAGAGACTGTTCAAAAAAAACACTGGAAAGCAAACAGTTTCTCAGCTCCACAGACAATGGGCAGCACAGTGCATTTATGGTGTGGCATTACAAACTTCAGGTGCCACAAGAAAGAGAAACATAATTTAAAGCTGTGCTAGCAAGCAATAAATTTGAAATGGCATTTAAGCACAGGGAAAAGTCAAGCTGCATGTATGTAACAGAAGTTACTGGTACAGTCACACTCACATTGACAACTAATGGTACTGAGGCTTTTTCTGCAAATGGTTATCAGAAGAATGGTATAGCACTGTCCACATCACCCATTTGCACTGTGCACTGCTGGGGGACATAGAATCCATTTCATTAGCATTTTAATTTAGCTCAGGATGTAGTTTTGATGTGAATCTCTCTGTTAACCTCACTTCTGTGCTTTTGTTTGCATTGCTGGGTGGCCTTGGGGCACACAAACTGGACACATTTTAGGTGAAACCAGAAGATGCAGTCAGACTCAAAGCAGAATTTAGTCCAGACAAGACTAGAGAAAGTCTGAAATAAAACTCCCTAAAGTGTATATAGGGAAAACTCAGGTCCTTAGTACCAAATTATTTGCTCCAAAACTGTTCCTTTGAAACCACTCTGCTTGCTAATGTAGATACAATTGTACTGGGTTATCATTACACACATGCACATGTATGTATATGTAAATACATAAACAGCTTCCCTTGATCATGCTTTTAGATTTATTGGGTTGGATATTTAGCTAGCACACGTCAGTGCTATTTCACTGAAACCTGACAATATTAGAAAATAATATTTTATAAATATTAAAGTATCTTTATAGTCAGCTAAGTTTGCCAGTTCCTCTCCCATGTTCTTTACAATATGAGTTGCAGCAAGCCCAAGGATAGAGAGCTGGAGCTGTTCTAAGTAGTGGGATTCACAAACCCAAAGCTGAGGAAACCCAGATTCAAATCATATAGTTGGCAGAGAAATATGTGTTCTGATTGCTTCTCTGCCTTCCAGCTTGACATGGCCAGTAGATTGTGTAGATGTCCACCTCTTTGTGTGGACTGGAGTGAGTAGTTCAAGATAAGGTTTCTTCAGTCTCCCATAAGAATACCCGTCAAGTGGATTCATTGCATATAAAAATGAATACCATGATTAAACTCTGTCACAGACATACCAGATAAACATTCAGAAGGAATAAAGTATTTCCAGATTAAAGGACACGTTAGAAATCAAGCTCATGAAATGGGATGTTAGAAATAATGAGGTAATATTTGTCCTTAGTGACAATAAACAAGAGAACCTTCACTGTCCTTTAAAAGGCAAGTTAACATTGGATAAGGAAATGTGGGAAGGTGTGAGTCTCAATTTATAAATGGGGTTAATGACAAAAGACCACAGTCTTGCTTTCCCTGAAGTTTTCCATGAGAGCAGGTTTTGAGAATAGTTGTTTAATTTCAGACACAATCTAAACTTCACTGTTATTTACAGTTTTTCCATTCTGTCTGCTATGGAGAAATATCTTCAAAAAAGTAATTGCAGACAGGAAGAGAAAGAAAGTCCTCAAATGCAAATTGCCATCACAGTATTTTGCTACAGTTTTGACGTGTCCTGCCGTGGACTAGGATGAGATTTCACATGCTCCCAATACAAGAGGGCCAACGTGGGACAGTGTTCACTCACACTTCCTTATTCAGCGTAAAAGGCAGCCAGGAGTTCAACCTAGTGAGAAATCCCAAGTATGGCTATGAAATCCTATCTGCCAGGGCTGCCTGCAGCTGTGAGCTCACTGTGATGCTTTTGCCTCTCTCCAGAAGCTGCCTGCCAAGACCTATTGCTCCCCCTGGTACCCTAAAGGAGCTGGAGGGCTGTGTGAGTCTTGGCTGTCTCCTAAAGACTGAATTCCATGCGAGGATCCTCTCCCGTCTCTGCGTGTTTGCCGTTCCCTGGCTTTGATGATCTGTGCGCTGCCATTTGTGGTAGCTCTTCCACTTGTGTTAAAATAAACACTGAATTACGTCTGCAGCCAGCAGCAGCTTTAATATAGACAGGCAGCCCTTAGCATCCACAGAGGGGAGAAGGCACAGGTGCAATGAGCCACAGCTGTTTGTAAACTCTTTTTCCACCACAGCAACTGTTTAGAAGCGTGAGTGATCTCTAGAAATGCTCCAGCTTCTGCACAGGCCTGTGTCAATTATAACAACGTGCAGCTTCAGGATCCTGGAGAAGTGTGAAGTCATGGACATTCTGGGCCTAATTCTAAAGTCATAAGTCATGCAGGCATGAAATGGCTTGTGAGATCAAAATCAAGACTTACACCTTGTTATTAAGGCATTTTAAGTGGAGCCACTTCTCATCAGAAGTGGACTAAAACAAAAACAGAGGCAAAACTCTGCCTCAAGCAAGCATCCTGAAAGGCTTGGGTTTCTTTTCCTCCATTAGGAAAGAATGAGCTTATTTCAAATGTTGACAATGGAAGGTCAGCTTCTGATCCAAGTGTTGGACCTCTCCTCCCCTACAAGTTCCAGTCAAGCTACCACTTGCCTTAAGTGGCATTTTGGCTACAGGCTTGAAGATCAATCTGTAGTCCAGTGATTATTGGCATGCAAGGGATTTGCATTTGGGAAAATGTGCATACAGTCCTCTTGCAGGTCTCCTTTCCTGCCAGTGCAGAACTTGCTCCCCATTTCTGTGTATCATTCCTCTTCTACAAAATCCAGTATGATTTATAAAACCTTGTGCTCTTTTTGCAGCAAGCTTTTGCTGTATTTCTCTACTCTTTCTCAGAATGGTGCTTTCATTCCTTTAGTAGCAACAACTGTGGCTGCTAGACATTCTGAGAGATGATCAGAATGCCTCTCAGGCACAGCATCCAGCCCGCTCTGCTTGCTCACTATTCCTGCTACTTTATTCTCCATGCCACTTCATTGGCCTAATTGCTATCTCTAATTGTGCTGGCTGTATCTCATGGCATCCCCTCTTCTGTCTGGTCCCTTCTCAGACTCCACGACAGACCTGAAGTGCTTGGTTTCAACCCTAGCCTTACATGCTTCTGATTTTCGGAATCCACCTACTGTCTTTACTTCAACCAAGCCCCTCATTTTAAGAGAAAAACTAGGTCAGAACTGCAGTAGTATTGGAGACAAAACTGCCTGAACATTACAGAGACCCCAGACTTCCTTTGGAATATCTCTGTTGAACACTGAATCAAAACTGTGTTAGCATTCCAGTGGTCCTGGAAGCTCCACAGGGATCAGCTGTCAACAAGAAAGGTCAGCTCTTCAGGACAGAAGATGTTTTAACTCTTAATCTGGTTGTAAAGTCCTTGGAGCCACACATCACAGGCCATAATGCACAATGCAAGCATATATGCTGCACAAACCAATCCAAGAGCTTAAAAGCTTTTTGAATACCCCTAGTAAATCTGTTTGATTTAACTAGAATTACCAGCCAAACTGAATAGGGAAAGGAAAACTCAGAACACCAGGACTTGCTAAAAGTCAGAAGGAAAGCAGAAAGCTGGATTTCAAGTTGAATCTCAATGCATGTGTTTCCAGGTCATTCTTTTACCTATTACCCTAAGTATAATCATAGCTGTGTCATCCTCAACTGTGTATTTTTATTTTCTGTTAATTAGTTCAATCCCTTTTGTGGAACAACTCTTCCCTCAGTCAGGACAGCTACACAGTTTGGATGAAAAGCCACACACAAGTGTGTCCCAACCAGAACTGTGCTAATTAAAACCAAATAATTAAGACATTCATGAGTAGCATGTGAAATCTCTGGAAACTGGCAGTAAATTTTTTTGTGCATGCTCATGTCACAGTGGGGTGGAAGCAAGAGCTGCTGCCTGTTTCCATGTGTGTGGAGAGCTCACTTCTGTGACTTTCTTATGGAGGAATGGATCAGTATGCAAATGTCAGCTTCCTAATTAAGCCCTACTTCCATGGGTTATTAAACAAACAAAATCCCATAAAATAAACCCCAAAAATAGTTTGAAATGGTTTTACCAATTTAAACCATTTTTTGACACCAAAAGAAAATACTCTCATGTTAACTTGTACAAAAATCTTTCAGCAGACACAATTTAAATCCTAAGTTATTACACTATACAACTGTATTTATACTGGAAATTGCATCTGACCCTTTTAAAGAGCTTCAAATGCATGCCACACTCAGCTCCATGGTGCTGTGGATATACTTGAAACTGCAGAAATGTTTAATTCTTCAATTTAGCTTATGAAACCTCTGTAGATTCAGTGTGCTGGACTTTAGCCCAGCCTTTAATACTCAGTCTGAAGCCTTACAGGGAGAGTTCTGGAAAATGCTTTTGGCATTGACAGACTTTTTTCTTACCTGCCCATATTAGACCAGAGAAACACTGGCAAAAAGCATGACTCAGTCACTCTGAAGACTTCAGAGTTTAATGATGTTGGATATAATCAACCCAGTTGTGCTGTAAAAAGGAAGGGGGAAAAAAAAACCTCAATTCTCTAGAGTACAGGTATAAATCATAAAAGAAGTTCTTGTCATCAAACTAAGAGGCTGAGTTCATGATGAATTACAGAGTAATAAGACTCCTTTAAGTCTCTGTTCTAAGACAGAACTATATCCTCCACATCAATGGAGGTTAGCTGGTAGATGGGGAGGGTAAATCTCAGCCACACAAATAGGCAGAGCCTGATTCTTCCTTCCAAGCATTTCCTAGATTCCAATAGTAATATTCTAGTGGACAGAGCCTATGTAGTGCTGTTAATTAAAATCAAGCTATAGAAGATGATTGACTCATTTCCTAAGAACAGCAGGAGTAACCCACTACAGTGATGTTAGTAAGGGATAGTGAGCTAGAGATAAAAGCTTTCCTTTAGAGGTCTTAGCCCACAAACATTCCAGTCCCATTTCCTTAACCCAACCGCCAGGACCCAAGGAAGAGGCAAGAAAAAGAAGAAAAAAGGAACACAAGCCACAGCTTTGCTTTTCAGTAATGCAGCAAAAAAACTCAGCCTTAACCTAAATCCAGAAAGAGGGTATTTTATGTAGGGCTTTGGTCACATACAAAGATTTCCAAAACTGGAGACAGAACTAAACCTCTGACAAAAGATGTAAAATAGTGAAAGCGATGATTTTTCCCTTTGCCTGGGTTCAGTCTGGAAACCCAGTGGTGTTCTCGGGGCCCGCGGCCTCCTGCGCTGTCCCCCTGCCCCGAGCACCCCGGCAGCCTCCTGGGGACAGCGGCTCGCTGAGCCCCCCTCCCCGGGCTTCTGAGGGACTGAACGTGTCCAAGGCTGCTCAAAAACGGAGCTGACCTGGGTCCCAGGCACACTGTGGCCCAGAGCTCTGAGAAGCAATGCGTGCCCATAGCACTGGACTGTGCTGTGCATGGAGCATGTTCTGTGGTGCTGCTTTTGAGAGAATGCTTAAAGAGAATATGGAAAGCTATCAGACCCTTATCTTGTCAGGTGTCCACTTGCCTCACAATAAGAGTGTATTGCTATTTTTTTTTTAAGACACTGTAATGTCGCAATAAGGACACGAAAAGAAGGATGCGGACACCTGCTAACAGAGCAAAGAAACAACTGGGCCCGAAATGGGCTGGGTTTATTTTATATGTATCTTAGAAACCACAGTGGATTGGAGGGACAACCTCGCCGCCCCTCAATCACACTGGTCAAAGGAAATATCTATCAAATCTCTCTGCCCAGGAGAAAGGAATATAAATAATAAACTACCATTATAAAAACATGGATATGTTTACAGAGAATGTATGAGAAACCGTTACAGAAGAATGAAAACATCACGAACTGCAAAACTCACGGCAACACTGTAAGTCACGATTGTTTCTCTTACTTCAGTCAGCATGTGGACATGTTTGGGCACAACTGTAAAATTGTACTTTATAATGGAAAAAATCCCTGTATTCTCGTGTTAAAAACTCAAACCTACCCTGCATTTGCAGGAGATTTTGTATTCCGTAATTCTACAGGTACCATAAAGTTATTTTCTTCTGAACAAATTCTGGTTTTACTAACCCTAATATACTATAGAAAAACTTTATTTTTTCTTGGTGCTGGCATTAGACAAATCTTTCCTCAGATTTGCAGAATGGACAGCAGATAAATTGCTGATACTGTCTCAATGACTATTCTGTCAGTTCTGAGGAGCACTCTCTGTTCTTCCTAAGCTAATCAACTAGGGGATTATAAACTTGTGGGTAATCATATTGCTCTGATATGAACAGGTGATTTAAGTACAACATTTTGAGCTGCCATGCCTGATCAAAACTCTCTGAAATTTCAGGACCCTTAAAGTGAGGTTTATCCTACCTCGCAGGAAACAGACAAAATCAGATAAGTTACTCCAAAGCAGAGAAAGAGAAGAAAGATAGGCTGATAGCCACTGTCTCAAGTTTTTGCAGAACAAATAAAGTGATTTTTATGTCTGGTATTCAACATCTTACTTCAGCTGCTATTTCCCTGAGGGTAAATGTCTGAGAGGTGACTTCAGGTGAGTGGGATTCTGGGTTCTGCTCTTTGCAAGGCCTGGCATATTTTACTTGACTGGAGACTTGGACAGGCAAGCACTGATTCATCTCAGCAAAGCAAGGTAATGACACACCTCACTAAAGCCTCCTAAGCCATGATTGTCCTGCTGTCCACACTGACCATCTGCCAAAGCTTGCTGCCCTCATGGCAGACACACCAGAAAGGAACAGGCCCTTTGTTTGCGCAGGTTGGTATCTTTGTTCCATCAATTTTCCTTCTTGTGGTAAACTGTGCTGAGTTACATACTGGAGCTGCTGAAGGGCAGGGACATCTCTCCTGCTCCCCTGTGCTGTGGGGAAGGCCAGCCTGCAGGCAGTGCCCTGCGATGAGGCTGATAATGTTTCAAACCACTGTGGAGAGGATCTCTGGAGCGCAGTCAAAGTCTGGAGGCCGTTTCATAATCTCCCTGTGCCACAGAGCTCTGATCATTACAACAGCACAACAGTTTGCTCTATCTATATACAGGTTATAAAGGTCCTGTGGCTCATACTGTACTATTCAACCCGTACATTGCTGAGCGAAATGGTGCTTGCACTGCCCTTTCCTCTGTGGGTTTTGGCACGCAGGTGTTTCTTTGTAGAGGCCGTGTCATCCCCCGCTGTCAGACCGGCGCGGTGGTTGCTCACGGAGCCCGGGTGTGCCCAGGGCTGCCCCTGCCCTCAGCCCCCCGGCTCCTCAGGCACAGGGCGGCTGTTTCTGCCGGAGCGAGGGTGGGATTTGGCAGCGGTGTTACCTTCCCCGACCTCTCTTCAAGCCTCAGTCAAAACAAGTCTGACACCTTTTCTCCTCACAGACTTTTTCACCTTTCTTTGAGGTGCAAAACAGTCTTTTCTGGGCCGTGATTTGCTCTGCCTTTCGCATCCCTGCCTAGGGGGGTTTGGGGCGTTTCCCTCCCTGTTGGAGGAGGCGGAGCGGGAGCCGCAGGTGCACCGTGGGGGCAGCGGGGGCCGCCTCAGGGCAGGTACCCAGCGTGGCTGCAGCGCTGGGAGGAGAGGACGCTTTCCAGTTCTTGAGGGAGCCCTTGGAGCTGGCAGACCTGCCTCCTCCCTCTCCATCCCCAGTATTNTTTCCAGTTCTTGAGGGAGCCCTTCGCCCTCTCCATCCCCACTATGTGCGATATTCCTGTGAGGAAATGGCAGAAAGTCCAGCAGCCTGCTTAAGGAGGCTGTGCACCTTCCACGGCTGCCATTGAACACGGCTGGGTTCGGCCCGACAGCTCGAATGCATCAGCCCGACAGGCTCAGGGGAGGCTTCTGCTTTATAAATGCTGTGCGGGGATTTTTATACACTGTGACAGGTGCTGTGAACACTGTCCTGGGCTACAGAGGTGGCTTACTAAGAGAGTGCATGCTGGAGTTTTTCCTAAGCCCAGACCCACCTGTAGACAAAGGATGAACTACGGTGAAGGTATCCCGTACATTATTTGCCATATTTTTTTAACAGAGTAGAGAGCACAAAGAAAGAGCAGCACACTGCTCAGAAAAGTTACTTCAGGAAAATGATGCAAGACAGAAAAGCTGCTGCTCCTCTGTCTGGCTGAATCCCACAGCAGAGCTAACACAAGCCTTTAAGGAAGAAGCACAGCAGACACCAAAATGGTGAAACACAGAAGATGAGAATAAAAGAAAGAGAATGACATTGTCTCAGATGCAGAGCTGTATACTGCTGCCTAGTTTATAATGAGAAAATGAGATATTTATTGTTCTTTTTTTTTTCCCCACAAATCTTTACTTAGTGTACCAGCAGAACAATTCTGGTCTCTGCTTGGAATTGCTGTGTGGAAGACATTTTCTCCTATGCTGTGACTTGTTCTGTGACCTCTAGGCCAGAGCAGCTTCTTGTTACTCTCAGTGCAAATTCTGGAGGGATGCTGACCTGCACTGTCCCCAGACTTCCAGAGTAGAAGCATTCTTTAGGAGTGAGAAATGCAGAATTTGTACCATAGCAGAAATTCTCAGAGAAACAAACTCATTGCTCTTTGATTATGGTCCCTGTAACAACCTATAACAAGCTGTAACTGGCTGGCTATGGCTCCCAAAAATTCTCCACTCTCTTAAAAGTGTTCATCTAGTTGAGGGAGGAATAGTTCAATTAGTTTGGCAGGCTCCTACTGAGGAAGGTGTCTCCTTAATTAGTGCACATTAGTTACATAAGTTACGAATGAGTGGCATTCTGAACACAGAAAATAAGTAGCCTAGAAGAGAAAAATTCCAAGACATCTTGTGTTCTCTTCTTACTTTCCTTTGTTATTCTGTCAAAGCTGTGGGAAGGTAGGAGTTTCAATTGAGGAAAATACACAATACACATTGTTTAACTTGGAGCATTTTAGTAAATAGCATTAATTGTATTTGAAATGCATGCCCTTTTCATTCAGTATGGGCTGGTTTTGGAGTGCAGTTTCAATACTGATCTAACATCTTCTCCCATTAAGGAGTTCATGCCATTAAAATAGTATGATTCACCAAATGTCATACTCCAAATAAAATGTATGAAAGAATTAAAACAACCTCAGCAGCAACTTCATGCCAAATAAACAGAGTCTCTGGTTTGAATTCAGAGCAGCAGCTTGGACTGGCAGCCTTTGTGGGTGGAAATGGCATTTTTGCTGTGTATTGTTCAGTGGAAGCACTGCCAGTACTACATTTCAAATGTGATTTCTGTCTGAAGTGTTGACCTGTGATTGATAAATTAATTTACTTTTTTGAGGAGGGAATAGAAAAGCACTGAAACCAGGTGTGAACCTAAACCAACCCCAAATCTCAAACAAGCACAGCTCCCTTTTCTCCACCTCTTTTCTTCTTTGCCACTGTTCTAATACAAATAGACCCCAAGCAATTCCTCTATTCTTAATGTTTCCCAGCACTGAGTTTTTTCTAAACATTGGGTTTGAATTTTGGAGCTTATGCTCAGCTTCCATTTCTGTTAAGTAATTTCTAATATAGGTTTCCTGGGAAACTTTGAAATGCTGAAGAAACCTTTGAAACCTCAGCAAAAACTTTGGCAGTTTTCAGCAGGCATTGGAATAGGCTTTTTTAAAGGAGGAGGTGAGAGGTAATTTCATGGGATGGAGCAAATTTCAATGTGGATGTCTGTCTCATGATTTTACTTGGCTTAATAGTGGTGGTGCAAACACCACTCTAATACAAGTTTAGAATATAATTTTAGAATAATGAAAAGAAAATACTGATGATTTCATGGTGGTGTTCTGCCTGTGGTGTTAGAGCAGAGTCCAGCCAGCCTCCCCTTAGAGCTGTGGTGTCTGAGAGCCTGGGGGTTGCTGTGTTCCCCCTCCCCAGCCAGCTGAGGTTTTCTGTGCTGGGGCACTTGGCCATGCTGGGGATGTTCTTGGGCCTGGAGATCCCATCCTGCAGAGACCTGGGGAAACGGGAGTTGTAGTTCTACATCCTCTGCTTTCCAGCATAGTTCTGAGGAATGAGATTGCAAACTTCCCTGGTGAGATCAGATTGACTGAACAACACAGGCTTTGGACAGGAGAAGCATGAATGTGAGCTCAGCTCTGAACAGACATGCCTCCCCCCAGCCACACTGACCTTTTAGTCTGAGGATTTAGAAGTTTAAAAATCTGAGTTATTGCAGTATCTTTTTAAATCTTCAGAAGACTAAAATTGTTTTTCTCTGGCCCATCCCTACCCTAGATATGGTGTAGTTTTTTCCTGATTTTTTTGCCTGCTTCCTTTTTGTGTCTCAGTGTTCTGGAGCTCTGCCTGCTGCTGCTGTGCTTGTTTAAGCTGTTTCACTGTTTGGGACTTCTGTGGGTGGTGGACTTTGACAGGTTGAAAATGTAATGTTGCACAGCTCACAGAAGAGCATTGCTGCACAATGAAAACTCTGAATTGAGCTACTGAACACACTCCAAATGATTTGGACTGGTTAGGATCTCCTAGTTTGCATCGTCCCCTCTTGCTCAGGGTGCCTTTGGTTACCTTGGAATGTGATGAGGGGAGAGAAAAACCACTCCTGAGTCAATACTTTCTACATCAGGTACCTTTCTAAATCGGGTCTTGTTTATATAGTGTTTTCTTTGGGAGACTCTTGAAATCAAATTCTGTCAAGCTTCTAATTCCCTTTCCTATGAGTGGTCTCCTAGGTATAAGCCAGAGCACTAAAAGCCTTTGCCTATTTAACAAGAGGCAGGCAGAACCAAAGAACTGGTCTGCAGTGCCATAAAACCTGGACTTTATTCCTTGTATCCACTGTTTGAGCAGTTTTTCCTTAGCAGATATTTACCTGGAGGGCAGACTTGTGCAAAGAGGTGAAGTTTTTTCTCCCATCTCCAAAACAACTTGGAGCTTCAGAGAGTGCTGTATATGAAATAAGTGTGTTCAGTGTCCTGAGTAAAATGACCTTCCTTCTCCCACAGAGCTGCCAAGCAGGATGCATTGTGCTCCACACCATTCACTGTGAGTGACAAGCAGGGCAGTGTCTCATGGGCAGGCTGTCAAAGTGCAAAGGTGACTTTTAATTTGAGGGAGTAATTGTGAGAAAGGCCTGAAAAGCAGAGGCTTTAGCCACGTGTTTTTCTCACAAGTTTATAAAGATTCCTCCTATGCCTGGTTTTATTTTTGGCAATTTTGTATATACAGATCAAGCACTCACCCTTTAACAAAGTCATGCGAGGCAGTGCATCTCTTACTCTGGAATGTGAATGCATAGGGTTTTTTACCTCCAGCTTCTTCTTATTTTGATATGAAAGTTTTAATCTGGTAATTAGGGTTGTGTGCTTGTATGTCTAGTTTCCTTATGAATGTGCAGTCCAAACAAGCTCTGCTGTGAGATGCCCTTCTGAAAAGGTTTGGTATTTAGTTTAAATCAGTCCTGCTTACCCCACACCTTGCTTCTTATCAGAGAAGGAGGGGCAGAAGTTGTTCTGAGTGAGTAGAGGATTACTTATACATTGATGAATCCAGCTCCTAAAGGTCACTCTGTTGCAAAAGCTTGCTCTGATACATGGGAGNTTGTGCAAGTATGTCTCGTGAACAGGGGGTGTAAAAAAAAAAAAAAAAAAAAAAAAAGACAAGAAAAAAGTTTTTTGCTTGAGCTTTTAGTAGTCAAAACTCCTCTTTAAACGTCTGGGTAGAAGTTGGCGGCCCTAAGTATTTTTCAGGGTGTGCTCATTGTCACAGGTCTTATTGCAAAGACCTGTGAAATTGGATCCTCTTTCCTGCCAAGTCCTTCTGTTGGGTTCAACCAGCCTGCAGCTCTTGCACCTTGACTGCTTGTTTTGTGGATAGCCCCCACCACTGCCAAAGGTAAACCCTAAAAATCTAGTCTGCTGATTACACTATTTCTACTGTTACTAGAAATTTAGCCCATGGTCAGGGATTTCCTGGGAAAGTTCCTGGAGTGAGCAGCCCCATGATCTTGCTGCTGTGAGCCTACAGTCTTTCCCAGAAATAGATTAACCCAGTGGTGTTCAAGATCATCTTTGTACTGCTGAAACTTAGGCTATGAAAGTTCATTTTACTGGACTCCTGATTAAAATTGTCATGTCCTTTTATTATTTCAAAGGAAATTTTATTTACCATTGTAAAAATTACACTTCTGGAAAAATTCCTAGACAGTAGAACTGAATTTTCCATTCTTAGTTACACATGAGGCTGTAGCTTGAGCCTAAAATTCCTGCATTTTTTAAAGATCTCTAGCATTGTTCTGCTTAGCAATTAAAGAACAGTTGCCTCCAACAGAGAAGGGGCAAGAGATTTACTGCATTCTTTGTGAGGTCTTTAAATTCTTTGTAACGCTGGAGTCAGTTTGTTAAAGGCAAGTGAAAGTTTCATTACTGATTGAAGGCATGTGGAGTCATAGTAGAACATAACGTTCTTAACAAATAGTTAATTAAAAAACAAATGTCTGATCACCTGAACAGAAAGCTGTCCCATCCCACTCATCACCTTCCACTATACCATTGTCACAGATATTTGCTCTATATTCAGAGAGACTGTGCCTAGTTGCCCATTATTAAAAACCAAATCTAAACAAAACTGAAACCCCCAGAGCTGTGACACCAGGGAACTGAATCCTCATTGCTGTTGTGCACTTTCTACTGCTCTCCTTGGTAAGTGGCAGTTTGACCAGGCACTTTTCCCTTGTCCTGGGAGGTGAGGATCTGGATGATAGCCTGAAGAGTGTATTCCTGATAACAGTAGACTGTTGGGTGTGTGTTGATTCAGCCCCATGATATCCTTCCCAATGTATTGAGCCAAGCAAGACAGGAATGAGCTACCACACTGGGCTGGGTGCAACACTGTCCAGTGTGCTTGTAAACTTGGAAATTTATTGGTTAAGGAAGGCCAGCATGGAATTAAGGTCTGCTGTCAGGCAACTGACTTGATTTTTTTTCTCCTAGGAAGGAAGCCCCTTTTTGAGTACTGACATACCTCAAATTCAAAGAAAATTGTAAGATAACAAGGTATTCTTTTTTCTCCATTGTCAGTGGTTGAGATTTGGTGCTGTGCACAGCACACTGGTACATATTGTTCTATGGCAAGCAGCATCTTCAAAAATTGCCAGCAGGGAGTAGTGATTTAGGATCTGTTTTCCTCAGCCTGTGGGGAGTGTGGTTTATTTCCCCAAGTAATGGCAGATGATAAACATCACAAGGAAAGAGGAGTGGATAGTATGGATATACGGTTACCAGCTGGAGGCAGAAGCAGCACTGTTGCCTGACTAGGAATTGAAGCACCCTAGAAAGGTGAGAGGGCTGGTTGAAAGGACACAGCTCTGCAGTGAGGAGTGAGTGGTGGTGCTGTCTTTTCTCAGTGTGGTGACCTGGCTGCTGTACATGTCCATCACCAGCCTCAGAGGTCTCTCACTGAGGAAAGAGGAGAGCCTAGAAGGTCAAACTTAACATCTGTGACACATCTGAAAAGTGTGTCAGAGATGGACCTGAAATGGATCCATATTTCCCAAGTGTTTCTCTTCAGAGCTTTAATTTAGGCCTACAGGTAGAAGACCAATTGTTACCCATTTATTAAAATGCTAAACAGGTGAAGAAAGACAATGCAAATTTGCTGAACACAGTGGTGCCTTTAAATCAGGACAGGCATATCCTTTTGTTTACTCTGTTCACTTGTCCAATTACTCCTTGCATAGATCAAAATTCAATTAACAAATGGATGAATTAAAAATGCAGTCATGTGGCTTACAGAAATTACAAGATGTCTTTTAGACATAATCAGCAAGATACACTCTGCATCAAAGAGAATTTTAAAAGCTATCAGGAAAGTCTACTTGATAGCACATTAATTCTGTGTTGTGGAATTTGAGAAGGATAAATGGGCAAGCTTTTGGAAATCATGCAAGCAACTTGAATTGCTGGCACTTACAGAGGAGGTATGGTATGTGTCTTCAGATTTCCTGGGAAAAAGAATCTGAAGTGAAAGCTGTTGGGTGAAACTGTGCAGTGAAAAATTATAGCAAATCCTTCATGCTTGGTTAGCCTCCTTTGGGTCTTCTTTGGACTGATAATTTTCCTGTCCTTCAGATCCTGGGATATTTGAGTTATTTTAATGTCTGTGCATGGTACTACTCTTTTGGTATGGCTATTGATTGCCTCAGACAAACAAGACAAAATTCTTGTAAATCCTAGAAAGCCTGTCATAGACAGAGCATCATGTGTAAGAGCCTGTTCTTGGGCCCTCAGGCTGTTCCAAGACTGCCATTATGAACCATGGTTTATAATATAAAAAATAACAGTGGAACAAGATACAAGACTTTCTTTTTGTGCAGTGTGCCTGAGACACTCATTATGACTTGGGAGCAGAGCAGTGGAGATTGCATCATAGTTCATCTGTGACTCACAAAACAGATTTTTCTTAAGGTGTGTCAGTGTTAGATGAGCTGCTTCTGTTTGTGCCACAGTTCATGACAAGTCTCTATTTGAATGATTACTAATCTACTGTCCTAAATCCTCTCACATGTCTGTCCTCTTTTCAGGAGGCATATGCTGTAAGAACTTCAGTTGTTTTCAAGGTGTTTTGCCTGGAATACTCTTTTTTTTTTTTTTTTTTTTTTTTTTTTTTTTTTTTTTTTTTTTTTTTTGCTTATTCATGGTTTGTTTTGGATCATGTATTGAGATTAGCTGTAAATTAAGCCAGTAATTATACTGGAATTTATTCACAGACATGTAAGAGAATAAATTGGACACCTTCATCCTTTTTTTTTGCTAAGCAGTTCTCTCACTTCTTCCTTTTTTTCATCAGATACAATTTCTTTTTCTTCTCAAATGCATTACTGTATATGAAATGTCAACAAAGCAGGAGGCATGCTAGCCATCTGAAACTGGAGCCAGCAAAGCAGGTCTCCCAAGTTCCCTTCCAGGGATTTCTTGTTTAGTTTGTACATAATGAATCAAATTGAGTTACTTCAGTTGAGCTGCTCTTTCTGTTCTGGAGGATCTCTCTTTTAATCTAGCTTTTGCTTTGGAAAAAGTTCTTAGATTATATTTCACATTTTTCCTAGCTTTATATGGATCAGGTTTACTTTCAAAACTATAGCTTAACCACACAAATTCATTCAAAAACCAAAAAACAACTATATTAAATTCCAGTTTGAGAATGTTCATTTTTCTAGAGGAAACATCTCTAGTTGTGTTTTTTAGGAAAGAGTATTAGGTATTCTCTTTCTTCTCTGTCCAGGGTGGTTTGCTTGTAAGGATCCTGTGTGTGCATAGCTGAATGATTAAGCAAAAACTCCTAGGTGGTGTTCATGTGTTCGTTTTTGTGCTCAGGACTTGAGCCAGGGACTGTCCAGGGAGTAGCTGCTGTGCTCTGGGTCGTATTACAGCCGAGTGAAAGGTGCTGGGCAGGCAAGCAGCCTCTGGGGCTGAGGTTATCAGGAGAAGGGTGTTCCCCTTTCCTTCCTGCTCCGTGGGCAGGAAGGGCAGATGAGGGAATTTGGTGCTCTGCCCTCTGAATTGGCATATTTTATATTGGAATATGGGCTTTGGAAGTAGACCCCGAGGAAAGGGCTGGAGAATTGTTGTTAGTTAGGATTTTTCTATTTCCTGCCCTGGGTGGGGAACATTTTGAATGGCCTCCTTGGTGTATCTTTCAAAGTTATGGCTGAATGTGCAACTAAGAGGGGGTTCCCTGAGCTCGGCTGTGCAGCCACAGGGGAACAGAGCAGAGCTTTGCTACACCACTGCCATAGAATATGGTAGAGAATACAATATTCTGTGCTGAAGTATTAGAAAAGAGTAGAATAAAACTTCTGATTTCCATGACTGAACTGTAAGTTCAGCTAGATGATAAGTGCTACTCTGATTTTCCTTTACCTCTGTGAAAGGGACACTTGGTAGAGCAAATAAACTAGGATAGAGTGTAACTCGAGGGATAATGTGGATCAGCTTCCAGCCTCACTGTGAGTTTTTTCAGTGACTGTATATTTCTGAAGCATGGCATAACGTTGTTACCATGTGCACTCTGGGTCATCAGAGAGGAACCTCCTGTAATTTATTTATCAGCACAAACAGCATCAAGACATGGTATGTAGACAGTAAACAATAAGAGGGAAGGAAACATGGGGAAGCAGGAAATGTTACTTGAGTAAAGACAATGTCTTTTAAGATTGTCTGTAAATAGTACCAGAATAATAATTTTTGGTGCCTTGTATGATTTTTCTGGCACTCCTTTGTGAGTACATGCTGAACCATCCTTTTCTCTGGACCACCATATATAATCCCAGTTCACACCTGTTCCCTGGTCATTCTTGGAGTGCACAAGTTGCTTTTGTTTTCTGGGAATTGGGGTTGAGTAGTCTGAGCAAGGAGCCTGCTTTGTCAGGAAGAGCATAAATCTTTAGGAACTAACTGGTAGTTCCACATTCAGTTAACTTGCATCCTTCAGGACCTTTTGCTGCTGTGTGCTCCCAAGTTCTGACTGGGAGGTGCAGAGCCAGCATCAGGCAGTGCTAGTCTAAAGGAAAACAGGAAGGAGGGGAAATGTGAGGAAGGAGCTCCAGGCCTCCCCTTGAAGTTTCAGCCTTTACACTAACTCCTACTGCAGCTCTGCCTGGGAGTTTGTTTCAATATCACATCAGCAGGAGTAGTTGTTTATGCCAGCTCTCCAGGAAGAAAACAAAAATGCAGACCATGAATAGGAAGGTAGCATTCTTTCTTTTAAAAGGCCATGAACCCTCTATATCCTCTAAGGAAGGCAGGTCACAAGAGGAGGCCCTACTCAGTGATGTCATCAAAGCATTGCCAGAATTTTCATTTCTCTCAGCTCACTGAAACTTAAAGAGCTGGTGATGTCAGAGCTGGGATTCCAGACTGAGTTGCTGATTTTACCTCCCTTGGGGAAGTTGCGTGGGTTAGCTTTTCCTTACAAGACATTGCCCAGTCTTTCTGACATGGAGGATTTCTCATGTTTCATTTAAGCTCACTAAGCTGCCTCCCTTTCCTGCTCTCTTGAATTAATACCGCTGTGCCTGACTCTGTCCTTTCTGAAAATAGCTATTGATACAGCTCACAGCTATTTATATCTGCTGCTGTCAACATGATGCAGGCACATGTTCCCACAAGAAATTGTGCCTTTTTACAGCTTCTGCATCAATGCAGTTTAAAAGGTTTAAAATGCAGAGATAACTTGAACAAAGTTTGAAATATTATTGCTTTTCTCCTGAAGAAGATGCAGAATGTTGCATGTCGTAGTAGATTTTAAAGTTTTATAGAATCTACCAGAATTTGCCCTTGCATTTTTGTCAGCTTTGAAAACAGGATTTTTTCGAATAATGTTGTGTATAATGTATCCCCAGTGTTCAGCAGCAGATTAGCTTAATGTCCAGGAATGCAACCAGATATGTTTATCATTCTGGTCTAGTAACTTCCTTCCCTAGAAGTAAGATTTCCATATGCTTTGACATTTTGGTTCCTGAACTACTGTTGTAGTCATGCTAAGAAAACCTGATCAGGACTGACTAACTCAGAGGCAATTTTGCTCCAGATTAATTAAAAATGTAGGTGTCAGAGCATCTAATGAAACAAAGAAACATACCCATGGACCAGTTAGAAAACAAGTGTGATGTTCTAAGGAGGATGTCTGAAACACTGCTGAATGAAAAATTGTCATTGTATACCTGTATCTGGTGACAGGTAGTTGAAGTGGCAATGCAGATTTTTCCCATATGTTTGTGATCCTCGATTTATCATTTGAAGTATGAAATTGCACTTATATCTAGGTATCTGGGACAGAGAGAGAAGAGGGTGAAGGATATTTATGAATGTATTGATACATTTTGTTCAATCTCAATTTTTTTAGATTGTTCTGAAACAAGAAATATCAAAGCAATTAATTTCAATAGTTCAATATTATTAACATTTCATCCAAAATAGTTCAGCTCTTTATTTTGCTGTGTGCATTGAATTTTGGCAGAATTTTTCACTCTCGTGAAACATGACTCACATAACTCTGCATTGGAGTGTCATGCAAAAGCAACACATTCATTTTTTAAATATCTGCAAAAGAGTTGCTTCCAGGGCTGATGAAGGTAAAGAGTGAGAGAATCAATTTTTCTAAATGCCTGCTCCAGGAAAGAAGAAGCCTCCCCAGGGTCCTCCAGCAGCCACATGTAAGAGTCCCTGTGGAGTAGGTGCACCAGAGCAGAGCCATATGAACAAGGTCTGTCAGATGGGTAACACGAGAAGGGATACATTAGACTCTTCCTGGGCTTAAGTGACTTCATGGGAATGTCCCTCTGCAAAAGTTTCAGGAGCAAATTTCATTGCCTAGGGGCAAGCTAGAAGCAAGAGAAACTTGATATGGCATTTATGAATTGCAGAGAGTGACAATCCTTAAACAAACAATGACAAAGGAAATAAATATTTCTAAATCTCACAGTGGGGTGAACTAAAAACAGCACAGCTGCAGATTCAGAGTGATGAACAGCATGTTAAAGACTAAATAGCTGTAGCATCACTTGTACTTATTGGGGTTTTTTTATTTTGTGAACATGCAGACAGCTCTCTGACGAATCAGAAATAAGAGAGTTGCATTCTGTGCTGTTCTGAACAGGAAGCCAAGTTGTGTGCATGCATGAAAACCAGACGGAAAGTGTCCAGACAGGAATTTCTGAGTAGTGGATGAGGTCAAAGGTGGGAGCCAGTTATGGTAAATTTGATGATCCTACAGTATCAGAGATAGTTTTGAGACTCCCTTTCCTACCAGATTAGCTGGGACTGTGAAATTTCTGTCACTTTGTTCTATTGTAGAAACACTGCTTGAAGAGCTTTCGAGATGGGCACAATAAAGTCAGATAAAATGTTTTTTTCAGCCTGGAAGCCAGAATCAGAAAGAATTTAAGGAGCTTAATGTGAGTTTCCTTCTCACCTCATAGCACCTTCTATTAAAAAACAACACAACAAACCAAAAAAAAAAAAATTGAATAACAAATTAGAACAATAAATGTAACAAACGGAAACATCACTATCAGATCTCTGTCCAAGAAATTTTAAAAGGTAATCTCCACTAGTGTTTCACCTGCAATGGTCACAGATCAACTTTAGTTGTTTCTGCAAGAGATGAGAACTGCAGTATGGGGTTCTGACATGATAAAGCAGCCTGGATTTCTGAGCTCATTCTGTTGATTACTTCGTTTAATGTCTTTCATGCCTGCGATGACAAAGAGCACAATTCCCAGGACTGAAGACTCCTAAACAATTACAGTGCAGGAAATAAATTGAGATGTTGAATAATGTACTTGCATGCTGTGAATTTATCAGAGGTCCCCTCTCTGGCATGGGAATATATAATCTGCTTGTTTCTGGGCTACCAATTTTGTGTCTAGGTTCCATTCAGAGTCAGTGGAAGTAGTGCAACATTCCTGTTGCTTCAGTGTGTATAAATAAATAAACCTTTCCTGAGAGATTCACAGGCTGTTGTGCCTGGTAAGCAATTAAAAGCAGAGCTGAAGCATAGATGTTTCCCCCTATTGTACCATGTCTGCCAGCCTGCCCAGCCTGAGCAGGGGCCATGCATTACAAGGTGATTTACAGTGAGACCCAACTTCTAGACCAATGCAAGGCCTGGCTCCTACAGTAACATGAGTGCATAAGAATCTTGGATTAAGCAAGGGTAGGGTAAGGTTGTTTGTTTAAATTACAAGGTATGTATGTATGGCAAAAAAAAATTGGAAGGGTCATGTAAATTCAAAATCTGGAAAGAAACTCAACTTCAATTTATTGTTTCTGTGAAATGTTAGAAATTAGAATATTAGAATGTTCACCTCTGTGGGAGAGTTTGATTTATTATTTAGGAGGATCAGCAATATCCCTGCAATCTCATGCAATTATTTCTCCATATATCAAGTCAATTCTTATTTAGTAGGCTTATAGCATAGGTTCACACAAATGGTTTCTGTGTTTGGTCTTTTTTAGCTAAACAAATCCATCATGAGACTAAAGTAGAAGCGAGGGGTGCATGTACTTAGCTAGTTCAAAATCTAGAAAATCAGAACTGAGTTCACTTTCTTCCATTCTTTGGCACACTGTAGAATGTATGTCCATCACTGAAGCTGTCCTTCAGGCATGTGAAGTCGTTCAAAAACAGATGACGAAGAACCACACCCTTCAAGTCTTGGCTTGGTTTGTTTTTGTAAGATCTACATGTTACTTTTGTTGCAGTTACCTGCAGAGGAATCGGTTACAAAGCAGAGAACCTTTTATTTCAGAGCTATAGAAGCACTGAGTAGAGAGGGTCTGCCTCAGGGAGCTTATGCAAACACCAGTAAACTTAACTTATTGAATATTCAAAAGAACTGATGTGATGCAGTCAAGTAAGGAGAGGAGTCCAGATCTTCAGCAGATCACTTCAGTGCCAGATACAATAGATGCTCTGTCATATTGTGTCTTCCCCCAGGTACAGAAAGGCTCAGGAGTTAACTATGCTGACTTCATCACAAATAACATGGCACAGAGTGTTATGTGAGCCTTCACTCAGGATTTTTGCGTGACAAGCCTTTTAAATATATTGTGGACCAAGTAAACAATAAGGCACTTGTTAATGGAGAGAACTTACTACAAAGCAGATTGCATTCATAACTCATAAATTATTTGTCTAGCACCTGTATTTTCATTAATTGCTTGCACTGAAATAAGTACTTTCCTTTACAGATATTCTTGGTATTTTGTAAGGTTATTATGGGAAATAGATGATGTGTGGATGAAGGTGACATAACCCTTACAGAAGGTTTTGGCAGATGAGTTTTAGGTTTTGTGGAAGCAATCTAAGAAGCTGAGTTGGCAAGTAAAATGAATGTCAGCCTTCCAGTTCCCAGGCCTGTAGGAGTGGTGTTTGCTCTTGCCTAATGGTAGTGGTTTCGTGTTGCACATCCCCTTTTTTCCTATCTCATTTCAGGCTGGTTCTGGGTTTTGAGGTTTAAAAAAGTACAGGTGCTTTGCAGAGGAAAATTTATTGCTCTCAAAAAAAGGAGTGCTGTGGGATCCTCCTTGATCTCTAACAGCTGCATTCTTTCAAGCTTGGTAATGTATTTAGTGATAATGAAAGTAAGTAGCTCATTGTGTTGGTATGAGCCAGGTGTAAGGTAAATAGGTATTGTGCAAACATATCCAGACTACCAAGGCAAATTATTTCAGGTTGATCCTGGCCTTCTCTAAACAGATTGATAAATGAGGGGAAGGTCTTTGTCTGAAAGCTCAGTACTGTTATCTGTAGCCCTGACACCTGGAGATCTTCCCAAGGAGTAAAATGTGTGACTGCTTCCAGAGCAGGATCCCTGCCCTACTGCCTTGACAGAGCCTCTGGCAAATACTGATCACCCTTGAAAACAATTGTGTTTAGAACTAAGCTGAAGATCTAGCAAACCATTAGAAGAGAGCAACTTCCAAATGATGCACATGTGGTGTCCCCTTCCTAGACTTGGAGTTCTCCAGTAACACAGAGAAAGAGCATCAGAGGAGATCAAAATGCTGCTTGTCATTTAATGCATTTGTGACCAGCAGGCAGATTGTAGAAGAGCTTTCTGGAGGGGATTCAGGAGCGAGCTGGTTACCTATGTGTGAGTTAGCTGAAAGCTATGCTGTTTAAAAGCTTGATTGAACTGATACCAAGTCTTGAGAATTAACATTAGCCCCGAGCAGAGAAGCATGTTGGAACACTGGCCTCCACTTCCCTTCGGTCTCATCACTAACCCATCCTCCTGTTATCTGGGCCTGGATGTGAGGAATCCCTGGAGCTGTAATAATGAAGACCTGATGAGCATGTAAAACTGGGTGAAGGGGAATTACTGGAAATCTGAGACCCCTCCCTGCATTTACACAGCAAACACCTTTATAACTGGTGTGTGTATTTAGGTAGTTTTACTAGTTACAAATCTATAGTAAATAATACCTTGACAGGTCAAGCATTTAAGGTACAATGAGTCATTCTCAATATTAAATGAGAAGCCTTGATCCCAGAATTTTTTATTGAGGCGAATCAATGTTTTAAATGCATATATCAAACTGCTTATTAAAGTAAATGCCTGTGGTATGACTGGGCTGAAAGAATGAAGGAGAAAAATCACTGTTCTTTCAAACTGGAGCATACATTGCCTGTTCCAAGTTCAGGTTTTATTGCAAGGGCTCTGGTTTTACCCAAGTGGACAGCAACTTGGCAGAAATTTTCCACAGCATGTTCTTTACATGTATATTTACCAGCAGTAAACTCAAAAACTGCCCAAATGAAACTTGTCAGTGAGACTGTGTGGTGTAAGTCTCTCTCTGTGCCCAACCCACAAAATGTTATTAGTCAGCTGTTGCCCCAGCCAGCAAGTGTTAGCTCCTCAGTTTGGATTGTGATAGCTCGTGTGTTCAGCTTGGGAGACTCCAAGTTCAATAAATGGAGTGTCAGAAACAAAAGGCCTACCCAGGGTCACTCCCTACCTCTGAAGAAAAGGTCGACGTGTCCAGGAAAAGAAGAACACAATAGGCTTACACCTTTTACCCACTGTGGCTTCCTTCCTGCTTTTATCAAGATAAGTTGGATACCACCTCAGCAGAGAACCTGTCAAGTACTTCCTCTAATTCATTACATGTCTGCTGTCACAACCTTTTAAGCTCCAAATTTTTAGCACAGAATCATTGAATAGTTTGGTTTGGAAGGGACCTTTAAAGGTCTTCTAGTCCAACCCTCCTGCAATGAGCTGGGACATACTCAGGTCCAGTTTGCTCAGAGCCCTGTCCACCCTGACCTTGAATGTTTCCAGGAATGGAGCATCTGCAGCCTCTCTGGGCAACCTGTTCAGTGTTTCATCACTCTCGTTGTAAAGACATATTTGTCTTTATTGCTCTCTAACAGTGACCAGATGGATGTACAGCCAAAAAACTCTGCAGTTATTTCACCTGTGAGTACATAGATAACAATACACATGTGACTAAGCTGCCTGTGTCCTTTCCTTTCAAATGAATTAATATGGAATTTACGTCTCCATTTCCAGGCACTTACCTTTTATTCTTGTGGCTGCCTATATCAGAGAGCCTAAAGCAGGGTGAATGTAGATAATGCCAACAAATATGAACAGTTCTGTTCTCTCTCTTTGCCTTTGACACCTCCAAGTACCACGTGCAAGTGTGTTTGTGTGAAGACTAAGTTAGATGCATTGATGGAAAAGTGGCAGATTTCACCTAGAAAGATAAATGTGATAATGCTGGAAGAAGTAAAGACAAACCACCACCAAACATTATGGCCCTGATCCCAAAGCACCAAGGTAGATTTGCAGAGCTCAATACAACACTTGTCGAAAGACAACAGAAGTCACAATGCATTTCCACAATTGTTTCTTTGACATCCAGAATATCTTTTGAGCTATGTTGCACTGCAGGGAGCTGCTTTGTTTTTGCAGAATAGATTCAGGAACAGGCTGGGTGTGACAGAATCTTCAGCTGGGCTTTTTTTCATTATTACTAACTGGGCAACCATACAACAATTTGTATTATCATTGATCAAATGTTAATATTTGGAGGACAAGCATCAGTCTTCGTTGATCATTAGCTCAACGTGATTCTTTCTTTCTTTCTGGGGTTTTTAAAGGGAACTGCAAATAAATGGCCTAGGAAGTAGCCTGGTGTAAAAGGGGTTAGGTAGGAGATAAAGGGGTAGTGGATTATAAACAGTGGTGGTTTGGGGAGTTTTGGTTCTGTTTCTTTTTAATCAACAGTGTTTAAAAAAAAAATCCACAATGAAAATGTTTAAAAATTTAAACAAAAGAAAATCAATATTTTGCAAGAATCATTGCCCTAACACAAGACTGTGTGGCAACTGAGAGTAGAAATGCCCTGGGCTACAGAAGTCTGCTTTCTTTTTCCAGCTACAGGAAATAAAAAAAGAAAGCACAGTTGCCAGTGCAAGAACTGACTCCATATTTGAAAGTCTTCCTGTTGAGAAATACTCATTTCATAAGTATGAAAGTGTGCTCTTCGTAATTACAATCATTCTTCCACCTAATTATTTCTTATTAAAGTTTAGAAAACTTAGCAACCTTCTACATAAATGGTAACACCAAATACTGTTACTTTGTATACTGTGTAAATATGACATGAGCTGCTTTTCCATTTTTTCCAAATCAATCTTCACAATATCTGTACAATTCCCACAGATTCTCTCAAGCTAGAGAGTATATACAGATGCTCATGTAACAAGTACTTCTGCTCTGCAAGCTGTGCAGTTTTAATGCATCTATTACTGTAGAACCCAGAAATACTATTTTGCTAAGCCAGCTCCTCTGGCTGTTCTTTTTTTTCTTCCTCCCCTCCTGTCCTCCAAACTGTGTGCCATTCAGCACTGGTGGAATTTCCTGGAGGCAGAGCAGCATTGTAGCCCATTGGAAATCTTCCACATGTTCCATAGTCCATGAAAAAGTTGTGCTGTTGCAAACCAGGTTTCCACCTGTTGCCTTTGAAAATGCTGTTTTGTTTTTGCCTGGGAAAAGAAGCAGGGGCCCTACCTGATGCTTCTCAGGGAAACAGCAATTTGCAGAGTGTGCACAGCTCATGCTCTGAATTCCCATGTTTGTGGACTTCTGAGTTGCACATTGTAGCTGTTGGCACTCAGCTTTGAAGTGATGAAAGACTGAGGAAGCACACAGAGCTGTGATAGAAATGGGAACAGAAAGCTTGCCAGACCCTGGAGGATTTTGCTCAGTTAAAAAGCCAATAGTGTCCTTTTGCTCTTGGCTCTTGTACTTAACTTCAGCTGCCCAATAGATGTAAGAATGAGCTTGTTTTCATTGAAAACATATTTGAATTTAACTAAGAGTCTTCTCTGCTCTAAATGTTGTAACAGTCCACACAATATGTCTTGCAGGGATCACAGCATATCCTCAGCATGAACATCAAGAGAAATTGGAGTGTAAGACACATGTACAGCAAAATGGATATACTTGTGCTGCTTTTAGGCCTGGATTTCAGAAGAGTCAGGCTAAAATTTCCTATGACCCCTTAAAGAATGAGTATTTAAAATGTGCCAGGTCTCTTTCTCTCCCATTTTTTTTTTCTTTGAATGGGAGCAACGTTCTTGCTTTGATGTGAAGTGCGTGGGTAACACATTTCCTGCCACATGCCCCCTGCACTGTTTAAACACTGAAACATGTCCTTCATCCATGAATTACCCTTATGCTGTTATTTGTGATCACAGTATGGTTTGACCATGCTAGTCAGATCCCGAGATTTGGACTACAGAGGCTGAAGTGGTTGGAGTAGTGTGAGTTGTGCAGTACACCTGTCCCTAGGTATAGCAGAAGTGCCCTTCTGTGGTAGGTGTTATGTGTGTTCTGAAAATCAGGGTCAGGAGAAGAGTTGAAAGAGTTAAACATGAGGAGCTACTCAGTGTTTTAGTGTCTACTATGTCACTCAATATTCCTGATACTATATATATAATTTCTGGTTTTGTTGATCATAAGTACTTTTCAAGCTGTTGAGAAGCAGTTTTTTGCATGTGTTTGATGATATGTACAATATCATGAAGTCCATATATTCAGACCAGCAGTAAGGCTACATCTGTACTTCACCATTGATGACAGGGTTAGGAATATTGCAACAGGCCCACCAAAGACCTGAACAAGCACATTTTTCCTGAGGGAGTAGACTTCTGAAAGCAGCAGTTAGATTCTTCAGGACATAACTTCTACCTGAGAAGAAGTATAGACTCCTTTCCTGCCTCTAATACCAGACCTAATTATGCATTATTGTGCTTAATTATGCATTACTGTATTGGGCAGGGAAGGTATTGCATTCTCTGTCATGGAGCTTGACAAGGTTTATGTTGACTAGCATTACTATTATTTTGAGCCAAGTAAGGGAGTGATTTCACTTATTTCCAGACTGGTGCAGTGGTATCTGAAATCATATTCTGAATCTCTTTTCTTAGTCACTTAATGTTCTAATTTATTTTTGTTTGTTGTTACAGCTTTGCCTTTGCTTAAGTAAATGCTATGATTTTGACTCTGAGCTCAGGTAGTGCTTGAAGCAATATAGGACTTATTTCCTGTTCTGTCTTCTTTTCTTGAAACAAAGCTTAATCCATGACTGAAGCATTAGTTAAAGGAGAAGACAAAACGTAACACAGGATTGTTTGTGGTATGGAGTGCATATGTTTGCTATCTGTGTGTTATGTAGGGCAGAACAATCAGTTAATGATGGGATTCAGGCCTCAATTACAGCCTGTGTGAGCCAGTGGTTGATGCTCAGCCTTCTCAGTTGTGCACAGGTTCAGTAGGATGGACATCCATCAGCAGGGATGGAGGAGCTCCTGCACAGGAAAGGGCCAGAGTCCTGCAGGCTGCCAGCTGGAGCACCCTTACCTGTGAGAAAACCTTCCCTGCTCCTTCTTCTCCTCCACATTATCATGGCTATAGTCAGGCTTAAAATGGCAGACACTGATTGTCCAAAATTTCTACCAATAACATCACAGGAATAGAAAAAAATGCAGAATAAATTCCTGTTTCTCTGGCACCTCTCACTGTGAGTTTCTGAGTTGTGTCTAAGGTGCAGGTATCTTTTACTGAGAATTGAAGGACCAATTTTAGGATCATCACTGTGTCCAAGAGGCTCCACCAATATATGAAAATGCAGGAGTGAATGACAGAACTACCAAACACTTAACTTACTAATGCTGCCCCTTGGCTCTTATGTCCTACAGGTCTCCACTGCACAGTGACAAAGAGCTTTTCTTTTACCATCTTTTAGCAGTCAGCAATCCTCAGCCACACAGGTTTTATTTCTCTGCAAAACCAGACTTAAAGGTAGCAAGATGGTCCCCATGGTTCTTAATCAAGTGGGCACTGCATGAAAGGAATCCTGTCTCTACAGAGCAGGTTATTGGCCTTTGCTATCCTAGCAGTTGTTCCCAACTCCCTGAAGTTACCTGCTTTCAGCTCAGGAGGCCTCCTGTGAAAATATGTCAGTTCTGAAACCTTATTCATAGGCAAAGCGTCCTGTATGTCCACAACTACAGATTTTTTTTTAAATATATTAATATATTGGAATCTGTGACTTCTGCAACAGCTATGACAAAATGCAGGCTGAAATACAATTTACACTTGCTTTACAATCTGCCCCTTTCTCAGTCTTTATCTCTCAGTGCTGCTCAAACCAGAAATCCCCCAGCACTTAACTACAGGAGGTTCATGCTATTTTACTGATAATGGGCCAAAGTGATGTCTGTGTCATCCTCTTGCACCAACTGTGAGTCTGACCCACAGTCAAGCAGTTTTCTTAGAGTAAAAAGAAGAGACTTTAGTCTCATGTTCCCAGTGCTCACTTGAAGTTGTCAAATTTATCCTGCGCTGTCATCTTTCCAATGAAGTTTGACAACATAGTTTGAAAGTGTCAAAGGTTGTAGCTTTTTTTAAGAGTATCTGTTTTCATCTCTCAAGAGGTTATTAAAAAAACAAGGATAACAACCTTGAAAATACATAGAAAGGGAGCACCTGTACAAAAGGAATTTCTGTAAAACCAAAAACAAACCAAAGCCACCAATGTTTGTGTGATCCAGGATAGGGTGGGAGGGGAAGTGAAAAGATGCAAATTCTTGTTCTCTCATGTTTTTCTTTCCTACCTTTTTCTAAGCAAGAGATTTATGTATCTGCTGCCGTGGCCCCAAAGGGAAAAGACGGATTAGAGCGAGATATCACATTGCAGAAAATGAGTGTTGCAGTTGTCCCTGTACACAGCCAGAACCTTGGGCCAGAGTCATGCCAAGTCTGGCTTCTCACCCAGGGTTTGTGTGTCACTGCACATGGCCATGCCAGTCTTTAATGCACTTGGCACTTCAGTCTAGGGATTGGATTCTCACACATTACCAAGGAGCTTAATCCCATGTCATTCATGACTACAAATATATTTAGGAACTCTCTGCAGTCAGGAACAGTTGAGGAGAAATATCTGTCTGGTTGTCTGTTTGGTTTTACGATGATTCTGCTAATACTGGGTACTGCCTATTATTTGGCTTCAAGCAGTGAACTGAAAGCATGCCCTATAATGAATAAAATTTAGTTGGAAAGAATTCTTTTGTTCTTACATGGGTTTGCTGTCATCTCCTGAAATGTTATTCATTTCCTTTTGGAAATGTCTACAACAATCAAAGCTTGATATGGTTGCCAGCCATTTGGTTTAAATAAACAGCTGTATTGATTTACAGAGATGCTGGGCTTTGTGCCAGCTTTTTCCTTGCATTACGAGAGAGTCCGAAAGGTCTCTGACACAGTGTGCTCCTGACTAAGTTTTATCTTGTCTGCTACCTCCCACTGCATTCAGTTTCTTTGTACATGTGAAAGACAACTGAACATTAAGGAATGTAACAATTTATGGTGTGAAAACTGGAAGTAGCCAGCTAGCTCTTGTCTTGGTTCTTTTCATCCCAAACCCACATGTTTCTCAGCCCCTCTGGGGATCGCAGCATTTCCTTTTAAGCTGCTTTAAACATGATCCTGCTTCTCCATCTCTGCTTTTTATATTTTAGAAAGAAAATCCCTAGAAAATGGCTTTCTTGGAGACATTTCTTTCAGAGGGTATACTAGAGCAGAAAATATAATTAGAATAGAAGGCACTGACTGAAGGGTTTATACATTTTTCCTTTAACAGGCTATTTTAACACTGGCAGTAGTACAGCTAAGGCAAAATAGGCTGTAAAATCCATTTAAGAAACTGGCTAAATACCTAAGACGTGGTCCTGAGTTAGCTTTGTACCACAGCAACAGTGCTACCAAGCTAGCTCAGATGTGTTTGTGGGAATGATGGCAGCACAGCCCAGAGTCTTCCTCTCTGCCAGGGAGGCACTGTCCTTCCTGTGCATCAAACAAGGCATCCCAGGACATGGCCTGATAATTTCTGAGTTCCCTCAGCTCTTTAAAACATGGTCAGTGGGGAATAAGCCATCTGGTTTTAAGCTTAGATGGTCATCAGAAATAGTCTGGCATGTGAGAGCTGCTGAGGAAGATCTAGATTTTAATTTCTTCTGTTTGTTGAGAGTCAGGATGACTAAGGGCAGAAAGTAGCATCTAGTGGCAACTGCCTCTTTAGGAAATCAGTAATGTGACTTGTGATAAATGCTGGGATACATATGTGATCTTAATTTAGGACTTCCAGTAAATTCAGACTAACAAATAAGCAGGTAGGAAAAAGAAACATAAGAATCTTTATTGCAGTGGCTCATGATCAGCATCCAGAATTCATCTCAGATTGCTGAGTGTTGTGATTAGTTGATATGGCACTTGGAACTTTTTTTACCTTACTCTCCTGGACTTTGACCTTATCAAACTCTTCAGGTCTGCAGGCCTGGCCAGTCTGCAGAACCTGGCAGCAAATCCAGAAGCAACAGTGCTTAAAGCAACAGCTCCTCTGGGGTTCTGTCAGTTCATCCAGAAGTTGATTTTTGGAGGTAGACTGTACTATGTGCTACTCTACCGATGGAAACCCAAAGTCCAGTGGACATGGTGACCTGTTTTTAAATTTCTTCTGACACCAAACTGTGATTTTAAAAAAAAAGGGAGTTGCTTGAAAGCCTTGAAAGTTTTCCAGGGTGTGGATTAGCCTTCCCTGACTTCTTGAGTCACTGCAAATTTATCCATACTTGGAAGAGAGCAGGATGTGTCAGAGCAGTGGTCTTGAATCCTCTGCAGTTGTGTTCTAGGCCTTACTTCATGTCTCTAACACTTAAAAATGAGGAGCAGTACATTGAATCAGTCTGTTAATGCTGCAGCCTTGAGATGTTTTCTTTTTTCAGCTCTGGATTTGTACACAGTGTCTTGATTGTATACACATAAGTTTTGCCTTCTGCTTGGCATGTAGATCTCATGTATATGCTAAATATTTCTAAAGGAGCCTTCTTGTTGATCTGATAAATAACACATTCCTTAGACAACAGCAAGGGCCTGCAGGGAGCTCTTTGACATCCCTGACCCTTGATGAAGTGTTACAGAGCAAGCTAAGGTCATTCCAGAGGTTATGTTTTGATCCTCTGTTTCTTTAGGTCAGCAGTGAGTGGAGGGGATTAAGGGATTTTTAACAGTCTGTGTGAGGGGTCCACTGCTGGGGATAGCCTTGAAAAGAATGTTTGTCATTCCCACTGCCTGCTGTGGGAAACTCATAGGATCACTGCATCAAGTGCTGGGATTTCTAGAGAGTCTTGAGCAAGAAAGAGCCTGAGGCAAGACATATCTTTCTTATCTATCTGTGACATTTCTACAGGAGATGCTGTTTTACAGCTTTTTGATTGATTTCTCTTATAATCTTAACTTTAGATTGGGGGGTAAGGGAGTGGGAGAAAGTTAAGCATTTTTTCCAAAGACGTTCTCTTGTTTTGCTTTCGTGAAATTTAATTTATAGCTATTTAGATCACAATTCTTAGAGGAAAAGTAGCTTGCCTTATAATTTGCTATTCATCCCAAAACCTGTGTTAATTAACTAGCTCACGCATTCATATCCTTAAGTCACTTTGCTCAGCCTACTGGTGTTAACAAGTGATGTCAAAGTGTGAGTTTGGCGTGGGGGAAAGCAGTGCAGTACAACCAGGGGGTTCTGTGGGGCAGGCTGTGAGCCCCAGCCCTGGCATTGTTCACCTCTGCTGTCATCTGGGTGCAAACCCTCCCGCTCCCCTGTGGCAATGGAGCCTGTCCCAGGCACAGGATGCACCCACACAGGCTGATGCAACGTGGCCACAGGAAGGCTGCACTCCTCCACTCATTAGTGCTGAGAAACGAGGTTTGTTAGCTGGTGTGGTTCAGGACAATGCGAGTTTTTCCACTGCCAAGATCTGAACTGGCTTTTGTTTACATAAAGCACTGTATCACGCACTCCATAGCCAAAAGACACTAGAGATTAAACCTTTTCACTATTCTATCAGGATTTTAAACATACACATTTTTGTAGCTTTTATTCTGAATATAACACCCTGTTATTTTAGAGACCTCTGTGCCTGAAGGTCTCCAAGTGCTTTCAGGTTATTAACAAAATTCTCCATTGTTGTAGCCTTTATCTGTCATCTTCCTTCTGCTTGATTTACTGTAATGTCTCCCAGTGGCTGACAGTACTGCAGTCAACAGCAAAGCAAAGCAATCTTCCTTGTATTTGCTCTGCACAATACTTACACACCCTAAGTATAATCAGAAATTTTCTGAATTAATTCTGCCTACTGAATTCTGTCATTAAGGACAACGACTGTATGTCATAAAAATCTCTGAATCCCAAAAGATAATTTTGTACTTGAATATTTGGTGAAGAGAAAGGTCTTGATGATGTTTTCAGCATATTGTGACTTCATGATTTTGCATGTTCTATTGCTCAAGCCATCAGTTACTAAAGGCTCTTTGGCACAAAATGCCAGTGATATTTCAAGAAATAAATTGTATTGCTCAAAAACATAGTAGCACCCACAGACCAACCAAAAGGAAAGAGGTTTGTATTCGGAAGACACATACAGTGCAACCTGTCTAGTTCACAGGTGGGAGGGTCATTCTTGTCTTTTCATTGCTAATTGTGTTACAAAACTGGTTTCTTTCAACAGGAACTTATAATAAGATAATCGAGTTATGAATAATTTTGTTTACCAGACAGTTTTCCTTTAGGAATAATCTAATTGAAGTTTCTCAAAAATTTGTCACCTCAAATGCATCCTGTAGTTGGTCTCCTAGCACTTCTTCATTAGTGCTTCTTTCCTGGATTTGTCTCTCTTACCCTCAATGATTGTTCCAGAAGAATAATCTTTCAGTATTTTAATGTCCTCCCATTGTGAAGACCTATCACTTTAAAGATATAATTATCTTATTCTTTTCTTATGCTTTCCAAAAGGACAAGTATTTGAAAGAATACCTGTATTCTAAACAAAACATGTTAGTAAGAATGTAGGCTGAAAGGGTTATTAGAGACTAGAGACCCATGCTGCTCCCATCACTGCAGAATGTGAATATATTCCATGTAAAATAGCAAGGCCATTGTGGAGTATCTGTGATCTTTGGGATGTGTTCTGTCTCATCCTTTCACGTAATTATAAGTGGGAAATCAAATTAATGTCATAAACTGCTGGCTTTTGCAGTTGTAGGATTGTTGTATTGGGCTCTTGCTTTTTAAAAAAACAGCATTGCATCTACTGGCATGACACAATCCAAGAATTCTGTTCCATGAATGTTGTTTCTTTCCACATCTCCGATGAAATCTGCAGGTTGTTATTGCAGAAATCACAGCCCTTACTGCTGTCCATTGCCACATCAGCTCTAGGATTGCAGAAGTGAAAGTGTGAAGTGTGGGATCAAGTGTTCTGTGTTCTTGGATGGATGGATGGATGGCACCACCTCCACAGGCTTGCCTTCCTATTTTCTATTTCTTTCCTTTTTAAATTTCCCTCTCTCTCATTATTTCAAAATTAAGCCACATGAAACCTACCACCAAATATCTGTCTGCTGACCAGAGCTGTTAACTGCTGGTGCCAGAGAAATGAGCCTGGCCTGACTGGACTAATGAAGTTGGCCAAGGTAGTTAAGAGCAGCTCAAAGAGTCACAGTGGGAAAGGAAGGGAGAAACACCAATTTCTTATATGCAAGTATTAAAGGAAACCAGCTGCTCCAAAATACCCTTGGTTAGTGAATGTCTCCACAGGCAGTTTGCTAAGGGAGCAATATCTGGAGCTTAGTAAAGCCGACTTTTTAAAAAGCAGTACTTGAAAAATAGAAGGAATGAATTTTTTTTTAATCCCCTCCCCCTTTATAATCAAGTTTGCTTTCACCCTAGATTCGAACAAATTATATTTTTGACTTCTGCAGCCTTTTTTGCCAGACTCTTAAAGGGTTTATGGGACCATCCAACAGGAGGGCCCTACACAAGTGACTTCACCCTCAGGGTCAGAGCTGTGTGCTCAAGCCCTCTTCTGCTTTTTAGCAATTGAAGCAGCACTGGACTGCTTCAGCTCCAGAGTTTTTACTGTTGCTGCTGATTTTGCATGCTTTGTTGATTAAGCTCGACCACTTCCACTTTTAATATTTTTCTGGTTTTTTAGAAACAAAGACAAAAGTAAAAATTATTTGAAAATGGAACCAACAGCAAACGTGAAGCTGAAAGTCCTGTATCTTCCTTCCTTGGCATGTCATTACTGAGGGCTCTAAAAGACTCGTGTTTCATGTCTTGTCCAGTATTTCTTACAGTATAAACTAGCTACTACTTTTCAGTGCTGATAAATCCTGTCTCCTAGCTGGAGTCCAATGTGAGTAACTATATTCCTTGTACCTAAAATTGCTCAGCAGTTTCATTTGAACATGTTCTTGGCTTCCCAAGTTAAATTGTGCAGCTCATAAATTGCCAAATGGCAAGTGCCAACTCCTAGCTCTGTTTTAGATGTGCAAACCCTCTCAGAAAGAGGAGAAGGAATGTTAGTCCCTATAAAATTAGTTGTTTGTGCTTTTCCCTATGGCTCTTCATAGAGTCCAATACACATCTGCATTACAATGAGAAAGGAGTACAGTGGGGAGTATACAGGTGAGATTTGTTATGGGATCAGTTGTAATGAGGAAACAAAGCTGGTGGACTCACAGTCTTATCAGAATTCATCCTACAGCAGTTCTGTGCTGAGCTTTGTCCTCGCAAAGAAAACTGGTTTCTCTCCTTTGTCCTTCTTTTTGGTTTTTTCTTGCTTGTACATCAAAAAAAAGGTACAAAGGAAAAATGAATTATTATTTTTTTCAATATTACATTTTGTTTTTCTGCACCTCAGCTCAGTCGTACAGTAGGGCTGGGAGCATTGCCTTGCTAGAGCTCCCTGTGGTGACCACCAGCTCAGTGCTTTCAAGGAGTTATCCACTGGCTGGGAATCATTGCAGCACTGGTGCTCCTCTTGTTTTCTGCTGAGAATGTTGGACTGTGGTTCCAGCAAATGCTATTCCAGACTTTACTCAATTCCCACTTCTCTAGTCAGAGACTATAAGCAAGGGAGAGACCCAAGCCGTGTGGTGGTTCTTTTTCAAAAAACTAGTACAAGAGTTAGTATTTTGGGCAAAGTGGGAGGGTGTTTGGCCTTTGCTTGCTCTTGCTCTTTCTCCACAGAAAATGCTGCAGATTCTTTGTATGTGTGTGCACAGTGGGAGAAGATGCCCCGCTGAGATCCAAACACAAATGAAACAGAACTCGCAAAGTTCAAAGTTGACACAATCCAAGTTCTTGCTACCAGGGGGAAAAAAGCTCCTCTATTTTTCCTTTATTAAAACAAAAATCCCAAACAAACAATAAAAAACCAAAACAACCCCCACCCCACTCATCTTCCTTTTAAAATGTATGCATTTAAATCAGTGCACTGCTTTTAGAGAAGGGAGAGAGTTCTGTTCCCAAAGCCTGTTTTTAATCATCAGATGAATTTTGAGAAAACCTCTGAACATTCAGCACTTGTGGTCAGTTTTCCCAGCCCACAAAACTAGTGGGTTTTGCAGACATTCCATAAACACAGGAAGCTTTGACTGTGTCTCTAGCAGATAGGGAAACAGAAAAGTAAAATACACACAATATAAAGGCAAAAGCTAAACTTGCCATGATAGCTCAGAGGAATGTAGTCCACAAGTCTGACTCTGTAGCCAGAGCCAGATGTTTCAAACAGAATACCCCAGGTCTGCAAAGTACAATTCTCACATAACCTGCCTGTGTTTTCGATTTCTTTTCAATTATTGATTTTCCTCCCTGAAACACAGCACTTTATGTTCTCTTTGAGTCTTTGGTTTGATTTTGTTTCTTTGGAGGGAGAAAAGGGTTGGCATAAGGCGCCAAAAAGCTGTGCTGTGGAGAATTTCCATAGTGTTTAGATTCCTGATCATCTCATAACTGGTTCTAATTTTTATCTGATGAAATATTAGCCTCAATTTTATCTGCAGCAGGAAGTTTCATGGATTCATGGTTTATCCAAATTTTTATCTGTTTTAATTTTTTTGTCTTCCAGCTCCTTACTGAGTGACTCATTTTTATTCTGATGTAAGAGTAGCTAAAAAGAAATTCCTGGTTATCTTTTCCTGCCCCATTTGTTATTTTTATATAGCCTAATCATTTTTAGTCTCCTTCATAAAATAAACACTTAAGTTCCCTTCATCCATGATTTTTTTCAAAGAGAAGTGTTTCCTTCATCTAATTCCCTCCCCAGTCTTTCTCCTCAGCTTTGCTTTTGCCCAGTTGCTCACCAGAACTGAAGCCACTAATACAGGTGAACATATCCCTTTCACTTTCAAACAGCCTTTTAATATTGTAATTATTTTCTTTTCCATTGGAGTGTTAACCTTTCTAACCTCATCAGCCCAAGGAACAGAGATTTTAACAGAACAGTCAACAATTAGCCACCTGAGCAGTTATATTCAGTTATTAATAAGTGAAATTCAGAACCGTTTTCCCAAAGCCCATTACTTCTCTCTGAAAGGTAAAGAATTTGCCTGATGTTAGTCTGTCCACTTTTTTTCATTTCTACACCGTTAAAATCACAGGAGGGAACCTTTAACTGGGAAATCCTCAACACTTTATGATGATTTCTGTGAATAAGTTGTTATTGTTGGAATAGCTGAATCCAAGGGCTTTTAATCATTCTGAATTTAGGATTACAAACCAGAATAATGTAATGGTTTTTTAGAAGCAGTATTCTTTGATGATCTTTCTAATTTTTAATCTGTTTTCTAAAATATTCTCTTAATATGATTTCTCCTTTCATAGATCATGTCATCATTTTAGCCTGTTTGTCAACAGAAACACTGTTCTGGAAGTTTTTGTTCTATGGAAATGTTTCAAACTAAAAAAAAAATCAAATTAGGCAAAAAAAACACCCCAAACAAACAATTTTTAAATTTTCAGTGGAGTGAAAAAAAAACCCTAAGTATTTTCATGATATTGTAGCCTATTGGTGGTATTGAAATAACAATGGAAAACAAGAAGAAAACAGTTTTACTTTTAGTTACATGTATACTCCTGCAGATGTTTCATATTTCAATTGCACTTTTCTGTGGTAAATTCCTCTGTGAAAACTTTAGTTACCATTTCATCAAGAGAGGGCTCCTTAATTTTTGGTATGGTTTTGCTTTACCCCAACTGCTCTGTGTTAACAAAGACAAGTTAAAATAGTGTATCTTCTACTGCACTCTACAATTAGGAATTATAACAGCTAAAGTATTCAGGAAAAAAAGCCCAACAACTGATCATTATTGGGTTTGTGCTGGAAGCTGTTTCATTTGGTTTGATGAAATTCTCTCTTAGCATCCCAGCTGGTTTCCAGTTAAAATCTGCTTTTGGTGTATCCCTGCTCAATCCTTCTCCTTCTTCCTCGTATCAACTCAACCAGAAACCTGGAAATTCCTGTCCCATGACTGATGGACACTGCAGCTCCTCCCTGCAAGCCCTGCTCCCTGCTCCTTTGGGTGTGCTTTGAGACTGGTCAGTAATAAGGAACAAAAGACTCCTGGCCCTACATATTGTTTTCTTAAATTTGCTGGCAGGGTAGCTTTAACACTTGTCCCTGTTTCAGCCTTAAGCACAGAAATACCGGGTTTTACCAGGCACTGTGGTTAAATGGCAACATAGTAGATAAGTTGCGTGTTAAAGTGGCCTGAGTGATTTACAACAAAACCTCACCTAGAAAGGAACCCTGAATCAGCTGTTCTTCAGAGAGCTGGCAGCAACCTTGGAGAATTCCCTGCTGATAACCAAATGTAGTCTGACCCCACCAGGTAAAGGCTAAAACTGATTTACGTTGGGTTTTTCACATTGAAAGCATGCAATGCCTTTAAACCCTTACTCTGCTGAACCATTTTTTCCAGCAGTATTTTTGGCTAGTTCATACATCACAAGCTTCTATGGGAGATGTAGGCAACCCCTGTAAAGGCAGGGTGCTGAATGAGATTATGTGCAGGATTTCCAAGGTAGAAATAGAGCAGTGAGAGCCCCTGTTCACTGGGAGCAGCTGGTTCCCAGTGGAACAAAATGTCTCTGTGCCACCAGTGCCCTTGAACCCTAAAGGTTTTCACCCAGCCCTGTGTTTTTGCATATGAAGAGTTTGGGGTTCTGTGGCCAAAGATTGCTCACATTGGTGTTACAGACAGATATTGCATCTTTTTCTTGAAAATTAATGAACTGGTGGGGTTTTGTTTAGCTGCTCAGTGGTTTTATGGGGTTTTTTGCATGATAATTAGGCATGGAGAATTAAATACAAGATTTTAGAAACTTTGTTGAAGTAAAGGACCAGTATGAATAACAGTTACAGCTGTCAACATTTCTATGCTATTTTTAGGGGATTAATATGCAACCACAAAAATTTGTTCCAGGCAGACACTTGGCATTAAAAGATGCAGTCCAGGATTTTATTCCTTACGTTTGAGTGTAATCCATTAGACCATTTTTAAGTAGGAAAAAGACTTTGTTTTTAAAAGTTGAGATTCCTGACATAGTTCTGGTTTCAGAGGGAGTATTTAGGGAATGAACAGGGGCCACAGGACTCTGCCTCCTATTTTGTCCCCGTTCTGCCTCTCTTCAGCAAACCTGTTCTATGTTGTTATGTTTTTGTGCTCTAGCACAGCCTGTGATAGGGACAGATAAAAGTGTGTTTCTGGGTCTATTCTTCCTCATTTTTCTCTTTCATTCTCTTTCACACCCAGTGACTCTTGATAGCAGTTGAGGGCTTCTTTGGGAACTTCTGGAAAACCACATCTTGGTTATGTATTCTCTATTCAGTCACTGCTTCATATGCCCATGTGTAAAATAAATTAAGCACCCCATAATGTCCTGAAAGTTGTCATCTTTCCTCAGTCATCATAACTGCCTTCCAACAGATAGGTTTTCAGCTATTTCTGCAGTAAATGATTTATTGTGAAGACAGTTGAGCAAAAATTGATTTAGTCCCAATGCTCTTGCATGTTTCTACTGCCAAATTTCTGCTATTCTGGGGAATAAAAATTTAACATTAACATAGCAAATGGTTGATCTTAATTTAAAATAATAAGGAAACTCGGAAGAGGGAGAGGGGAAAAGTTTAGAATGTTTTAAAAATCTTTAAATTAGAGAGCGATTAAGAGAAAGAGAATTAGGAAATTTCATTATTATAAATTAAGAAGCCCTGAATGGAGGGTTCACTCAAAATTTTGTGAGTTGCAGAATGCTCAGCTGGCAGGGAAAATCACTCAGTGACTTGTTCATTTTTCTTTTAATCTTGAGTGTCTAGTTTTGCTTTAAAAATAAGCAGTGTGGGTTCTACGCTGAATTCCAGTCCTGAGTAACATAAACCCTGAGGGTTTTTTGTAAATTCAAACAAAAAATGTGCCATGAGGTAACAAAGAACCCACTATTCTGGGACTGAGTTTTTCTTCATACATTGCCTGTGAACTTAAGAGCATTACTTGTTACTGTTATGCTGTCTGTGATGTTAAATGGGGTTCTGAAGCTCTAAGATACGAGGAAAAAAATGCACTGAGGGATGTGTGCTTGTATTTGACACAAAAAAGAGGAAGAGCAGTACTGTAATCCCTGTGTTCCTGAGACCCAGCCTGTGCACATTTGCTTTGTCAGAGATTGCTCAGATTGCCCATGGCAAAGCTGACCAGGGGCTGGCCTGGCAGTCTCATGCCTTGGCCAAACTTCTTGTCACAAACGTATTTTATCAAAGACAAGGCTCTGTCAAAAGCACCTGCTGTGATTCTCTATAGTTTTTAATTCCTGATGATACTTTAATAAAACTCTTTTTAAATTTTTAGTGCAATTTTCTCCCCGTTCCCTTGATGTTGATGCTAAGATGTGCTGTATAGATTGCTAGAAATAATTAGGATATATCCTTGATAACAGCAGTGTTGTGGAAGATAGCAATATTCTTAGATGTTTTCAGTTCCCACAGTGTTTCACAAATAGCAAATTTTCAACCTGTTATAAATTTATTCACTTACTCTCACTGTACAGACTGAGAACCAGAGGCACAAAGCAGCTAAGTTACATGGCAAAGGCATTAACTGGGAATCAGTGATAAACCCTCATTTAGAATAGGGTCCCTCCTTCTGCTCTCTACAATGTTACGTGAGCTTTTCTAAAACTTGCCTGTTAATTTAAAAAGTCATGTAATATTTTTAGAATCCAATCCATTGAAACCATTCTGTTTGTCCTTTGTTTACTGAATTTAAATTTAAAGAATATGTTTCAAAGCTCTTATGAAATTTGGAATTGTCATTTATTGAATAAAGTACGTATTTTGGGGGAAAAAACAAAAAGCATTCTCCCCCAACCATTTTGTCAGAATTCTTGAGAGCTTAAGGTCTTCATGCTATGAAAAGCAGTTGTTAAACAAAATGAACTGCATGCAGGAAGTAGTGAGATTTAATGTCATACAAAGTTCAAAAATGATAAAAAGAAACTTAAAGAGCTTATTCTTAACACCAAACTCCTGCAGCAATACTGAGAATTGATTCACCTCAGGTAGGACATGGAAGGACCCCTTTGTTTTTGTTTTAAATTCGTTTTTTCACTAAAATTAAATATTCCATGCATAGTATTTTGGACCAAGTCACCTTTGATTATTTCTTTTTTTAACCTGTGATGCAGGAGTATATTATTCTCCCTGTATGAAAGCACTCAACAGCCAGAAGCAGGTATTTTATCTAGCCATCCATCCTGAGGCTGTATTTTGCAGAACAGGGGAGGTTCTGCAGATCCCCTGTTTAGTGAGAGGAGACAATGATCAGCTCTGCTCTGCAGAGAAGAGCCCCACATCAGCAATCCCAGCTTTAGCTGCCAGCAGGCTGCAGGGGCTGTGCTGGGCAGCATAACCTCATGCACAGGCACTCAGCAGAATTTGGTCCTGCCAGTGCTGTAAGTGCTAATTAGAGTTTCTACCTTTGTGTACTGAAGCAGTTCAGCTTCTGCCAGTTCTGACACTGCCTTGTCTGACACTTGCTTGGGTGCTCATTATATGATACATACATGCCCAAAGGATCTGTAAAGTGAACTGGGTAATAAGTGATGCTGTGGGAAGAAGAAAAAATAAATAATAACCATACCAGGAAGTTTTAAATATATCATTGTCCTAAGTACAGGAAATGCAATTATACCCTGGAGTGTTATAGAAAAAGGCATCTATATCTTGCTTTACATCAAAGTAATTTGGGAAGTATTTAGAGCGAACAAGAAGGGCTCAAGTGAAGCTCACAATATCCCCTAGTGATTTGAGTGGTTGTAGACAACAGAATGAAACTAGGGCTCTGCTTTTGCAAGGAAAATAACATGCAAAACACTCCTGGTTTGTGCCACAGCCCTGACAAAAACATGGTGTTTCCTTTTCTAATCCAAGTTACAGTTTAACTGCTCAGCATGTACCCCATCTTCTGACTCAGGATTTATTTCAGCAAACCAAGAGATCTTCAAAGGTAACTTACCTGTTAAACACTCAAATTCAAATGCATCACAGAATGTTTTAAAAGTCACCCTTTTTTCCTTAGTATTCACTTGTCATCAGTGTGCACTTGTTACATACTTGCTGAACGTTACTGGTTTTGTTAATAAAAGCAGGAGCAGATGACTGAACCCTGGCCAGATCTTGCCTTGAAAACTATTCAGGCTTTTGGGGTAATAGCAGAAACTAAAAGCTGCATATACAGAAGTTGAACTGGCATGCTGTCAGTGATCCAAAAACTGTCTCTGTTTCAGACTTGTTGTAGTTGTCAGCTTGAACAAGGTCCTCAGCAGGAGCAGCTGTTGGCATGCAGAACCTTCATTCTGTTGGTGATGAAACCAGTCAGAATGTCCCACTCAGGAGTCCCACTCATCTCTGTAGCTTAGATGAATGAGTCCAGAATATCTAAATCTCATTAACTATTAGCAATTGTACGTTTTGAAGTCTCAACTCTAAAGCTGTGTGCTAAGGAAAGGTTGTGAGCAGCCTTTAGTTTCATCAGGATTTGTGTTTGTTGTTCTGGTGTCAGAAGTAGTGTGTGCAGCCTGTGTTAGAAATCATCTTCCTTTCTCATAAACTGCTGAACTGAAATTGCAATCAACAAAGTAAAACTTTCGCAAGAAAGGCCAGTGGGGAATGGTGACTCTGGCTCAGCTCAGTGCTGGCTGCACTAGGAGGTGTGCAGGTGATTCTCTGTAAAATGTTAACTTCAGCCACGAGCTCCCGAGGGTCATCTGGCAGAGAGGTCTAGTAACAGTGCAATTGTTTGCTAAGCTTGTTGTTCCTGTAGACAAATGAATGTTAAAATAGCTTCTAATGAAACTTTAGCTCCTGGCTGGCTCCTAGGCTGTTATCCAGCTGTAGCAGCTATGCCATTTGAGTGCCAGTTTTCAATTCTCCTCGATTAACAATTCCTGCAGACCATGGCATGGCTGAGATGGATGTTAACCCCACTGACAGGCAGAGGATTACCACCTCCAGCAGGTTTATTGTTGACACTTGCAAACTGCTGCTTTGCTACCCCCTGTTACAGTGCCAGGAGGAGCTGGGAGAGGTGTGACACCAGGGTCTACACAGATTTCAAGCCAATGTGTTGCTCAGTAAAACTGAACTGAAAATTTGAAAAACAGAGGCAATTTTGCCTTCAGAATGAAAAGGAGCTGTGAGCTCTAATTGTCTGCAATGACCTTAATGCTTGAAAGTGGCACCTGCATGCTGAAATATGCATGTTGTGGTACACTGTATTAACTACTGGAGCAGCTTTGTGATGGGGGGACAGAGACTGCTCTCTCTGCTCTTGTTCGGGGGTGTTGGCAAGCCCATGGCAGTCTTGGATGCACCATCCTTGTGTAGCTTTCCCATGCAAATGTAAAGCCATTAATTTGGGCCTCATGGTATGTGAGATCATTTTAACTAACTCAAAGATTGTTTTCCTCTGAAGAAAAATAGTATTCTTCATTGAATTTGTCAGCTGGGTATTTCAGATACTCCCTTAGCATCTGGTAATCTGGTTCTTACATTGAAACTTAAAAAACATGTGTTCTGAGATTTGATGAACTTACATTCAAAACAGGATTAATTCCAGGATAATGATCTGGGAATTTATTTTTTTTATTTCATTGGGGCAGGGAGTAGTATGTAAAAGTAAATTATACAGACCCATGAGTTCTGCCCAAACAGCTTCTCATAGCAAAAACAGTATGAAGATTAATGGGAGCATTAAGTAATTTCTTTAACAATAAAAATATAAACTGCCAAGTAATTAGTGAAATGTTTCAGAGAAAGAAAAAGGAAGTAATGAGAGGATAGATTAGTATGTATTTGTTATTCCTATGGATTGGATTTCTTGTGTTTACTGTTGCTGAATCTCATTTGTCATGCTAATAACATATCAAGTTGCAAAGATCTCCGTGATACAAAATGCATGTTTGCTATCAGGGAGGATAGGAAAGACCAAGATAAGGTTGTGGGATACGTGGAGATAGATGTCAGGAGAGAGTTTGCACTTGGGCTGCACTCTTACTTCCTGAACTGAGACTAAACATTTTCACAGCTCTTGCTGTGGCAGCAGGTTTCAGGCTGTACAAATACAAGGTCTGAAGTGAAGGGGATAAAGTATTACTTGTTCTGCTACGTGATGAATGGTTGTTTATAAAATAAGGCTGCACACATCTGTCTTCCCTTTCTCTCTTCCCAGAAAAAAAGACAGATCAGAGACAAAAAAGACTTCTCTGGGTTTCAGTATATAATTTTTTATTTTATTTTTAAATATTTGTTTGTTTGTTTGCTTTGGATTTTTGTTGTTCCCCAGTGGGTGTATTTTTTATGGCAATAAGAAAACTTTAGCCAGACCTGGTAGGATTGGCTGTTGACAAAAATTTACACTGTTTGAAAGCACAGTCAGTTTGGTTCTCAGGATCTTCATACCAGAAAGGTAAATGTTCAGATCAAATAGAAAGTGTCCAGTCTTCCAGAAGTAATCTCTTTACCATATAGGCTTATATAATGAATTTTCACAACTTAATTACTTGTTTCTTTTCTTAAGGTATACACAGAGTTTGATTGAAATGGAATAATTCCTGGGAATCAAGTGTAATGTTAACTGTATTTGCTATCAGAAAATTTGCTTTTCCCAGAACCAAATTCATACAGCAGATATTCCCCATCCTGCTATTTCTTCTTGGTTAGGAATCTCTTAAGACTTCTGTCTAAACTCCTAGGTCATCAGTCATAGGCAGATAGGTTAATTTAGGTTGCATGAACATGGACATATTTTCCTACATCCTGTCCAAATTCAGATTGATGCCTTGATGTGTGACAACTGAGAACCTCCACAAGACAAAACTAAACCATGTCAGGAGAGGGGCACTCACATGCACAGCCCAGCAGCTTCTGCTCATTCACTTACTGGAGCAGCTTTTCTTTTTTCCTTCTGTGCTGGGGGAGTTGCTACTGCTCTATGAACTGCTCTGAACTCTGATATATGATTTCAGGACATTCCTAAAACACTTGAACTTCTCCCAGTTGCAGCCAAGACAAGGGAAATAGCTGCCTGCCCTGATATTTCTCTACAACATCTCCCTCTGTGCTGCTGTATCAAGGGGTGAACATCCAAAATATCATTAGGTTTCTTGATCATTGTTTTCCATTCCTGCCCTCATCTCCTCTTCACTGTCATTGTATGTTGCTGTACCAATAAGATCAATAACACAAATCTGTTAGGGGTATGTAATGGTAATTGTTCTTTTTTCTGCCAAGGAAAAAGATGCCCAACAAAACTGCAAAGTTAAACTTCAGGACACCTGGCAGTTCTGCAGATGTGGCAGGAGATGTTTCAATGACAGGGTATTTATTTATATATAGCTCAAGGCACTGGCAAATGTTTCACAGGGGTGGAACTCTGCCTTTGAAGGTATTGGCCACCTTGTTGTCCAGTACAGGGGGTCTTTCTACAACTCTTTCTCAACTTGCATTCAGTAGAACTGGTCTGGTATCATTTGGCATAGTGTAAATAAAAGGAGATCACAACATTTAATGCAGTTTCTGCACCAGTGTAAGGTCAGTACTGGACTGTCACCAGGAGAGTCGCTTCTTTTTGGATTTGTTGATTCACAGTTCTTCGCAGTTTGGTGTTTGGGTACAGCTGATTTTAGTATTTTTTTCTCCCCTCTCATTGCATATTAATTGCCCTTTTCAGTTACTCATCCTCTTCACCATTCTTCTTTTCTCTTGCACAATACCATCCTCTAAATCACAGTGGACTGGGTATGTTTTTCCAAGACTATTTTTTTAAACACTGGTATTTTAAACAGTAGATTACTGTAGTCAAATTTAAGTAAGTGACTTGAGTAGAGACTTCACTGAGTGGGACATAAATCCAACAATAATAAATACAGGTAAACAGTTTTAAATGATCTATTAATCTTTTCTTGGTCTAAAACTCTCTGAAGCTATAAAGAGAAGGATGTAGGAAGACGTCTTACCAAGAGTGAGCTTTGATTTTTGTCTTTCTGTTACTTGTTTTTTGTTTATTTTTTTTCAGAGAATTACATTAGTAATTCATAACTACCAGCTATAGCAAAACTGATTTAAAAAGGAAGCACAATACAAAAACTTGGGAGACTTGTTTACTCAGCTGAAATCTGGTGAATAACAGCAGTGCAATTAGAGTGAAAGGAGTCTTAGGGGAAAAAATAAGAAAGACCTTCTGAGAGCTATTTTAAGATCTTAGGTCATGAGTTAGGTCATGAGCTTCTTAGCATTTGGTGTGGTATATGAGTAGACCCTCAGATTACAGATCAGGGCAGGTGCAGAAGACTGTGCTATAAATACTTTTATCCTTAAGAAGTTCACTAATTTCTTGAATGACAAACCAGACAGAAACATTAGTTCTGAAGAGGAAAAATATTCAAATAATTTAAAGTTTAATTTTCGAACAAAGCATCCCATAGTTCTTAATTACAAAAGCTAAATTGCTCTCCACCATTACCTAGGAAATGTTACAGAAAACCTTTTGCAGGGTTACAGCATGTGTTAAGCATGACTGGCATGTTCTGGAGTATTTCTGTACTCATTTGCTGCCTACTGAGCTGTGCAGAGAACTGGACATCAGGATTCCTACCATCTATTTTGGGGCCTTCTCTTGCCTTATGGCTGGAGCATAGAGGACCAATTTTCCCAAAGAAAAGTTTGCTGGTTCTGTACTTCTTTTAGAAATATTGTCCCTCAATTTCTTTAGTGCAAAGCTCCTAGAGACCCTTATAGGATAAAACACACTCACTGTACTGATAAAACCTGTCTAATTTCATCAGTTTTGTTTTATTTGTTTTTCTAGGTGAATACAGATTATTTCAATTTCCTGCTTTTGATAACATGCTGCACACATGTTGCTGGCTCTCTTTTTCCAAAATGAACATTCCTGTTTTACAAAAGCAGATGAGGTCTGAGAGACCTTTGAGAAATTGGTTTGTATTTCATTTATATTTGCCTTCCTGTGAGGGAACACTCCACTTTTCAAATGACACATACAGGCCTGTGAGTTCACTCTGACTGACCTAATTTGAATCCTTAATAGTCTTTTAGGAGGGATGTTTTAAAGAACTGGCAGAACCAGTTGTAATATAAAGTTACGTGTCATTTCCTGTATATTCCTTAAAAATAAAGGAAAATTAAAAAAAAAGAGAGAGACCTAGAAGAAGTAGGAAAAGCAACTCCAAGGGCATGTTTGAAGTTTTTCCAAGTGATTATGCCCACCTACCCTTCTGCCTCTGACCAGAATCAACCCCCTATGACCAACCCAATCTATGCCCAAAAAGCAGATTCTCCTCAAGGCAGATTTCTGCCTATGTCAAGGGATATGTGACATGACAGAAACATTAATAGAGAAACAGGTTCCAGCCTTGCTCTGGGAAACTGCACAGTATTTTCAGTAAGCCTGAAGTGTGGCATCACCTACTCATGGGAGGATTTGTGAATTTCAGAACCAGGTATCCTTTCCTGGTGCTTTGTGTTGGCTGTCTTGATTTTCTAAAAAGCCCAATTAAAGTAACAGAATTTAAAATGAGGGCAGTAGCTACTCCCCAGAAGAAACTGAAACTGCTGCTAGGGAGTTCCTGCACCATTTATTGATGAGGTGAGATGAGATGAGATGAGATGAGATGAGATGAGATGAGATGAGGTTAGCCATTGTGGTAAAAAAAAAACCAAAAGGTAACAAGTAACATTTTAGAATTGGTATTATGTCAGAAAAACAAAGTTTGTGCTGCCTTCTCTTTTTCAATATGTAAAAATAATTTGTATACAATCTATCTTCACATATCAATTAAAGAGGGAGAGCCTATACAAGCTATTTCATTTCCAAGCCTATCCTTCTTAGCCAGCTGGAACAGAAATTTCCAAGTAATTGACATTGTTAATGAAAGGTATAGCAAGCATGTTTACACATGTCTGTACGTTTTGTATTCTCTCCAGGAGGAAAAGAAAAATTAAACCACCATCAGCCAGTTCAGCCCCATGGATACAGGGTCATCTTGCTATAAACAAAGCTTTTTAACTCCACATTTAAAATAAAGGAAAATTAAAAGATTTTGTTTTTCTGTGGAGATGATGACATCCTCCAGGTATTTAAAAAAACCAACTCTGAGTTCCTTTCCTTCTGTCCGTATCTCATACTTTCTCACGTATCCTAGAGGCTCCCATGTCATGGCTGACATTCTTTTAGAAAAATGGAGCTCCACAGGCATTTTTTAAAGAGCCTATCAGCACCACTCCCAAATCAGCCAGACAGGATACTGTTTGTTTAATTTTGCAAGACATTTGCTTTCCCCAGAGTGAGAAGAGCTACCTCAGTGAATTCCCAGCCATGATACTCTATGCTTTTTAAGGCATCTTTTGTGGCAGAGGGATGAGTTCTCCTAAATTAGGGTCAAAACATACTGATACATATAACAATGTAATCAGATTGTTGAACAATATGTAACTGTCTTTTAAATATTCACCATACTTATATCAGAAAGGCCCTAATGTTTCTAATGGACTGTAGTGTAAAATCAAGGTAAGTGCAAAGAGAAAAACTACACTAAAGAGTTGGTTGTGGCTCAATCTGCAGGCTTTTTCAATACTCTCTTCTGTTGGGTTTTAAAACATTCTGTGGTAGTGCAATGTTTTGCTTAATAATTTTTACTGTTACTGTTGTAGTAGTTTGATTATTAGACCAATGCAGTGACAAAGGACTAGGTGAGAAATCATCTTTTCTTCAAGCAGGCATAAGGAAAGCTTCTACTCTGATGGTGGACTTCTGCTCCCTGGTAGCAGTGCACATGAATCCCCAGCCCAGTTGTGAGCCTCTCTGACCTTGGTATAGTCACAGCTGAATTCAGAGTATGGCCTTTCTCTGCACTGGGGAAGGTAACTGTTGGTCTGAACCCTCATCAGGGGGCTCTGCTATCTTGTAGAGCTGAAGTTTGTGGTGCCTCCAAGGCCTGCTTTGCAAATCCAGACCCTACTGCTCTGGCAAGTACCATGGGCTGTAGGACATTCCCTCCTCGTCCAAAGTAACATCAGTTCAGCTGATCCAGTGACAGCACCGGGGAGGAATTTTCTGCTACAACTACTGAGTGTAGACAAAGAGGCTGCTTAGTTTTCTCTTTGTGCAACCCAGATGCTGTGGGACTCATGCACATCCCTGTGCTTTCTACCCTGTACGAGGGAGTGTGTGTCCTGAGGACAACATGTTGTGTCTTGCTCATTCTGCTGATGAGACTATGAGAGACCTGCCAGAAGTGAATTAAATAGGTCTCCACTTAATTATATGTTATTTTGTTAATTGTCTCTCCGCTGCTGTCCCTCTCTGGCATTACAGAAGAGTGCAAGTCACCTCAGCAGCTGGTTGCCCTGCCCCGGCTTTTCCCGGGCTCCATCCCTCGCAGCTCTGGGCACCCCGGGCCTGTCCCTGCCGAGGGAGGTCTCGGCTGCCCTTCCCTTCCTTTCCCTTTCCTTCCCTTCCCGCTGGCTGTGCCCGTGGCTGTGCAGCACCGAGGCACGGGTCGCTGCGGGCCGGGAGCCCGGACAGCACTGCAGGGCAAAGCGCTGCCCCTAGAAAGCTCTGGCAGCTCTGCTCTGCCCCGGCACCGCCCTGGGGGTCAGCATCGCACCTCAGCCCCTTCCCCTCGGTGCGGGGCCCGGCCGAAGCGCTGCCCTGCCCGCAGCCCTGCCCGGGTCTCGCCGCCGAGTCTGGGCTTCGTGCCGGGCGCTGCACGGGCCGGCCCCGCCGCCCGCATTTGCTGCGGTCTGGCTCTTGAGTAGAGGTGCCCCCTCCTCCTGCTGCTGCTCCTCGGGCTGCCGGGGAAGGTCTCAGCGCCTTCGTTCCGTTCGTGCATGCGGTTAACCCCTCACTGCCCGTCCCGCAGCCGCTGTTCCCCTGCCGCCTGCTGCCATCGGCCCCGCCACCCTCCTGCAGCAGAACGGATGGATGGGGATGGGGACGGGGACGGGGACGGGGACGGCTCCGGCACGGGGCTGGTGTCACCCAGGCGCTCTGCCCGCCGCTGCAGCCTTCGCGCCCGGCTCCGCCGCCTCCCCGCGCTCCTGCTCGCCGCCTT
>VZRZ01003355.1:121657-150202 GCA_013398175.1 Climacteris rufus | reverse complement strand
CGGCTGCCCCGCGTTGCTGCCCGGGCGGCCGCTTCCTTGGCCGCCGGGATGGTCGGTACCTGCCCGGCCGCGGTGCTCGGCCCGGTGACCCGGGGGCTGCGCTCCGGGACTGCGCTGGGTGTGCTGGGCAGCAGCAAAACGCCGAGCTGCAACGAGGTTGAACTCAGACGAGATGTTTGAGATTACGTGCTTTGTATTAGGCTCTGAGCAAGGCTGCGTGATTGTTTTCCCCCCCACAAGTCGTAGTTGTCTTATCCCGTGCAAAGGAGTTCGTCAGGGGGCAGTCAGCATGGCGGCCGCTGGGAAGCACGTAGGGCTGAACCTGAGATGGGCCGTGGCACCTGGCGACACCGCAGCCGCTGAACATCTGTGCCGTGTGTTCGTCAAAACTGCTCGCCGAGAGGGGAAGGGAGCACTGGGTTTGGTTTGAGGCAGCTGAGGCAAGATCAGGTGTGAGCAGTGTAGGCTTATGTAGCAGAGAGATGTAATTATGGGTGGCAGTCACAATAAAAAAAACCTGATAGGGCTGTTGTTTGTCTTGCCACTGACCTTTGGGAATTCCAGCAGCTGTAACTTTGTGTTTCCTGCTGTAAAATGTACGGTGTTCTTTGAGGTAGTTTTAGTGTCTTCAGTGGTTGTATAAAAGTGAAGCAGAAGAACAAATTTCTTGTGTAGTTTATTACAACAGAAAAAATGGTGATTATTTTATTTCCTTATAATATGGTGCTTTCTGCACATTCTGGGCAGGAAGTTCAAAGGAAGAGCCTCCTGATTACTTGCAGGTGATCTTTCTTGTGGACTACAATATGGCTACTTATGCTTGTGTAACTTGCATTCTTGCAGATCACTTGGCATATCCATTTTTTTCAGTAAAGGGCTATAAGTCATTAACTTATTTCATAAGGGTTTCTGTTTTAAAAAAACTTGTACTTGTTTTCTAAGCTTTTGGAGTAAAGGACACTTTTCCTACTTTCAGTAACAGGTATTATTCTAAACAACATATTAAGGGATTTCTGTTGCAAGAGGAAGCTTTGCTGTTACCTTTTGTGGCAGTAGGAATAGTGCTGGAGAAATGATCACAGCTTTCTGGTGAAGTCTTCCCTTAAGAGCTCAGCTACATTGCAGTAAAGCCTAGGACCCTAAAGGTTAATGTTTGTCTCTTCCCCGGGGTTGGTTTACGCAGAGGATGTGGAATTCTGCAGAGTACATTTACATGGCATTTAAGTTTTTGTTTGGTGGGGTCAGTGCTGGGGTGAATAAAGGCAGAAGACAGAACTCCCAGGCACATGTAGACATGTGCCTTTTCTACAGTGCTGCTACACAGAGGGTTTTTATTGCTGCAGCTGTATTTCTGCATGCTTGGGGAGGGAGGCTTTGAGAGCACTGCAGCCAGCGAGCTGAGGTGTGAATCTGACCCTTCCCTCACTGCAGTGCCTGACATGTACAGCATGTGACCAGCTGGCCTTCTTCTGTGGGTTTTTTTCTCTTCCTGTGCAAGGTACAGATACGCAAACAATGAGAAAGCTGTGGCTGGGCCCATAGCGCAGCCTCCAGCTTTGATTGTTCAACCAGATTGTTGAAAGTTTCCAGGCTGTGATTCGCAGCCGTTCCCTTAAAAAAGAATCTTCTGTCTTGAGTACAGACATTGCAGGGAACTGTTGGAAATTGTCAAAATGCGTTTTTTTCCCACCTTCTGGCAAACGGAATCACCCTTATAACAGTAATAATTAACACCCAGTGGTAACTTTCCCATGTCATCGCTCATTGTAAAAATATGTGGTGTACAAGAGCTCTGGTGGAACCGCAGGTTGTGTTTGCCTGGTAGCTGTGGGAGTGCCCCAGTGTCACTGGGGTTTTTTCCTTCCTGGCCATAAAAGGAGAGAAGTCCTGCTCTGCAGCACAATCACTTGGGCCATGTAAGGCTGCTTGCTAAATCCTTACTGAGGTACTGCAGCAGGAAGTGAAAACTTGAACTTTAGTCCCCATGTGCTTTCAGAGCACATTTAAAGCTCTTATCACGATGAGGAGTCTTGACATGATAATAATTAACTTGTTACATTCAGATTTCCTTAGGATAACATTTATGAAAGGTTACTTTCTTTCTTAAATCAGAAAGTTCAAGTTTTTACTGTGTAAAGCCAGAAGTCTGAAAATACAAGTTTGGAATATTACAGCATAATTACATAGCTATATATTTTATATTTGGATTATCGTGGATCACTAAGGATGAAGTCACTTCTCCTGGTTCTGTGTGTTCACTGCCAATACATATTAATACTCAAAGACGTAGTTGCTTTCCTGTTTGTGTTACTTTCAGTCATTCTAGCTGGACATTGTTACTTTTATGTGAAAGGTTGTTTTACTTGTCTGGCCTGTAAGTTATTCTTTCTTGTGTTACACACAGCAAAATTTTTGCTGAGACCAACTGTATCCAGGTACCTCTGGTTGGAAAAGGAAAAAGTACCAAACTGATACTTTTGGTATCTACTTTTGCTAGAGGGTTGGTTCCCCCCTCAACTAGACATCATGGGAAATTCAGATGTGTACTTCCTAATATATAACATATCTATATCTCATATATGTTAGTTTTCAGTACTAATTAAGAGTGTTATTCTCTGAAATAATTAACTTTTTAGAATAATATATATATTTTATATATACTCTGTGTTTAATATAGTTTTGCAAGAAAGCTTAATAATGAGGTTACCACAAGAAGGCTGTTGTAGAACTTACCCTGCAACTTAAGCAAGTGTGGGTTTGAGGTTGTCAGAAGTAAGAGCTCGTAATGATACGAGGCAGATGAGTTGCAAGTGTAATATAGAAGATTAAGTGAACAGGTAATTCAAGAGAGGCAAATTTAGGGGAAGTTTGAGGATGGCACTGTGGGAGGAGAAAAAAAAGTTTTAAGTGATTGCTGCCTGTACCAGGGCCCTTGCTGGTGCCTTTTTTGTCAACTCTTGCACAGCTTGCCTGTAAACAAAACTTCTGGGTGTTTGGGCACTTCTGAAATGTTCTCATGCTCTCTCTGTGTCAGCTGTCTCGTTGCAAATGCTGATCCCAGGTGTGTTTTTACATGTTTATACTGAGCCCTTCTTATGGAACCCAAGGAAATGGTGGGACAACTCTTACAAAATATGGTGAAAGGTCGTAAATAAAGGATTGGGGTGACAGAAGAATTGGGTAATTGGTTTGTGTTGCTTTGAGTTAAAAAAGGGGAGGTCTGTAAATACAATGACAGAAAATATTTGGGTAATTATACATAATTCTTGCAGTGCAGGTCTTTCTAGTACAAATTGTACAGTCCTTGAAGTGCTTCATTGAAAGGAAGCATTAATCACTTTTTTCCTCTGTTAAGCAATAACCTCACAATTCAATGAAGGCATGTGCATCTCTGTGTATGGACTTTTTAGAGGACGAAGTCAGAAATTACAGAAGTGCTGTTAAATGGCACTGGCAAGTACTAGCAGGTAATGGGATAACCTTTTAAAAGAGAAGCTCTGTGCCTTACTATGAATTAATTTCTGTTCTTCCTGTGCCTAGGCTGAGAGTGAAGTAGCTTCCCTGAACAGACGCATCCAGCTGGTTGAGGAAGAGCTGGATCGGGCTCAGGAGCGCTTGGCTACTGCCCTGCAGAAGCTGGAGGAGGCCGAGAAGGCTGCAGATGAGAGTGAAAGGTGGGTGGGGCCACGCCTGAATGGATCATTACCCTTATGACAAAGATCGTAATTGCCAGGGTGTGGGTTAGGGAAATAAATTAAACCACTCCTATGTCTCTGAACATGTGTGAGCTACTCTTCCTTTGCGTACATGGATTTCAGTTACAGCTTGTCTGTAGGAATGCCCAGAATACCCAGGCTCGAGTTCTTTGTCAATTGTATAATGAAATTTAAGTGTGGTAGGCCTTTTGATGTATCATGTCATATCCTGGGAAAACTGCCTGGCCCGACCCAGACTTCTCTAATTGGATGACAACTTCCTGAGGTAGTCTGGTGCTGTTGGGTGATTCTTGGTTTCATTGTGGGTAGAAAATCTCACTTGGAGAATAGCAAAGTGCTGGAAGAGGCTTTGGTTTGCCTGTTGGCAAGATGAGTATGTGAAGGTATGCAAAGGAAGGAGACTGATAATTCCTTCCGATTTCCAGAAGTACATAATATAAGTTAGGACCTCCAGATTTGTGACATTGGAAGATTTTCTCTCTTCTATAAATTGTATTTTATATCTGTGGTAGTGCCTTTTATTGTGAAAGAAACCCACACATTCTGCGTGTGTGTTTCTACCTCAGTAATGAGGCAACTTGTTAAAAAATGCCAGACACTGAGTGTGTTATAAAACATTTCAGATAATTTGGCTCAAATGTGTGCAACACACAACATTTCCTGTTATGAAGGAGTTAAATTTCTCTTACACAGAGCACAGAGAGCTTCTAGGGCTTTGACATGGCAAAACCCAGGGGAGTCTGGCCCATAAACATGATTCTTGTCAGTCCTGCAAGGGTTGTAACATGCTGCTGATGAGTGGAAAAGCACAGATGTTTTCAGTCTTCTCATAAGGTCTGTAGCAGCAACACCCTTTCTTAACCTTTCTGTAAAATTAGGGTTTTCCTCCAACTCAAAATGCAAAAGAATAGTACAGCTGAACTAGAGTAAGAGCTAAACAAATCACACTTTCTTCCTAAGACATATTTTGTTACTTGAACTGAGATGTGAATGCACAGGACTTGCTCTGTGGTGTGAAGACTCAGCTGTCTGATGTGCTTCCTTCACCTGAATACAACTGTCTGAAAGTCACATTCCACAGGCAGCATAGCTGGAGATCAACTGGCAGGCCCTGAACCTTGCATTTCCTGTTTTTCACGTTTTTCAGAGGAATGAAGGTCATTGAAAATAGAGCCCAGAAGGATGAAGAGAAGATGGAAATCCAGGAGATCCAGCTTAAAGAAGCAAAGCACATTGCTGAAGAGGCTGACCGCAAGTATGAAGAGGTCAGTTCATGAGTGCAGGTCATCTCTTTCTAAAGCCCATTAAGTTGTGCCTGTAATTTTGTTTTTTCTCCTTTGCCTTTTAAATTCAAAAGATCACGAACGCCATTCTTCCCAGCTGTGGAAGGAAAAATGGGCACCCAGACACCTGAAGGGACAAGGTGGCAGGAGAGCTGTGCTTAGATCTTTGCACTAAAATGTTTGAGAGAATTTCCTAAGCTCTTAGGGACAAAAATTTTTCTAAGCTGTCTTTTGGTGAATGAAAGAGAAGTGTTAAAAAAATGTCAGATAACTAAGTCTCAAATAAATAATGAACATATCACATCATCAAAAGCCATGTGTTGACCAAAAAATGAAAAGAGGCCCAGCCCCCTGCTTTGTAGGCTCTAGAAAGAGGTGATGTGTGTGCAGCAGCATAACATCCCTGACTGTCCCTTGCCTGTTCCTCTAGGTGGCTCGTAAGCTGGTGATCATTGAGAGTGACCTGGAGCGGGCTGAGGAGCGTGCTGAGCTCTCAGAAAGGTAAGGGTGGAACTGCCCTGGGATGTGTATGAGGTGCTAGAAGAGAACTGTAACTGCATGAAATGTTGGCAGCACACTGTGTGTTCAGCTCAAAGCTATGTTTTGCTCATTTACTGTAATCGTTGAGAGAAATGTCAGTGCCAAAGTAAATGTGTTGCTGTGTGTGTGTGCGTGTGTTTTGTCACTGCATGCTGTACCTGCACACTGATTTTGTGAATGGCTTTTGTGCATTTCATGTGTTCACTAACAGCCAAGTCCGACAGCTGGAAGAACAGTTAAGAATAATGGATCAAACCTTGAAAGCATTAATGGCTGCAGAGGATAAGGTACTGATACTAATAAACAGTTTTTAGGTTTAACTGCAACCCAAGTCTTTCAGCTTCCATAGCCAGTTAGCTCACTCAGTAGTAACAAATAAGTCCTTGCTGTGCTCCTTCCTCTCCTTGCATCTTGCTTTGGTGGTTTTCTTTGGTCTCTTTTTTTTGTTTATTTATTCATTTTTACCTTTAAAACTGATCTCCTGTGCAGCCAAAAGAAGCTGAACTGTCTCATGTGTAAAAGCTCTGTAAACGTTTCTGTGTAAGCCAAGGGCTGTAGATAAATTTCTGTCTGGTCATCGTCTTAATGTGCACTTAAAATGGTATTTGGCATCACAAAGAGTTGCTTTCAGTCTGTGATGGATCAGCTGCTTTTGAGGCTGTTCTTTTGCCCTGTAATTGTTTTCATTTTTCTCTACCTTTTCCCCCTATTTTCTCCTGTTTCTTTTGCTTGACTGAATCTTCCATCCGCCCCTTTCCTGCCTTCCCTCCGAAATAACAGCAAATGTGCTGAGCTTGAAGAGGAGTTGAAAACTGTGACCAACAACCTGAAGTCGCTGGAGGCTCAGGCTGAGAAGGTAGGCCAGAGACTTAGGTGAGAATGTGTCCCTTATGTTGTCACCTGGCCTGTGGGGTTTTCTTGATGCTGATCACTTTGCAGCATTTCAGCAGGGCTGTTGTCAGTAGAAGCATTTGCACTTACCACTCAATTCATGTTTGGCTCCTGTTGGAACATAGCATATCTTCTAGTTCCAAATAGGTCGGTATTATTTGGCCACATGTTCTGTTGAGTGCTCTGACAGGTTTAAGTATTACTTACAGAATGTCCCTCAAAATGGCATTGTGTACTAACATTAAATTTCTCCAAAGAACACTCCTCATTAAAACTGTAGTACTAATCTCCACTCCAAAAGTTCCCACCTTATTGCACTGGAATATCACTCACAGGAAGTTTGAGTCTTGTAGTAAACTGTGTTACCACAGTCTTGCAAGTGGAATTAATTTAGTTATACATATATTAATTTCTTGTGTACAGATGATCAATTAGAAGAGAGTTTCAAGTGTGGGGGTTTTCTGGTATATTTAGAATACCCTGTCTAATACCAGTGATCTGCTCTCTAATTACAGTACTCACAGAAAGAAGACAAATATGAAGAGGAGATTAAAGTTCTGACTGACAAACTGAAGGAGGTAAAATTAGAGCTCTCTTTTGCAATGTATCTTCCAATGTGTCTTTGATTCTTTTAATATAAACATCTTTGATTCTTTTAATATAAACACTACTTTGATGCTGTAAGGATGAACATACCATTTTGGAAACAGTTTAGTGTTGAATATCTCCCCTAGAAATTAATGTATATTAGCTTTATTATATGCCTCCTCTCATCGTACTTTTTTGTTCATTTGAATTATTGCTCCTCTATTCCCAAGTATGATGTGTGTGTTTCCTAAAGTAGTCTGTGCTTGTCTTGACCTCAGGCTGAGACCCGTGCTGAATTTGCTGAGAGGTCAGTAACCAAGCTGGAGAAGAGCATTGATGACCTAGAAGGTATGAGGGTTTTGTTTTTCTACTTACTATAGAAATACATCTCTCTTATTCTGCTGTTGTGTGGGGGGTTTTTATTATTGGGGTTTTTTTTTTGTACTCCATTCTCTTCAGTACCCAGTGGCCTGACTTCTCCCATTTATATAAATGGGTCTGCCTAAAGTGTAAAATAGATAAAACATTTTCCAAATGAAATGTATTGATAACTTAAATACTTCAGGTGAACAGTGTTTTGCTCTTGCCTGTTCCTTTTTCTTTCTTGTTCTCAGACTCCTTTCATTTTTTTGCTTTATACTCTTCTACTTGGAGGTATATAAATGTGTAGGGTAAATGATCATATGGTAAGTTTTATTATCATCTTAGTAAAAAGCTGAAGAGTTGCATTATGATTGCAATAATTAGGACTGTAGCAAGCTAACCTAATTTATTACTGTGGTAAATGTGGGTCAGGACAGGCATTTTGGGGCATAGACCAGTTGTTGGTTTTCAGTAAAACTAATGATTGTATACATAATCAGAAGGACAGCTTATTTAAGTTTCAGAGAGTTTGTTGTAAGGTTTTGATAAATCTGTGAGAACTGCAGAAGTGTAGTAGAATGTGCTTTCTATCTCTGGAGAAAATAATTCAGTAGGGCTTTGTAATTAGAAGTTACATGGAGTTCACTATTTAAATGCATTACACTAAGTCTAGGGTTTTGAGAAACTTAATTGCTTGGCGTGGCAGGGTGGATTGTGCATGAAGTAGCCTGAGTATTGCCTAAGTAGCTGCTGAAAATTTATGATTACTGACTCAGGAAGGAAGCAGAGAAGAAAGATAAGTGTTGAGAAGGAACAAAAATTGCTGTAAGAAGCTGAGTTTAGGACATGACACAGACCAGGGTGATTTAAAATAAAAGTGGTAGAAAATGGAAACGTCTCACTTGAGCCCCATTTTTGGATTATTTCTCCCTAGTTCTTGTATGCCTTCCTAATCTTCATTAAAACAAAAATCCAGGCAGGGGAACGTGGATTTTTGCTTCCTTTGTGCTCTTTCTTTCCTTGGTTTTCTTTATATCTCAGGTTGCCCCGTTGGCAGTGCAGTTAATGAACTTGTTGCATAGAACTGTTCACTACTGGTTTCTTTTCTCCTTCTCTAATTTGGTTTCATTTTGCCTGTCACAACCCTTCTTTCTGTGCGCTCTTCCCATTTCCTGCGCCTTCTGGATGGTATCCCATGCCACCACCTCCACCTTCCATCCCACGGCCACACTGCATTGCCTTGCACACCTCTGCCTTCCCTGGGGGAACGTTAGATGAGCTCTATGCTCAGAAACTGAAGTACAAAGCCATCAGTGAGGAGCTGGACCACGCTCTCAATGATATGACTTCCATGTAAATGTCTTGCCAGCCTGTGCCTGCTCCTGCCCCCCTGCCCTCACTGATTGCGCGGTGCCGGCCTTGTGAAGTGATGCTCCCTGTGTAGGGGGAGCTGCTTTCCTTTAGAGACAATAGGTGTACAAAATACCATGAACAATTGCTTTACCGTGGCAAAGTGTGGGTGAGTGTTGTGCCAAGCCTGGTAAATTCTCATGGTGATTTTGTAAGCTTGTGGTTACTCTTTCATTCCGTGTCTGCAATCCTTGTGTCTTGTGGTTGCCCTTTGTTTGCAGCTCTGTTTATTCTTTCAGTTCACCTCTGTTCAAACATTATCTATCAGGCCCATCATGTTCGTTTTGTCAAAGAAAATTGCCTTGGTACATGCCACATTCAGAGTGTATTCTTTTGCCTGCTGTCATAGTTTTGGTCTGGCAAAGTTCCTACAAAAGTGTCAAAGAAATTCAGATTTAGCTGTATTCTCTATTAATGACAGTAGGAAGTGTTTGTCTAAATTTCCTCAACTGTTCTGAAAATTTCAGCTGTTATCACTAAATTACAAATGTGGAAATGGTTTTAAAATACTTGACAATTTAAACCCATAAGGGTGACAATTGAATTGTAGGTTGCTTCTGCATTTTTTCTGGATGGTACTAGTAATTTAATTTGCATACCAAAAATGTGGTAATATCAACTTTAGTCATAAGGAGAAAAATAAAGAGTGGCAGGAAAGCAGGAGAGTCATCAGCTGCAAGGTGTGACTAGTTCATGCAGTGTTTGACACAAACTTCTTCCAGGGACCTAAGCTCTGAACAGAGGTCAGCTGTGCTCCCCCTTCCCTTGTCCACACCTTTCACTTGCATGAAGCCTGGGCAGCTGCCAGGGAAGGGAGGAAGAGCTGTGGCTCTCAGGTGCTTATGAGGTGCAGTGTTCAGTCCCAGCATTCCCTGTTGGAAGCCTTAGCATGCTTTCAACAAGGCATAAGATCTGCTCACAGCTTGAAATGTATTTTATGTGCACCCATATTTTAAATCCCTTTTTTCTTTGTGATTTTTTTTGTCCCCATGTCTGTTCATTACTTTCCTCCCTCTCCCTACCAACATTTTAGTAGAGGTCTAATACTGTCTGCTTTGTATGCTTTGATTTTATTTTTTGTTTTTAAATTCCCTCCCAACATATGCTTTTGCCCAGTGACTTATCAAGCAAGTGGATTTCTTTTTTTCCTCCTCTGTGTACAGAGATTACAGTATTTCTTTAATTTGGGATAGATCTAAGTGGAAAACAGACTTTAAATTGTACTCTGCTGGTACCTGAGAACATGACTGTAGCAATTCCAGTCCCAGCATGGTGTGCTGTTTCTCTAGCATAGTCATCTCGGCATGCTGGGCTCTGCTGTGCCATTGCTGCTTTTTTGGAAGTCTTTACTGCACCTTTTTTCATTTTCTACCTTATCTCACTTTTTCTTTTCATGCAGATAATTTTCTTTGCTTCACTTCTTCAAAGACATCTTCATCGGGTTGGATAAAACATCTTTCCAAGCTTTGGATGTTTCATGGGTTCATTGTCCTGTCTTCTAGCTTAGTTGACTCTTCCTCTATCACCTGTCTCAGAACATGCTCTGTTTGTGCTCTGCTGTACAGAAACTACATTTCTCAATGTAAAATAAATATCCCAGCTGTATCCCTTTTGCTATTCCTTTGCCTTTTATTTATTTAAATAACTATTTAAGTTATTAATAAAATTTGTGCTTTTCTGCCATTAGGGATTTAATTTTTTTGTGTTTTCATTTTTTAGCTGAAAACACTTTTGCCTGAATGTTGACAATGCCAAGCCAATGAGTGCAGTGTGGGGGATGAGAGTACTGTTCTTGGTGTGAAAACTGACCAGTTATTATCTTAGTTTTTCTCAAACTGTGATGCAGATAAAATGACAAATAGATGTAATAGGAGTTTTTCCAGTTGTTATTATTAGGCCAGAATTTGCAAGGACACCACTTCCTTGGGGTCACTTGGCCGTGGGAGCATGGCTGAGGGAACAGTTACATCCTTGATATAACCAGATTTCTCACTTAAAAGCCTGAAATTTTTCCCTAGCTTGATGCTGAAGACTTCTTATTTTTATTTAAATGTGTTTGTTCATTAAGTATTTGAGACAGATTTAAAGAGGCAATATCAAAAACTTTATATTCTTTTTTTCACCCCAAAATAATCCTTGAAACATCTTGCAAAAACGTTTTTCCCCTTTCACACCTCAGTTATTCAGCAAAGATGTTACTTGCTAACATTTTGGGGTTTTTACAGTATATTTTTCTTGAGTGCCATGATAGGATTGGAAGTTCCATCAGGGAGGTTTTGGTAGGTTTCCACTTAGTTCAGACTTGTCAGTTTGAATTGCAGACTCATGAGCTGTTTCAAAACCAGAGTAGGAAAATTCTCATGATTATACTGAATTCTCATATATAATTCTCATGATTATACTATTAATGAAATGATTCTGCTGCAAAGTGGAACATCATGGATTTCAGGTTTGAAAGCCTGAACATTGGCTTTCAGCTGATTTTGCCAGTGTCTAATTAGGGATGAAGTATTAAATGCTGACACCTTGTGCTTTTTTTTGTATTATTATTTGCAGCTAGGGAGTTTATTGCCTTATTTTAACTTTGTTTACATCACAGTGAAAGAAGTTATTTTCCAGTTCACATTAAAGTGAGTCAGTTTAAACTGGATTGATTTCTGGTGATGCTGTCACGCTATCTGTTGCTGAAGATTCTAAGTCACCAAGGCTAAATAAACTCATTATCCCATAGCTGAATTGTAGTTTTTAACTTGTAGAATAATGTAAATGTCTCTTTCTTGTTCAGCTTCAGGATTTTCCAGCAGTGCAATCTAGACTAGATTTTCTCCCCTCCTCAAAACTTGTTTTCCAAATAAGGCTTGTAAATGGATGCAGTGTCTTCACGGGCTGCCATCCTTGGATAACTTTGTCATATCCCAATTTTCTAGCCCATAACACATCCTGATGTTGCTGGCTGTGGGGATTAGCCCAAATACAGGATGCATATCAGCAATCACAGAGAGTTCAGGTAATAAAGTTCAGTCAGTTACTACTCATCAGTTGAGATACAGTCAGTGTGTCTATACACTCTGTGTGTTGCAGCTGAAAAGCAAAGTGCTGTGTGTGAAGGTTGACCAAATATAATGGGATATATCAAAGTTAACCAAATATAACAGATGAGCACTTGTAAAATGACTGAAGTTAACATGGTCAACTTCCCAAATGCAAGAGTTAGGGGGAATGTGGGCAACTGTCACTTGGCAGATGAGCCAGAGTAAAATATGCTACAGCAGCTCCAATTTCTTATGCTATTGTGTTTTGGGTTATTGTTCTAGCAGTGTTTTTTTGTGCACTCAGTTCCTTGCAATACTGGTGTTTCTTAAAAAAAAATTGAAAAAAGCAAAATCCATTGTAGGAACCTGACAATGTCTAACATAGTGATTTTGAACATCAGGATTAAAAGTTTGCCTTTTGTGTCAATCATACATGATCAGCTCTCTGCACTGTAGGATGACAGATTGCTGGATGGAGCACTGGAGTTGGCCAGTGCAGTGCAGATCCCCAGGTAGCTGTGTACAGAATTCCTGGCTGCTCCTGTGCACTGATCTTGGCTCCAGGGAGCTGTGGTGGGTCCCCCTGCAGAGGCTTCAGCACTCTTGTTCTGGCTGCCATGTGTGGCTGTTTCCATGCCTGAGGCTGCTCTGCAGCACAGCCTGAACTCTGCTGGGCTGCCAGGGCCTCTGGACACATGGCCCCTGGGGAATCCAGGCTCACTGCACACTCAGGAAGTGCTCTCCCTGCTTCACCGGGGGGTTTAATCACTCTGGATGTTGAGAAATACTGTAAATCTGCCTCAGTTAGAGAGGAAATTTCTGTCATGAAGGTAAGCATCAAGTTCTTAGTTCAAAGGATGTTGTCATTTTTGAATAACAACTAAATACACTTTGCCAGACCATGTGAAATTTGAAGGTTTTGATGGGGTTTTTCCATATATATATGAGATTATCCTGATGAGAGAGACAAGACCCGTTTGTCACTGGTGCAGGATCAGAGCTGTGAAATGTGCCCTGGCTTCAGTGAGTGGCTGTGGGAATTTGGGCTGGGGAGGAAGCTGTGAGGAGTTGCTCACCACCCAAGTATGTCCTGCAGAGCAGCTCACTGCACAGCTTTGCCTTTGCTGTGTCCAGTGCCTGCAGGGGAAGAGGATTCCTGTGGAAGTTGTGAGGCAGCTTGTGGAAAAGAATCAGAAACAGTCATTTCCTGTAGGGGAATAATCTGGGATCAAGAGGTCAGGAGTGTAGTTAGGCTGGTGAGAAGAACACGGACAATTTGAGAACACAAGATAGTCCAAAGCCATCCTGGAACGTTTTTTCACTCTGCAGAACAACTCTCACTAAATGTGCTGTCACAACATGGCTGTGGCTGTTCTGTTTCCACATGAATTGTCCTCTCTGTTGTTTCTGAGCAACAAGGTGTTCATTCTTCCTTTCCATTTTCACCAAATGTGTGAGTCTGTTTTCTTACAAAGTAAAACTGGGCAATTTATAGGTAACAAAATGTGTTGATTCTAGTAACAGAAGTTTATTTTCCTACCAAAAATAACATTTCAGCCATCAGAGTCCCTAGGAAAGGAGTATGGGCTGAGTCAGAGCTGGTGGTAATTGCCTGTGAGCATCTCTCCTGCTGTTACTTATGCTGGCTGTGGTGCAGTTGCTTTGTTTCCACTGACAGATGAGGTTCCACCACACCTTAAACAGTTTGCAGATAAAAATGGCACTCGTAAAACAAACCTTCCACATGCTGAACAGAAGACTAAAGCAGGACTTGGTTCTGTATTCTAGGAATATAGCTGCAGTTCTTCATTTCTATTCCAGTTTGTGTCTCTCAGCTGTTCCCACAACAGGATTCTTAGCCAGTTCTTCATGTGGTACAATAGCTGTTCCTTGGAGTAGCTATTTAATTACTAGAGTTCTAGAAACAGAGGTAAAATGTTTCTCTGTATGTTACTGAACTGTCTGTCATGTGACCAGTTTCTTTATTAACTCTTGTTTAACTGTTTTCTCTGTCTAATCTGTCTTCATTCTGCCTCTTTTTTCCCTTCTAACCTGCTTGCTGCCTGTACAGACCAACTCTACCAGCAACTTGAGCAAAACAGTCGCCTAACTAATGAACTAAAGCTGGCATTGAATGAGGATTAAACTTTAGTGTGACTATATTGTTAACTTGTTTCAAAACACCTTCCAAATTTCCTTTAAAAATGAATCAGTAAATGTAGAAATAAGCAAGAAACCTAAAAATTGATTTTTTTTTTTTTTTGAGCTGTTGATTCTGTGGTAAATTAATGGAAGAAATTGTCAGTTTCTCTTGGGAAAATATGAAAATGCTTCTTCTGGATGAGGCTTTTCATTATGTCTGCACACCTGGTCTGGAGGAGCACTGAGCTCTTTGGCTGTGCAATAGATTCTTTCCATTTAAGTAAACAGCTACAGCATTTTGCTAACAGTATCCAAAAAGTAACAGCCTGCCTTGCAGGGCGGCACTCAGTTTGTCTGACAACTTGAATTGACACTCAGATTTTTACCAAAATGAGAGAAACATACCAGGATTCATATTTCTGTATTTCAAAACCAACTTAAAGGATACTTACAGCTGTTTTGCTGTCTGGAGACTTTGATGTGATAATTTTGCCTTACTATGAATTGAGCTTGTATTTGACATAAAAAAAAAAGAGAGTGGGAGCTCCATGTGACAATACCCGATCAGTTTAAAGGTATGCTTGCATAGTTTGAAGTTACTAGTACTGGATTCTGCTAGGATGCACCACTAGAACATTATGCTCATTTATTGTATCAAATATGTGTGTTAAATGATTGTCCTATAAAAGTGTGCATGCAACATAAAGCTACTAACTTAGAGTTTATTTATTTTCTAGAAGAAATCAATTTCTTAAAGGTCACTTCACTGAAAACTATAATAGTTTTAATTTTTTATTCTTTGCATTTCTGAATTCTATTGAACTTTTAAGTGTGTATCTGCAAAGAGCTTATTTATTTTCTTTATTGCCTACTTAAAAAAAAAAAAAAGAAAAAGAAAAAAAAAGCCACTTACTATCCCACATTCCTATAAGCAAAGAGCTTCCAGAGCATTGTGTCTCTGTTGACAGTGCATTTTCTTAATAAATGCAGCTGTAAACAGTTGTAAACGTGCATTACTTGCTGTTTGTTTTATTAATTTGGAATTCTTTCTGGTTGTGTTATCTGGGAACATTGGTATTTATGAGCATGCACATTTCTTAACTTTCTAAACCCTCTGAGAGAAATGATGATTGCATGCCTTCATGTTCTGAGAATCAGTGCCTCCAAAGAACTGCTATTCACGTTTTAATTTTCTAATCCCACAACAGAGAAAGTGGCGCATGCCAAAGAAGAAAACCTTAGTATGCATCAGATGCTGGATCAAACTTTACTGGAGTTAAACAACATGTGAAAACCTTCTTAGCAGCAACCACACTATTTGTTTTATTATTTTTACACCTGCTTGCCGTGAAGCCCCATTAAACATGTCTTTATTTTAGTTTCACCACAGTCACAAGAACATCTGCTAAATTACCAAGCAGGGGTCAGGGAAACACCAAAATGGGCAAGCCATATGCGGGTTAAGCTACATTACTTTATGGTTTCAACGTGCCATTTCCCAACACAGATGTTACCTACACTTTGTAGAGAGTTCAGCAATTCAGTATGCTTAGTCTTTGAAGAATCCTGGCTGTGGCAGAAAGTGTCCCACCTCAAGTGCCAACTACAGTTTTTACACAAGAAGAATGATTCATGTTCAAGAGAGATCTGGTGGAAATGGTGCTATTTTGAACAAAAGGTTCTACCTGGAGCCTTTTGTTTGGTATTAGACAAGTCAGGAGTTGTCCAGAACAGTAATTTATATTTATCAGAATTTTACTGATCTGTGAGAATTTGGACTTTCTGTGCCTTCCAATTCAGTAAAATGAAGGTATGTAAGCAATGGAGACAAGTGAAGGCTTCTGGAGGTTTTAAATTGTGTCCCTGCAACTCGATACAGAAGTGTAGGTCAGCATTTCACCTTGAGTATTCATTCGATTGTATTTTTCATGTTGAAATGAAAGATTCAATAAATTCAGGACAAAACATTAATTTGGAAGAGATTGTTTTAAAATGTATTTTATTTGTGGGGATTTTGGGGAAGGGGAGGAATTTTTAAACCGATATTCGCCTCACTTTTTTCACACTTTCTTTGAGCAGTCTTAAAAGTATACCTGTATGTAAACATTGTATAATGATATGAAATAAAATGCACATTTTAGGACATTTTTTAAATTTTGTTCTCCTGTGATTTTTCATCACACCAGCTTTGTGTGCATCCCTGTGTGAACTCTGCCCGTGTGCAGTGTCCCTCGCTGTGATACCCTGTTAGCACACTGCCTCTCAGTCTTGTCTGTGCTGCTAGGCCAAAGTACAGAAATGCAGTGCTTTGGACAGATGTGGACCTGCAGCTGCTTGAGGGGCTCTTTGAGTCCCATACTGCAGGAGCCTGTCCCTGTCACTTCCCTGCCTGCCCAGATGGGTGCAGAATGCAATTATCCCCTAATGGTTGATAGAGCTTTCCAGAGCTCTTCATCATGGACCAAAACTGTTTCTGGTGAGATCATTGCAGAACTCCCATAGAGCTCTGGGAAATGAGTCCTAAAGGCCATGCTCTTGGAAACACTACCATGTGTTTGTATATCTTACCTGGTAATGTGTGTTAATTTACAATATCAATAGTGAGAAACCTTCCAAAATCATGTCATGTTCATAAGAGATCCTTTCACTCAACTTTTCACTGCTGGTTGCTAATTTCTATGTATGTAGGTGTTTTTATTTGAATTGTGAGGTCTGTCAATGGGCAACTTCAGAATTTGAAAAATAATGTTTATTCCTTCTTTTTCTGTAGTACATTGCTGAAAGTTGATGCTGTCCATCCCACTAGCAGCAAGGACCTTGATAGGAGACAGGTTCAGAGAACCTTCCAGATCATCGAAGAATTTTCATTAGTGGACCCTTAGCAAGCAACTGAAAACAAGTGACTTTATCAGCCACTGGTATAAGCTGGTGAAAGAGTAAAGTAGTACATAATAATTTCAGGTTAAGTGGGAGTTAGAGAGGGAAGATGCACTGGTGCAATCTTTGGATTGTGTTTTAAAGGGAAGAACCTAGTAACCTTACAAGCTTTTGTGTGATTTGTTGGCTGCTGCCAAGTCATCTTGAATGGAAAGGATGAAATCCCTGGCTTCATGGTTCTCTTGTAAGTGTTTTTGGGGAGCAAAATACATACTCAAGGCTCCTACAAGGCCTTAAGCGTGGAAGGTGGCAGTTTAAAGCTCCAAACAAGCTGTGCAGAGGTAAGTTACTCCAATCTCTTTCTCCTTCCTTGCGTAGCACAAGGATGAAGTGTCAGGCAGTGGAGCTGTAAGCGTTCAAGTCCCTGTGCAGATGTGGCTTCCAGTGGTGCTGCTGCAGTCAGGAGGGCTGCCCGTCAGGAAGTGCCGTGCTGGGGAATAGTTTGGAGGGCAGGGCCCAAGGCCACCCAGACAGTTGGAGGCTGTTCAGGAGCAGAGCAGAGTTTTTGGCACTGGGCCACGAGTCTTACACAGCTGAGTGTGCTGCCAGCTCCTCTGGATTGTTTTATGGTCCTGTGGTATGTGCTTGGGTCCTAAACAATGTGTGTGAGTGAGGTCAGACCCTTTGTTTGCTGCCTGAAATTGCTTTCCAGGAGACCACAGACTGCTTTGTGGTTTGGGGAGTCTGAATTGAACTCTTACTGTGTGTAAGGGTAAGAGGAGGCTGTGGTTTTTGTGTCTCTTGGTGATACCATGTCACCATTAATAGGGCAGGCATGTGCAAGCGAGGAGATAAGAATTAATCGGGAAAAAATCTGTTTGCAGAGGAGACTTCCCCGAAGTGCACTACAGCAGATGAATCCATACAGCTTCATAATAGGTAAATAAAAGCTTTCCAGTTTCAAGGAGAACTGAAGGGAGCACTGAACATGATGGTGAATCACACCAAGTGGCTTTTTTTGCTGACTACCAACAGACACATAAATTGACAAAAGGGTGTATTTGCTGGAGCCTGTGGAGCATGAAAATCAGTTCCTATCATATCTGAGAAGCCACTACCCCTTATGGGTTCTTTGCATGCAGTGTCTAATCAGACAAGTCAGTGAAGCTAGAAAGCATTGGCTGTAAAAATAAGTAAGTTGAGCCCTGATTTAACCCCATTCCAGTAAATTTGCAGGTGCTTTGCTATGTTAACTAAATATTTGTTAAATCACAGAACCCTGCATCACTCAGCATTCCTCATGATGTGTGTCCTGGTTTGGAGAGTTACTCACCCTTTTTTTCAATGCAAAAACATATTTGGCAGTTTGAAATATATCATAATTGTGCAGCCATGCTCTGTAATTGTCTGGGTTGGTTTTTGAGTTAACCTCTCTCAATGAAATTAGTAGTTCTGAGGGCACCAGAACTGGCAAAACCTGCCTTCTTGAGAATTCCTGTCTCATGGTTGGTTTCAAACTTGCAATGGATTATTTTCCAGATACAGATATTTGTATTGTCTCTTGCTCCCTCTTGGGATTTCTCTGATGCCAAATAACATGCAAGGCATGCTGCAGGGTGTGCTTCCCTTCCATCAGGACCCTCATAGGCCTGTTCTGTCTCTCTCAGTGGTTCCTCATGTTCACAAAACTTACAGAAATGTAATTTATCTTTTAGAGTTCTGTGTGGTCAAAGCAAATCAGTTCAATCAGGAGTTGTTGAATGGGGTGAGAGATAAGAAAGAAAAGGAACTTAGAACAAGAAACAAAGCTAAAACAGTAGGAGAAGCACCTAGAAAAGCACTGCCTCAGCTGTAGCACCTGAGTGAGAAATCTGGATCTGGAAGGTATTATGCATATTAACCGATTTCTGCTGTCTCTGATGCTGTCAAAATCTGGGTTAAGTTGTCAAGCTTCACTATATTGTTAATGTCATAGGAATATCTGTTACACTGGGTTGTCCATGACTGCTGTAATGTTTGCTAGTGGCAGCAAGAGAAGAAAGTGATTATCCAACTATATTGTTTTTCAAGTGGGGGAGGAAATGCTTTTTACATGGCTCAGCACATAGAAAAATAGAGTACTTTTTTCCTCAGGTATTCCTTTGGTTGAGTTTCTTTTAATAATAAAACAGGAGCATCAGTGAAAGATTAAGTGGGAATTGCAGCAAAAGGGTCAAGGCAGAGCAAACAAGGATAATGTTTTTTATCTTCATGGAGGGTTTTTTGAAAATGCACACAGGAATAGCTCTTTTAATAGCAGGAAGCTGTGTAACTGTCTTCAGCGTGTGTTGTATTCTTGCCAAGGTATGGAGAATCTGTACAAGTTTGCATAATCTTCTTGGCTTCAGTTGCAAACCATCTAGTTTTCTGTAAATCAGAGCCTTGCCAATTCATAAGCTGTTGCTAAGAATTGCATAAATGCAGGATACCCCTCAATGCCAGCAGCTTAGTGAGCAATCTAGATAGTCCAGATGGAAACAATGGGAAACAGAAGCAGATAGAAATCTTACTGACACATAAAAACCCCTTACTCCTTTCCATTTGTTATTTCCTGACTCATAATGCACCAAAATAAAAGGACATTACATAGTATTTTGGATTTGAATATTGTGGACTCTAAGGACACCTCAGCGCTGGTTTATTCCTGTCTCTTGGCTGGTTTGAGGAATAGCTGGACAAAGATTAAACAGCATCTGTTTCACTAAAAAGAACAGAGCAAGCACACACCCAAAAAACCAAGTCCTGCAGACCCAGCTGCAACTGCCAGTACCAAACACCAAACACACTGACGTGCAGGGTTGTGGGAGCTTTTGTCTCATTTGTGTACAGCAGGAATATATGGATCAGGGGCATAAAGGGCTGCAATGTTTGGGGCATGATCCAGCAAAGAATGCCTTCTATTCCAGGGGCTGACCATGATCTGCTTCTTGGGATTGTTCCTTTCTTTAATGTAGTTTTCATTTTTAGCCCTGAGATTCAAATGAATCCAGGAGGATTCATGTCCAGAACTTCAAATGTCCAGGAGGAATCCCTGTGATTTGTCTCAGGCAAAGCTTATGGCAAACACTGTTTCTTTGGCTAAAACCTGCAAAGTGCTACACCCAGTGACAGTTGTCTGTGCCACTGAGGAAAATGATGCAGGTCTGGTGTCTCTACAGTACAAGTTTTGAGGAATAATAAGGATGGTGCAACTGCAAAGCTCTGGTAAGTTGTTTTAACTTGGGGCACATTGATATTAACATGGAGATCTGTGTGAGTTTCCAGTTTAAAAACAGAACATTTCTTTGCAGGCCCAACCAATAGTTTGTCATGTTTTTCTTGACAAAAATATTAGTTGGACAAATAGCCTGGGAAAATGCTTCAGAATCTTTCCTGGATTATGGTTTTTTGCAGCCAGCAAGGATGAGCCTGCCAGACTTCTACTTAATCTGGATTGCTGTGCTACTTCCTTATTTTTTATTGTACACATGTAGACTATGAAATAGGATAAAAGGATGATGTAATTTGTGCAGGCTGTCCAGAAAAAAAGAAATCTGAAACATGACTTAGGTGAGAAAGTAGGAAGGGAAACAAGGAGCTAGAATTGCACATGGTGGCTGAAGGCCACTTGGGAGGGTATAGACAACAGGAAGGTGATCTGCTGAGTGAATCCTCCTCCTCCAAATGCTGCTGTGTACTTATGTCTTGTCCTGCTCCTACAGCCTCCACTTGTCTGTGCAGCCACCACATTCCTTTGCCACAGGGGAAGATGTTTGGCAAGGTCTAGGTAACAGGAAATTCTTTGTCACCCCTCATCTGGGTCTAAAGTATGCAGGAGCTTTTTCTGTAAAAATCCTTTCAGTGGTTCTTGCCACTCTGGCGGGATCTGGGTTAAATTTCTCTATGCTAGGACTTCATTATGAATTATCTTAACCAGGAAATCACAACACTTTAAAAAAATAGAAATAAAAATGCAAAGCCCTCATTTTTTTGTTGCTTTTCAGCAGAGAGCAAACATGTAGCATATGTGTGTGTGCTCTTATTACATTCACATGCTGCCATGTGTGAGTGCAAGGCATTTCCAGGAGATTAACAACTGCTGGGAAAGGACTGTGGCTAGAGACAGCCCAACTGACAACCCAAACTGGTTGTTAGTCCATGGGAGGTGCTCAGTGCTGAGACTTTCTGTCATACATTGAAATGAAAAGCACAGGGGTTGGCGTGTCTGTGAAGGAGATACAGAGATTATTGCCATTTTGAGCAATTAAGTCACTGACTCCTCCCTTTGCTCCTCCATCAGTGTATGTGCTGGCAGCATTAGGAACACTCCAGCTGGCAAAAGGACTGATAGGAAGGGTTTACTCTGGATCCATTATTCTGTGAATCACAAGCTATTAACAGTTTGGATTTAATTAAAATAAAACATTAAAATCCAAGTTTAAATGGAGTGCAGATTGTATAGGGATTTGTGCCGTTTCAGCTAAGTTGGTTTAAAGATCATTTTACCAAACCACCCAGGTGCATACACAACTTTGCCCATACACACACATGCAGTATATACAGCTGAGGCCTGACTGTTTGCCTAAGCCTTAGTCAAACAAACAGTTCCATTAGAGCAAAGTCTCAGTGTAGCAAAATTGAGCTTTAGTAGCCATAGCACAATGAAAAGTTCTCTCTTGTGTCAAAGCTGCTGTGACATTTGGTATGAAGGTTTAAAAACCAAACAGCTGCCCACAGTGAGGATTGCAATGCTATATTTCTATTTCTAAAGAAAAAGACCGATGTCCAGAGGTGCTGAGCAGTTCTTTTTGATCTGAGTTGGACACCTGCTTACTGCATTAAAGGTGTGAGATTGCAGAAATCCTATTTAAACCACTTTAAACCCAGAAAGCTCTGAAATCTGTTTTCCTAGTTCCTCTTGTGCCTGTGTCTGTTTTGCCTTTGAATCAATAATGAAGACATTACTCTCTAACATCAAAAGGTGTCACCATCAGTTACAGACATTTCTCAGACAACATGGGGACTTAGCTTTGCTTCTGTTTTATTTTCCTGGTTGAGAATTTACAAGGACACAACAGTCCACGTAAGAAATACTTTTTGCTCACACCTGTTTTTTAAATTTTACAGGCCCTAAGTCGAGTAGGAACTTGCTAGCTTTCATTACAGCACTTGGAAAAAATGTCATCATCCACTAAGTAGAGCACAGCTTCCCCTCCCAGCATCAGCACACCTCGAGCTTGATTCTCCTCTCATGAACACATCCTTATCTTGCTTACCTTCACACTGCAGATTGTTTTTATTGGTGATGGAAGGATGAAAAGCACCCAAGCTGAATGGCAGACATTAAGATGAGTGTGCAGGTAGCAAAACTGTTCTACTGAGTAATGTTAATCACGCTCAAGCATAACTCTAAGTTAAGTGTGTGTTTGTGTACCTGGTGCACATTGCTACACACCAGAAAGTACACAGAGCATCTAAAACAAGGAAATGGTCTTGGCTTGCTTCAAGGTCAAAGAAATAAATTGTAGTATTTCCAATTCAAGAAGTTGATGGGCTATTCCAAGTCCCAGGAGAGATGAACTGTCATACACTTAGCGCTTATTGGAGAAGTCATTCATCCCAGGCAGTTGTCTTCCCTCAGCAGTAGAGTTTTACAAATTTTCTTAGTTGTTTCACATAGGTCTGCTTGCAAAAATACAGAAGAAATACCTACTTTAGTTTTTACAATGATCCTATTTCAGTATAAATCTGTGCAAATGTCATTCACTTGATTGACCCTTTTTTGACATGTGTGGAAAGTGAATAAAGTAAAATCCCTTCTTACTGATTTGTGTAGCATATAGTAATTGTGCATTTAGGCATCTTTAGGGAGGCTCATTTGAAATATGTCTCCGTTTGGGAAGAATAACACGAAGCAAAGGAATGGAGTTTGTAGAGTGCATGGACTGACTGCCATAAGAATATGCAAGCCCAGTGCCAAATGCCTCCACCCAAATACCCGAGACGTTACTAATTTGATAAGAGGCCTTTTCCTGTTTTTTACTAGCCTGTGCAGTTTCTCAAGCTATCTGTACTCTGTTCCCACGAAGAGCAATTTTAGTGGCGTAGAACATGTCTGCAAAGTGAAATGAAGGTGTAATTGCAGCACAGGTAGGTGAAAGCACACTAGAATGGATGGTCAGAGCAGTGAATGGGTGGAAAATGGGCTGGCAACCAGCCTGCACAGATAGCTGGGTGAGAATTTAGCATGAACTGCAGGGAAGCATTTTGCTTATGACAGTAGTTATCAGTAAAAATATATGCTGGAGCTTCAAATAGTGTTGAATGGCTTGGAAATATTGCTCGACTAGGTACTGAGCAGGATCTAGAGTCTTGTCTCTAGAACAGATAAGTGCAGTCAATGCAAACCAGGACTGTATTCTTCACACAGGGGTGTGCCTGAAGATTCACACAGAAAACCTGGAAACACATTTTTCCTCCTGCTGCTCTGTCAAAGCAGATGTGGCTGTTGTTTTTCTTGCTGACTTGTAGACACCTGCTGTGGAGGTGGCACCTGGTGCTGGCACTTCAGGGTGGCTGAGTGCAGTTGCCCCACGAGCAAGTCAGTCAGGCTGTCAGAATGCTCACAGCCACATCTTGGACTCACAGATGCCTGAGTTGTGTTCATTTCCTTAAGGTTTTGGGGAGAAAGGCTGGAAAGAGAGGCACTATCACCAAAGTGTGAGGAGCCCCTCCACAGAGCAAGCCCAAAAGCTTTCCCGAGTGCCTGCAGTGTAATTGTACCTTTGGGCACACCAGCCTCCCAATTGTGGTTAATCTGTTTAATCTTTCAGGTGTTTTACACCTTCCATGGTCGGTTACTTTGTTTTGGAGCAACATGCTGGAGTCTGAAAAGATACAGTTGGAAAAGTCAGACTCACTGCTGCTGTGTGTAGTGGTGATGCACAGCACCATTTTCACATTGTGCCTCTGCCCACTGAGTGGGGACAAAACTGGAGAGGGTAAACAGGTTGTACGCAGCAGATTAATTCTAATGATAAATGTGAAGACATGCTCAGGCACAAAATTGTTCAGTCTTCTCTGTGCTGTTTTCTACCAGAAGAGATTGTTACCTGGAGAATAACTTTAGGAAAAACAGAAAAAAATTCTGCATGTTTTCTTTTCTTTGGGTGTGGGTGTGTGTGGTGGTTTTCTTTTTCTCACACTGATGTATTTCACATATGTTCCTTCACTACATACTTTCAGCTGGTGACAATTATTTTTCCTCTGAGTCCCAAAAAGTTTCAAGTAGACCCTGAATTAAAACTATGGGGAAATCACCACTGCAAAACTGGAATTTTAAAACTAATGTTTTTGCAAAGAAGAAAAATAAATGTGTGTGCCCTTTGGCTGATCTGTAACCACAGCATGGTCTTTTCAGCATTCCTTTTCTTAACATGCAAAATATTTCCCAAACTCCCATCCTGTTTTTTTAGGAACTGTGTCAGACTGAATGCAACTTCTGAAACTAAGGCAGTAACTGTGTGGCACTATAAAACTTGCATATTCTATTTTATTAAAAGTATACAATGCCCAGGTGACACATCCCTGAGTACACAGCAAAATGGGGTAAGTTAAGCAGAGCTGGTGATAAACATGTTGATCTCACTGTCTGAAGACCCACTGTATTTAATCCTGCTTTTTCTCTTGGTCCAGACATCTTACATATTTAAAGATTTGTTCCTGACTAACGTTTCTCAGCTAAGCTGTTGGGGAATTCACTTACCTGTGACCTTAGTATGGATAAAAAACCAAACCAACTCAAACAACTCATGGAAGATTTTCTCTTCAAATCAAGCTGTGAGTATGCACTTATTTCTGTCCTTTTAGGGGGAATGTGCCTGTTTGTATGGCTGGGCCTGACTGTCCTAGCACAGAATGTTATTGGTGCACACTGGCAGGGCAGCACTGCTACTGCACTGGAACATACCCTGAGACCATGCAGCTCTTACCTTACTTGATAAGCAAATTAAAATGCTCCAATACTGCTATACTGGCCCAGGCCAAACAAAAAATGTATGTGGGTGAGGAGACTGCAAGAACCGAGTTCAGTAACTCTGTGACAGCCAAGAGCGATCCCAGTGCAGTGGAACCACCCCTTTGGGTAGCAGCTGTTAGACAGGGAAGGTTTGTTACTGCCATCTGCTGTACGAGTGCTTCAGGCCAGAGGGGAATAAACATTCTGTCTCGTGCTTCTCAAGTGAAATTGCTTCTGAAAAGAGAGATAAAGCAAAGCTTGATTTCTCTCTACATCTAATATTCCCTTTATTTATTATCTTTTCAAATTCAGGAAGAATTTGGGTCTCTTGTATCTTTCCTATGCTGAGAGTAGAAACATCAGGTTTGATCAAGGGAATGGGAATTGTTATCCCATCGCTCTCTGCATTTTCCATCAACATAAATTTTCCACATATCTCTGTATAAATAGATCATATTTTTAATTGCTTTTTTCCTATTTTTCTTCATTTTATCTAGCACAAATATAAATTACAGTGCTTTTTGACAACTTTAGCTCTTGTGTGTTAATTATATTCCATTAGAATCAACATTTTTAGATCCAGAAATCTTTACAAAATTAGACGTTAATTATTTGAATCCACTTGGAATAAAGGAAATCCATTGGATTAATGGAACATTTTATTGTTTCACAGTAAATCCAAACAAAGAAAACAAAGGAGCTTCCCTACACTATTCCTTCCTGTGTTTTTAAGGGTCCCTTCCTACACATTAAACCTGCAAGCTTCAGTCTGGGTCTGTGGCAGTTACAAATGGTGTTTAATAGGATAAAAGAGCAGAGCTGGGCTCATGATTTCAGCTCTGGCCTGCCCTTTATCAGGGGAATACTAATACTAATCACTTGTTCTCTGTCTTTCAAACCTTGCATGTTGTTTGTTAAAAACATTACCCATTTCTTCAATGGACATGTTAAATTTAGGGGCGGGTCACTGGAGAATTTGTCAGTGAACTAGGAAAGCAAATGAGATCATCATAGCAAAAAATAATGTGATCAAAGTCCAGACCTACAAGCAGGAACAGCCATAATAACATCTGTTGAACTTTGCTGAGAGATCAGACTCCACAAAAGCACTTGCAGAAATGGAGGAGGACCAATGGAAGCAATGAAGGTGTTTGCCAAATGCCTGATTATTTTTTTTTTTTTACCCCACAAGTCATGTTTTAGAAAATGTTGATGAAGCCTCACAATTTGCAAATACCTGAGCTTTACACAAACTGGTGACCATCAGCAGCAGAGTGAGCATATTGCACTTTTTGCTGGTGGGCTGCACCACTGCAGAACAGTACAAAAGCTGCTGCCAGCCTTCCTGTGGTTCCCCAGCTCACACAGTCACAGTATTATGAAAAAAACAGTGAATGCTGTAGCATACAACTACAAGAGCAAGATGACTAGGAAGATAAAAAAGCAGTTTGCTTGCAGGTCTTGTGTTACTGAGCATGTGGTGTTTGTGTTAAAGGCTATAAAACCTTCAGGGAGTCTTGATGGTGAGATCCAAAGCTGGGCCCGAGTGGAGGTGAGTGAGCACAGCCCTGCCCTGCTGAGAGACCCATGGTGTCACAGCATCCTTTATCATCCAGGTAAGGCATAGCTCAACACACACACTCTTCAAATCCAGCAAGTACAGCTTGGCAAGGAGGCAGAGCAGAGGAAAAGTCAGCAGGTTTAGTGCTCCACCATGTGGAGTTTTTTCCACCATGCCACAGTGGTCTTCAGATTGACTTTTCTGGCTGTGTTTACAGCTGAGAGTCTGTTACCATACTTCTGAGTGACTGATAGATGAGAATAGAAGAAAAATATAGTCTTTTTTCTGTTAAATTAGAATTGGATCAGCTTAGTGCTTGCTGTCCTCATTTTATATTGCTATCAGTGGGAGTAGAGAATCCTCAAAACATTGTAAGCCTGATACCTCAACCCAAAGTTAGCAAAACCAGCAGTTTAGAGGAAGATAAAACAGATATCAGCAGGCCAAATTGTGCTACTGGACTTAACACAAAGCTCTTCATTAAGGCAATCAGAGAAAAATGGCAAGTTCTGTTTCTGGCCCATTCTGAAGTGTGATGCCAAACAGTGTTCCTGCTGAGCAGGTTAATGTAAGAATGCAGAGAATCCTGCTGCAAAATGCTTCCAGAGACAGTTTAACACAGTGAAAATGAGTTACAAGGAAGTAAATACAGCATCTTGTACCAGCTGGGTATGAAGTTGTACTGTGATAAGCAATGGAGTTTTATTGAGAAAATACTAATGAGCAATAAATTCCTGCAGTGAAAAGGGTAACATCTGGTCTGCATTTGACTTCACACATGAAAGCTATTTGGCCTGATTTTCTGCCAAATCCTACCATTTTTGAGATCACTGGACATGAAGACTGAAATCCCTAGGTTAGCATCTCAGAAAAGTGAGCAGAAGTGGGGAGTCTGTCCTTTCAGAACTCTGCAAATGCCAGCTGTGCCATCCACACTGTTCTAGGATGAAACCTGACACTACAGCCAGCAATGGAAGATTCAGTTTTGTAAGTAATTCCTGACTAACATAGACCAAATATGCTTATCTTGCAGTTGAAAGGTTTTCTCTGGGTGTTAGCCTAGCTTGCTGTACTTTACTCCTGCCTGGCATATGTTTAGCAGCAGGCTTTTTAAATTTGATTCTGCAAACATTTGCTGAGGAGTGCAGATTTAAGAAATTATGTTGTGGCTTGAAGTATCCTTCACCTGTTCTCTCTCTTTTTCTTATCCATCAGTGCAATGGAAGTGTTGGTTAAGCCAGGTTATTCTGGCACTGGTAGGAGTTACAAACTCACCTTCCTCAGGAGGAAGAGTGTCCATTGCAGATCCTGCTGGGGGCTCCCAGCATTCCAGTTACCCAGCCGAAAGGAATTGTTCTTTTAAAACCCTTTTTTTCAAAGAGTAAGAGTTTGGGGAGGATTCACAGGGATTTGGCTCATTTTGCCAAATACCACCTGTAACTGCGCATGGACACACCCGGTGGCTTTCAGTGGTTAACTAAAGGAACCAGCTCCAAATCCCCTGTGCTTGGCACTGCTGAGGCCACTCCTCCAGTGCTGTGTCCGGTTCTGGTCCCTTCAGGACTAGAAGGGCACTGAGGAGCTGGAGCGGGTGCAGAGGAAGACACTGGGGATGGGGAAGGGTGTGGAGCACCAGTCTGAGGAGGAGAAGCTGAGGGAGCCGGGGGGTTTAGCCCGGAGAAAAGGAGGCTCAAGGGGGAGTGTCTGACTCTTCCTGACAGGAGGCTGGAGCCAGGCGGGGGTCGGGCGTTTCTCCCACGTAACAAGTGACAGGATGAGAGGATGTGGTCTTTAGCTAGGCCAGGGGAGGTTTAGGATGGACATTAGGAGGAATTTTTTCACTGGAAGGGTGATTAGACATTGAAGTGGGCTTACCAGGACGGAGGTGGAGTCACTATCCCGGGAGGTGTTCAAGGAAATACTGGACGTTGCACTTGGTGCCATGGTCCAGTTGATAAGGCGGTGTTCGGTCACAGGTTGGACTCGATGGTCTCAGAGGTCTTTTCCAACCTCATTGACCCTGTGATTCTGTTCATCGCCCTCGCCCGCCAGGAAGCGGCCCAGAGCCGGGTGTCCCGCTGGTAGCCCGCGGTTGCTGCGGGGGAGC
>VZRZ01003355.1:97518-121446 GCA_013398175.1 Climacteris rufus | reverse complement strand
CGCTGGGGGTCCGGCCGGCGCCGGCGGGAGGCGAGCCTGAGAGCGGGCGGGAGGAGCAGCCGCCGCCCCCGCGGGGGTTCGGCGCGGCCGTGGAGAGGAGCAGGGACCTGGTGCGGAGGATCAAGGTGCTGAGCGGGGGGAGCGCGGGAGGCTGGCGGTGCTGGCGCCCCTTAGGCAGCTGCGGATGGGGCTCTGTGGAAATGTGGCGCAGTGTGGGGTTTCTGAGAACAAGGGGGGCCTTAAAGGCTGTAGGAAGGAGAGGCAAGAGCCGTACGAGGAGCGGCCGAGGGTACTTGGTCTGTTCAGGGGAGACCTCACTGCCGGCTGCAGCTTCCCCATGAGGGGAAGCGGAGGGGCAGGCACTGATCTCTGCTCTCCGGGACGAGGGAATGCCATGAAATTGTATCAGGAGAAGTTCAGGTGGATATTAGGAAAAGTTTTTTAGTTAGAGGGTGGTTGAGCACTGGAACAGGCTTCCCAGGGAAGTAGTCACGGCTCCCAAGCTTGACAGAGCTCAGGGAGTGTCTGGACAGCGCTCTCAGGCACAGGGTGGGATTGCTGGAGTTCTCCTGTGCCGGGCCACGAGTTGCACTCGATGATCCTTCTGGGTCCCTTCCAACTCAGGATATTTGGTGATTCTGGTTAAAAACCACTTTTTACTTACTTTGAAAATCCAGCTGAAGCTCCTTTGAAATCCTGCCTGCCAGTAGGTGGTGCAGTTTGCCGGATGCATATTAACTCTGCCGTGTTTTGCTTCTATTAAGTTGTTTTTTTGTGGGTTGTTTTGTTTTTTTTTTTTACATATCCTGTTCACTAAGTTGATTGAATTATTAAAGCAAAAATATTACATTGTTATTGTTGTTAGGTATGTTTTTCCCAATGGCTGAATTAAAATGTTAGCTTTGCATAAGCAGTTTGTACCAGTTTTCAGCCAAACTGGTACATAACAAAATTTCAACTGTAATATGACTATGAAGGTTTATTTGTAGGTTTTTTGGTAGCTTTTGCAGTTTTAGGCTTTGGGAGGAGGTGTTTTTTAACTGTAAAGGTCCTTCTAAATGTCTTCTGGTTTTTTTTGGCAGGATGAAGCAGGAATCCCAGGTATACTAGTTGGAGTTTCTGTAGATGGAAAGGAAGTCTGGTCAGAAGGTTAGTGTGTGGGCCTAAAAAGAAATTGTTGCTAAAACTTAATCACAAATTTTCTCAAATCAGATAGCTTTTTCTGGTCTCAAATTACTTAGTAATGAAAGAGGAAGTTTTTAGCAGACTTCTGCAGCATCCCTTCCTTGACAAGCAGTAAAGTGCCTGAGGGAATGAGTGCCAGTGGTTTATCACCAGGACTGCCAGATCCAGTAGGGAGGCAACCCCCACTGCATGTGGGAGCAGAAGCCATGGCACAGCTTTCTGTCCCCTGCTGCACAGGGATACAGAGAACAACTGGGCCTTGCCCAGGCACCCAGGGGTGATAACGCTGCTCTAGCAGAGTTCTGGATTCCTTGGGTCCCTTCCTCCCTTCTCCATGGGGGGGAAATAGGAACAGGTGTAAGTTGCATGTATTCTGTGACCACAGCCCTAACCTGCTTTCCTGCTGATGGGAGTGGTGTGAGCTTTGGAAAGTGTTTTCACTGCAGGGAACAGCATCTGCCTTCACAAGCACCGTGCGCTTGAGCAGCAGCTATGTAAGAGAAAGGGTCTTGGGCACCTGGCATGTGATCTGTTGTGCTTTGTCAAGGTTTGGGTTTTTTTCCTGAGCAGTTCATTGTTAGACTGCAGTTTTATATGGACAGATGTGCATTGCTTGCAGATCTTTCTTGTACTGAAAACTGCAAACGTCATTACTGCATTTCATTGCTTTTTATACTGCAATATCACTTGCACTTTCTTCAAACCTGGCTCAATCTGAAGACTAGTTTGGCAGCTTGCTAAGGCCTTATTAATTCCAGTTCTTGCTACCAGACTTGTGGGTTGGTTACATAGGAAAACACTGTTACAGAAACTATTAAGTTGTGTTTTAATTGAAGTCATGCTGAGCAATGTTGAAACATAGTGTGTAACACCACTGTTTTCTGAAGCTTTACAGCTTAGGTAATTGCTATGAATTTGTGATTTCCTTTCTCAATTTCTGAATTGATAAAATCAGACTTTACTACTTCAACCATTAATTCAGAGCAATAAAAAGAGTGTTTATGGCTGTTGGTCAGTTATTTTATGGCCTAGGTTTTGGTCTCTTTGGGTTTTCTATGTTGAATATTTGACCTCAGGAGTGTAAATTTTGGCTTAATCTTCAATCTCATTTATCATTACTTTTGTTGTAGCCTTAATCAGCAACTTGGGATGCCATTGGCTAATACAGTGGGCTCTGATTAACTGCTGTTGTTACAGTAAAATGTTATTAACTGAACTGAAGCAGGGGCTGGGGTAGTCCAACGCTTCATATCCCAGTTTAGCTGGAGGAAAAACATTTTACAGGGCCAGTAAATCTCATTCATTGCAAATAATTAATTCAGCATGTGTCAGTGCAAAGTTCTTCCCCCAATGTTTTGAATTCCTGACAGGTTTGGGCTATGCTGACGTGGAGAACCGTGTGCTGTGTAAGCCAGAGACGATCATGCGCATCGCCAGCATCAGCAAGTGTCTCACAATGATGGCTGTGGCCAAACTGTGGGAAGAGGGGAAACTGGATTTAGATGCTCCAGTGCAGAAATATGTCCCTGAATTTCCAGAAAAAGTCTACGAGGGTGAAAAGGTATGTAATTGTTTCTTGGTAAGAGGTTTTTTTAATTTTTGGTCTTGTCACTTCATAGCTGTCTGTGTACAGGTGCCTGGTCTGGAGCTATTCCTGTAAAACACTAAAAATCATTTAGACAAGTTATGATGTTTCCTGCTCAAAAAAACAAATTTGGATCAAGTGTGCAATGTCCATGTATACATATATAATTTTTTTCTGCATTTAATATGTGATGTTTAAGAGGCCTTACACCTTTGTTTTTTGTCATGGTAAATTTTACTTTTTTCATTATTTAGTGTTCATCTTCTCTTTTAATGAAGAGAACTCACGTTATCCTGTCTACCTAGGTCACTATTACTACAAGGCTGTTAGTTTCACACTTGAGTGGGATTCGTCACTATGAAAAAGATATTGCAAAAGTAAAAGAAGAAAAGGAAAAGGCAAACAGAGCACTTAAGCTAACAAAACCCCATCAGGATAAAGAACAAAAAGAAAAAGAAGGCAAAGGGATTGAAAGAACTGATTCTGTCAAAAGGAAAGAACATGATGGTGAGACAAAAAGCCAAAATTCAAAGCCTGGCAGGAAAGACAAGGAGTTTGAACAGGAAGAGTATTATTTGAAGGAAAAATTTGAAAGTGTGATTGAATCACTGAAGATATTTAAAAATGATCCTTTGTTCTTTAAACCAGGTGAGTCTCTATTAATGTAGAGCAAAATGTGCTCTTCTGGTGAGAATTTTGTTTCAAGTAGTTTTACATGCAATGAGGATAGTGGAGTCCAGTAAAAGTATTTGGGGGGGGTGTTGTTTTGTTCTGCTTCTCTCCCCTTTCTTTTTTCTTCATGTGCCCCATTAAAAGCTCAGCAGAGAAGTATTTGGTCTGTTTTGCACAAACCATCTGGTCATGTAATATCTGTATCTATATAAATATATATATATATATATATAAGACTTTTCTCCCAGGAGCAATAAGTAATGCAGTAAGTGCTCTGAAACATACCAGTTACTGGATTTATAAATGCTAAAGCAGAATATAATTCTGGTAACGAATTTGTGTTTACAAAGTATTTTGTAAGCAGATACCAACTCACTGTGGTCATGTTCTGGACCTTCTAGATAGGAAGCAAAAGCAAAATACTTTACTGAGGCACTAAACTAGAGCTAAAAACTCTGCATAAAATTCATAGAAGCACAGAATTATTGAAGTGATTTATTGTTGGGATTATTTAAATTAGGTCTAGACAGGACTTTGAGGAATTTGAGGTGTAAGCTCTAAATTAGTTAGGTTAAATGGTAAATTATATGCATTGCTGATAAACAGTAAATAAGGTGTATTTAAGGGGAGAGGGGTATATTACATTGTCTTAAATAATGTGCATGTTAGTGTTCATATTTGGGATATTCTAGAACTAGAAAACTAGAACTAGAAACACTGTGCTAAAAGTGATGAATACCTTTGAAAAATGGGAGTACTGCTGTTGTCTTCCCATCTCCAGGCTAGGGACACACAAACAAGTCACAGTAGCTGAGTGCCTTTTAAGCAGTAATTTTATGGCTTGCCCCAGCTTTCCAGATGCAGACATCCTTGTTAGACCTGGTGTGGTAAATCTTGTGGAAAGGATGTCAAATGTCAGTGCTCACATCTTGGCATGAAAGCTGCCTGTGCATTCAGATCCTGGAAGCAGTGCTGTTCTCAGAGCTACCTGCACTCAGCAAGATCTGTGTCTGCTGCAGGACAGAATTTCCTGGGCCTAGGATCACCAGTAGTTGGTTATTCATTGCTATCTGTATTTTATTTGCACATAGGATTCCATTTCAGCATCATGCCATTCATGTGGGGGTTTTCCCCTTTCTCACTCTGTTTCTTCAAGGCAGTCAGTTCCTGTACTCAACCTATGGCTTTACTCTCTTAAGTGCTGTTGTGGAGAGAGCTTCAGGACAAAAGTTTACAGACTATATGCTGAAAATGTTTCGTGATTTGGATATGCTGTCAACTGTACTAGATGACAATGAAGCCATGATATATAACAGAGCAAGGTAAACAAGGGTGAAACTCTTCATTTTTCCACAGCAACTGTTGCCCTTTATATTTTAATTAAGACAGCTGAATTAAGAATGTGTAATTTTTTTTTCCAGACATTTGAATGAAGTGTTGTATGTTACCTCAAAGTTAGTCATGTAGCTGCAATGCCATGGTATTGGTTCTGTAATTAGCATGTAAAATTACAGAGTAAGAAATAAGCATTTCCTACTCTAAGAGTGAATATGGGGGAACTGATAGGGTGATTTAGGAATTTACATTTACTTTGGGTACAAATAAGCACATAAATGCAAATAGAGTAAAATAAGGAGTCACTAGAGATTATGTTGGAATAGTTACCTTGATTTGCTTATTATACTGGTGTTTTAAGAATTCCATGGAATTGTAATAGTCTCACAATAACACAAGGTTTTCATAAATTAAATTGCAGTATGAATCTTGACCAGAATTAAAATTCTGAGTAACACAGAACATGCTTTACCAATTGAATTTTTATTAATTCAACATAGGAAAAACAAAAAAGAAAAACCACACACACACAAAACCCCTACAAAAACAAAACAAAAGACACCCACACAACAAGAAGCCCAGAGAAATTTATATAACTGGATAATCCATTCCAATGCAGTGGATTAGGCTAGAGTTTCTTGTCTCTCTCTTATTTTATTTCCTGTCTGAGCTCTGAAATGGATTATTGACTCCCCTGTTAAATTTTGGTGTGGGACAAGAATTCTATTGAATGCCAAAGCAGGTTATGGTAAAAGTCTCATGAAAATGAGACTCAAACTTTTTAAAAGATTGGCTGCTAAAATGCTCTCAGAGAATGATGAACATGAGTCTGAGGTTTATAGTACTTATGTACAAGTGTATATTTAAAGTGTGTGTGCATACAGCTTCACTGCTCTGTTCTGAGATGCTTTGTGCTGGTGTTTAGTTTGCTTGCAAAATTTCAGAAGATCCTTGGCTGTAGGCTGAGAGGCTCATCTGGATGCTACTGATGTTCTCATAAATCATCAAACTTGTACAGTCAAGGTTTTTTTACATGTGTGTATATGCATCCAGTTATAAACTGAAATATGGGAGGGATCAAAGAATTGGGACAGATGCTGTTCTGGGAGTCTTTTTATAGGTACTTACTGTTAAGCAAAACTGAAATATTGATGGGTTTGCTTTCACAAATTGGAGCTTGGTGCCTCAAAATAGAATGTATTGATGTGTTTGTTTAATGGTTTGATTATACTGTATTTACCTAATAGGAAAATGCTTAAAAATCCATGTTGTAGGTCTTTTAGGGGTATAAGTCAGTGTCTTTGTAACAGTGGTTCTTTGTGATCAAAAAACTCATTATGGGGACAAGAAGGTAGTAAATCACTGTCAGAGTTGATGGTAGTCTTGCATCCTGGACCATTCATCATTCTCTGTGTTTTAACCTCTGATTTTCAGTGTTATAAGTCATTCAGAAGTTTGCTAAAAGCTTTCCGATGTAAGTGCAATCTAGAAAGGGCTTTTCCTTTTCAAAACTCTCCAAGTAGTACACAGACCTTGTGTGTTCCAAAGACCAAAGGTTGAAATTCATTGGATTATATATTTATTCAACAGTCTTTTTCTTATGTTGTGTGAAATGAATCAAGATGTGATTGGGCTGTTTCTTTCAAAATCATAATTTGTTCTGCACCTCTGTCGTGTTGTTCCTGATAGTTCATTCTGCAGTTCTGGCTGGCAGTTGCTAATTCGTGTTTTGCAAGATTCTTTTATGCTCCTTGTTTTGTTGTAGAGTATGGCAACTATAATGGGGCAGTAGGAGAAAATCAGCCATAAATGGAAACTACTGTCTCTGAGCTCAGTGTGTGGTAATCATGGGGTAGTTGTAGGATTCCTCTTTCTTTAAAAAGCTTCAAATCCAGCACAGGTATTTAAGAAAAAAGCTGTGTTGGCTGATCTGTTTATTTCTGTCACATCTCTTATTTGTATGTTGCCTTTATTCTTAGTATATCCTAGGAGTAAGTAGAGAGATTAGTACTTTTATTAAAACTAAGCTTCTAAGCGAAGAAGTCACCTTAATTTTTGTTTACCTGTCTGAACTACTTGTTGATTTTTCTGCAATAAATATAATCAAGAAAAAGATATTTTAATATAGAGTTTCATGAGAACAAGCTAATAGATGCTCAGTTTGCTCTTTCAAGGTAGGGCAGCTTAAAATAGTTGTACATAATACATGAGAATGACAAGTTGAATTTTCTTGAATTTTAGGTGTTACGTTTACAACAAAAAGGGACGGCTGGTAAACGCACCCTACGTGGACAACTCTTACAAGTGGGCTGGTGGTGGCTTTCTCTCCTCAGTAGGTGACCTCCTGAAATTTGGAAATGCCTTGTTGTACAGTTACCAAGCTGGACAATTTACAAACAACGGCAGCAAACTCCTCCCTGGGTACCTGAAGCCAGGCACAGTTGCAATGATGTGGACCCCAGTGCCAAAAACAGAAGTGTCGTGGGACAGGGACGGTAAATACGCCATGGCCTGGGCTGTAGTAGAGAAAAGGCAGGAGTATGGCTGCTGCAGGCAGCAGAGACACTATGCATCTCACACCGGGGGGGCCGTGGGGGCAAGCAGTGTCCTCCTCATCCTGCCTGAAGAGCTGCGCTCTGAAGCTCCTGCTGCTCGGCCAGGGGCACCCCCCAGAGGAGTGATTGTCACCATCATCTGCAACATGCAGTCCGTTTCACTCAACAGCACTGCCTTAAAGATTGCAAGGGAATTCGAGAAAGAAAAACGGGCACAATGCATAGATTGAAAAAAAAGAGATGTATGTGGCTGAATTCACTGTACTGAAACGTGAAAAACAGAGGGAGGAGGGTGTAATTTGGCTTCAAGATCACTAAGAATGTGGGAAGAAAAAGCATAAACCATTCACTTAACCTCTGCTAGTGGTGCTAAACTCGTGTAACTGCAATTCATCTCTCAGGGAAGTTCCTAACTTACAGAAAATGAGAATGTAACAGTCAAAGTTGACTTTCTGTAGTACCTGTGTAAATTGTCATTATATTAGCAGATTATTTTTATCAACTAGTGAAACACTTGATCAAGATTTTAAAAAACAGCATTTTTTTTTGCACTAAGAAGTACAAATTATCTACCTTGAATGTTAAACTTTTGAAAAATTTCACATCTTGATTTGAGCAAAGCCGTTACTTGTTATTCTTACAGTCCCAGTCTGCCAAACCTGTTCAGTATTACTTTTTAAAGAAAAATTGTCACCGTTGCTTTTTGTTTTCACATAGCACTTTTCTTGTTTGCATAAAAAGACAACAAAACCCAAACCTTGAAGCTACCTCCAGAATGCAGATTTATACCAGAAGCAGGATTTTGTCAGAGCTGTGGATTAAGAATTAGAAAAGGATGAAGCTAGAGCAATGTAAGTAAAAATCTTTGTTATTTAGATGTTCTCTCATCCATTTTTGTTGGACACAGAATATGTGAAATTAGTTTACTGTGCAATAAAGGTATTATTTCTACAGTCAAATACCCAAATAGCACAATGAGGTGAGCTGTCAAACTGTCCCATTGGTTTTTGAGTGATGCACATGCTAACTTGGTAACCAGAAATGGCACAGTATTCTGTAATGTAGATATTCCTTTACATACAGGAATTAGGAACTCAAATAACTCAATACAACTTAAAGCCCATTCTTGAAGCCAGGAGTAGAAGTCTCACCAACTGAACACCACCATGGCAACTAAAGCACAGCACTCAGTGCTGCATCCAGGGCTGGGGACTGCACCACCTCCCTGGGCAGCTCATTTCGAGGCCTGACCATCCTTTCTGTGAAGAAATTCTTCCTGTTGTCCAGCCTGAACCTCACCTGGTGCAGCTTGAGGCCATGGCCTCTTGTCCTTTCACTTGTTACCTGGGAGCAAAGCCTGACCCCCACCTGGCTCCAGCCTCCTGTCAGGGAGCTGTAGAGAGCAGTAAGGCCACCCCAAACCTCCTTTTCTCCAGACTAAACACCCCCAGCTCCATCAGCTTCTCCTCCTCAGACTTGTGCTCCAGACCCTTCCCCAGCTCCATTGCCTTTCTCTGGACATGCTCCAGCACTTCAGTGTCTTTCTTCAAGTGAGGGGCCCAGAGCTGGACACAGGACTAGAGGTGTGAGATTTTCTAATCTAAAGTTTTACAACGGGAATAAAGTAACATCTGAAGTGTCCATTTTATATATTCCACAAAAGCATAGAAGAGCTCCATCACCTCAAAGATTTACCCCACCTCACTTCCCCTGCAGAGGCATCAAACAGTATGTCCAGGTTGAGACAAGATAAAAGTATCTTTCAGGAAAGGTTTCAATACTTAACTTTCCTGCACTGTTTAGCAGCTCTGCTTCTCTGAATTTAAGGAGCAAGATGTCTTGGATAGCAGCTAGCAGAAGTTAGCCCTACCTGCCTCTTTCCCAAACTAATGCTTTTAGTATTATCTTCATAGTTATTACCTGCCCCATGATGAAACAGCATGCTGCTATCCCTGTTCCCAGTAAACCTGTGGTAATATTTATTATCCAAGACTAATAAGTCAGGAAATTTAGTATTTTGAGGAGTCAGTGTTTAACCTACATTTTTAATTGAAGCTAGGAGGACTGGTTTAGTATGCTCTTCATCCTTATTGTGCCTTAAAAACAGTAAAAGCTTATACCTAAATTGTTTGCTTGGGGTTTCTGTCCTACTCACCAAAACTTCACTTTTTTATTCATTAATAATGTATTGTCTTTATCTCAAGAGTATCCAGTCAGTAAAGACAACAGATAGAAGCCTTCTGAATGAACTTTCATTGATTAGGCAGTAAATTATCTACTCTTCCACTGAAGTCTTTGGTATTGGCTGACAGTTCCAATACAGAAGTAGTGGGGGTTTTCTTCCCCCCATCTTGAGCACCTACTAGCTGGGGAAACATGCAGCAGCAGCAGTCAGTGCTAGTTTCAGACAGGGAGTAAGAACTTCTGAGTTGTTTTTCTGTTGAATACATCAATAGAAATAGACCAAACACAATGTTTTAAATACAGAAAATCTGAAAAGTAACACTTATTTTATGATTTTTAACATATTTGTCTTGTATGATACACGTGTTTTGCAGATGGTATTTCTTGTTTTTGAAAACCATTTTGCATACTTGAGAGCAAACAAGTTTCACTCACTGACTGTTGTGTGTGGGTTTAGACAAAGACTGAGAATGTAGAAGGTGTAGGTTTACTGTTATGTTTGTCTGCATATGACCAAACTAATAAATATCTGAAGTATAGATGAAAATGAGTAAGGGTAAAAATTAAGGCATTGCTAATACCAAGATATTAATGACAGTGTCTCACTCCCCATACAGAGTATGTTTAGCCACCATTTTTTTAATTTACATACCATGTTCATTATACTTGATCTCCTGTAACATAAGGCTTTTTAAAAGCCTCTGTTCCCTGTGCAGTACTGGAGAGGTTCTGACATCTACATTTCATCTTCCAGTACCTGGCACAAAATGGGTCACTGACATTCTCTGCTGTGGTGTTTAATTAATCATGAGTTCTTATCTTTTAGAGTAGAGAAGGCAGAGATATGAGAGACTAGGAATCAATCTGGCCTTAGCATATGTGAGGCCAATTAGTATGTCAGGTCCCAATTAATATTGCTACTTTGATCTTTGTTCTAAAACCAGTCATTGGATGGACTGGCATTACATGTGGGAAACTGGTCAGTTCAGAGCAGCTTTCATGATAAACCTACTTGTGAGTGAACCTTTGTTGTGAACACAGAGTATTGCACTGACATAAACCCCTGCTTTTCTTGGAAGATGTGTGTATTCCATTGGTACACCTGGTTCTGTAACAAACACCTCCTTTTGCATCTGGTAATTACATGTTCAGTGTTTGAAATAACTGAAATAAAATTTACCTTGCGAATGCAACAAATTGTAGTATCAGGTTTTTGGTCTGTTTTATTGACTAGACATGTATGAGTTTTAAAAGCCATAGAAGGAATAGTAGTGAAATAGAAAATCCCAACAATAATTAGCTCACCAAGACACCTGATACTTTTAAAGATATGTTGATACCTAACTTGAGATGTTATTTAGTAAAATAAGATATATGTAACATTTTGATTGAATGTTTTCTCATGGTTAAAAACAAAATCCATTTTTATCAGCCATTTAGAAAGGCATGGCTTCCAAAAGCTAATTAAATTGTTTCCTTATTGCAAGAAGGCAATTATTTAATGCCAGTATTCAATACTGACAATATGCATGGGTTTGCTGTACTAGTTTTTTAATTAATAGATACCATTCACAGCTCTTAGTGTAGTCCTAGGTCTTACTATTGCTATGCCATTTGCCTTCTCTATACTGAATGCTCTCAGTGCTTTGCAAAGGACTCTTTTTTTTTGCATAGAAATCTCAGTTTAGAATACCAAATGCAGCCTTGAAACCAAATTAGAGGGAGGGAAAATCCATGCATTCCAGAGAAACAGCTGAACACAGGTGAGTAACTTTACATTTTTATTTATCACCATGTTACCCAAGATGGTGAAGGGACTACAGCAACATTGAAAGCAAATGAGCCATTTTAAATCTTACAGTTTTTGCAACCCTTTCAGTTAGGGTAGCTGCAGTAATTAAATACACAAAATGCATTCTTAAAGCAGTTTCTGTCACTATATGCATTACACTGCTGTAGTTGATGATTAACAAGGGAAAGGATGCAGCAAGTCCAAGGTTTTTGCCACTGTTTAAAAGTAAAATTATAAAAATAGAGCTCAGTTGTCTGCAAACTTACAGGAAAAGCTTGCACTTCATTTATTGAAAAAGAGATTCCAGCAGATTAGTTAGCAGTAGCATGTAATTTGTACAAAATCAATCATAATTACATTGTTGTAGTAACAGGCATTTTTAAACTGGTAAGGCTTTCAGGAACACAGATCCAAAAATCACATGCTGAAGTGTTCAGTGTTGCTTTCTTCTAAATGAGCAGCCTGAAAAAAAATCATGTGAGTATACATTAGTCCTTAAATTGTTAGACTGCCTTGAAAAACTGTCCATCCAATGTAAGTAGGAAAATTCATGGATTAAAGTTAAATTTCATGTACCACAAGAAGTGAAGACTTAGCACTGTAAGTCGTCTCTAGCTCAACCTGAGCAACCATGGCTGTCATGCAATTCATCTTAAAATAAGATTAAGGTGTACTATTTGTTTTCTTCCAGATGCCTTTTAAAATTTCAGTCTATTGTTCCATCCCTTAGTGATACAAGTCCCAAACTGGAACAGCTGCTAGGTGTGTTCTTACCATTTCAACTGCTCATCAGCCTTCCTTCAGGTATTCTGTCCTCATATTTACCACCCCTCTGTAGTAGCACATGGTATAAGCACTGCTACATGTAATTTGTATATAGGTTTACCTTTTTCCCTTTAAACAAGAAATTTAGTAAAATCTGGGTTGGTTTTTAAATTTTTTAAACACTAAAGTGTTTCCAGTGCTTTTCATATACCCCAACCATTGGACTGCATTTAAAAATACTGGTGTTACACCAGTTATCTGTTTGTAATTATCAGTGGTTATTTGTTCCCTTATCATTTATATGAAACAAATTTTTATTAAGTAACATGATCCAAAGAACTGCTTTGCAGTAGGACTGTTTAAAAACAAACAGGCAAGCCATTATTGACTAGCAGTGGCATAGAATTACTTCAGCCTGGCAAAAACACCATACTCCTTTGATGGTGCTTTTTAACACTCTAAACATAGCTCAGAGTTAAATAGCAGTATTTATTACATAAGCTAAAGGAAATGACAAGTCACCTAAGATGAAGTGTGTTTGATGACAATGTAGGTGTTTAGCTGCCTGGCATATCTGGTATAGCCATTTAAAAACAAGAATCTGAAGAAAAATTCACAATTCTTGGCCCTTTAACAATGTTTTTACTAGCCAGCTCTAAGCAATTTGCAAAGTGTTCCAGTATCAGTTTCCAAAACCAAAGCTCAAACATTTCCAGGCTATAAAATGCTTTTATGTAAGTGGCATATTTAGGTTGTGTAACATTGCCCTTACCTTCTGTGAGCCTGGCTTTGCCCCCAGTTGGCTGACACAGGACAGTTGAGCACCCTACACACAGAACTACTGTCTGAGCATGGCTGAAGACGGTGGTGATCTTGTAGCATCCTGAAAAACAGCATTATGAGACTTCCCACTGGGTATTTCTAGCATCATTTTTTTATGTGTTAATTGAATCAGGTACTCTCATACACTTGTCCAAAAATGCATCTGTATTTCATTACACAACACACCAAGTCAAAGCAAATCATTGTTGTGGTCTGAAGTGCTTGTCTTTACTTACATGCATAGGAAAGCATGTTAGGTAACTGAAACTGGTGTAACTCCCTTATGAAAATCAGCACAGCCCTGTGGCTGACAAGCTCTCCTTTGCCTGTATTATGTCTCCTGCAAAGAAGCTGAGCAGTTCTAGATTAGCCTTCTCTGCTGAACAGAAGAACCCACGTAGCTAGAGAAATATTTAACTTGTAACAGTAGAACACTGCTGTTGACAAAGTCTGGCAGCTGGGAATATAAACACTGCTGTTCCAATCTGTGTTTGCTTTCTGTTTAATAATTGGTACACGTCAGGCATGTGCTTGGTTGCATTCTATAAAGCTAACATAATGTTTAAATGGAAAAACTTGCACAGAATAACTTCCCTAATTCCCTATGCAATTCTTCTGTCTACAACTTATAAATTCTATGACTTAAGAGAGAATGAAATCACTCATACAGGGCTTAAAAAATGGGGTTTTCACTGCTTTTCATTTTTTCCCCCTGAAAATATTTAACCAAGAGGTATTTTTGGAGGGAGAAAACTTGTAAAGGATTTAATCTAGATGTGGATATTGAAAATGAATAGGTGAGGACAGGTTCCATTTTCAGCACGTGTGGACCAGAAAACTGAGAGAGAATATCTGTTGTGAGGAGGGTCCTCTGACAAGAGGACTGCTTGATGGGGAGAAGCACTGTTAGACAGAATAACAGATCTCTGCTTTGTTTAAATCTTTGTTTGTGAAAAACTGCTAACAGCTTAATTTAAACACAGCAAAATTTGTTTTCCCCCTATTGAATGTGAACGTCCATGTTGATGAGTTTTGAACTTTGTGGGTTAGGCAGGGAGATCCATTTCAGTAACCAGGCAGGAACTTCCAACACCGCTGAACGAGGGAGACGTTAGGCCATCTGCTATTTTCAATGCCTGGTGCATAGGACTCCATTGTTATTGAAGCTTTCCTGCTTTGCCCTAGACATCCTTCAAACTCAAAACCCAATTAACCCAACAATAATGAAGATAACCAACGACCCATGGGCCTGTGTTGACACCAACTGTATCACAGTGTATGCATTCATGTACACTGGTGTGAAGAAAGTGTTAAAAAAAAATGAGTGGCTTAGCCTTTAACCATGTATTTGTTTAAAAGTAACCACAGTTTACTTTCAAGCTGTTTAAATTCATTTACCTCACTTTTAGATGGAAAACATTGTCTTAGAGCTTCTTAAAAACCTGGGCTACTAAGAAAGAATAAGAGAATAAGAAAACCTGAATACATCAACAGCTCCCCACATCTAGTCAGAAAGATCACTACTGTAAGTAAGTCTATGTGTTTTCTTACTGCTATAATCTTATACTACAGCAGTTTCTAGGAAGTAAGTTACCACACTGGACAATATGGATGTAACTGTGCTGAACAAAGAAGCTGTTCCCTGGTAGAGCACATTCCTGTAATGGTGTTAGAAAATCCCATGGTTTAGTTTATAAAAGAGAAGTTGATTATACAGATGTCTGTGAGCTGAAGTAATGAAAACCTGTGAAAACTGGACATAGGCAACATCTTAAATATGACCCCTGTATATGAGCTAGATGGCACCTTAGCTCTTAACAGCAACATGTAAAAAAGGCAGTTGTGTATGTTTTACTTTCTATGTATGTGCAGTATCCCTGCACATATCCTTGTCAAAAGTTCTTCCAGTTGCTCTTCCAGAACCACCTAACTTACAAAAGAAGGAAAACAATGTTGTCTTCTGTTTGACACTTGTGCTATGGATCCTTTAAAGCACCCATTTAGTCTCATTTTTTATACATGCAAATCTAGGATTGCTTTTTTCCCTACTTGCAAGGGTTTTGTAAAGGAAAAAAACCAACCACAAAAAGCCTCATGCCAGACCTCCAGAAAAGAAAAGGCTGATTGTTTACATTAACTTTTTCAAAATGTTGAAAACACTGTTATTGTTAAAAAGTCCAGAGCAATATACAAATCTTTTTCTCTACAGATGAACCAAACTTAGATTTAAAAAAAAATAGTAATCAACCGTATTATGAAGACGAACAGCATGCAAAATTAGTTTTGTTCCTTCTGCAAGGCATAAACATTTCACATATTTACCTGGACATTTTACATCCATAAAGTAGGAGTTTGGGCTCTGCACAAGACGTTTCTTTTTGTGCTTTCTCTTCTCATCCTCTAAGGAGGGATGCACGAGGTCTTTGGCCAGCTGGGTGGGGCGAGAGGAAAAGCGCACTGCGCGTTACGGGCCGCTCGGCCACACGTGCGGCCGGGATGGTGCCGCGGGCCGCCCCGAGAGCGGCCACAGCCAGCCCGGGGGAACGGGGACGGGCACGGCCAGGCCCCGGGGGGAACGGGCACGGCCNCACCGCCCCGGGGAACAGCCCCTCGGCTGCCGGCAGCACAGCCCCACGGCACCGCCCCGGGGAACAGCCCCTCGGCTGCCGGCAGCACAGCCCCACGGCACCGCCCCGGGGAACAGCCCCTCGGCTGCCGGCAGCACAGCCCCACGGCACCGCCCCGGGGAACAGCCCCTCGGCTGCCGGCAGCACAGCCCCACGGCACCGCCCCGGGGAACAGCCCCTCGGCTGCCGGCAGCACAGCCCCACGGCACCGCCCCGGGGAACAGCCCCTCGGCTGCCGGCAGCACAGCCCCACGGCACCGCCCCGGGGAACAGCCCCTCGGCTGCCGGCAGCACAGCCCCACGGCACCGCCCCGGGGAACAGCCCCTCGGCTGCCGGCAGCACAGCCCCACGGCACCGCCCCGGGGAACAGCCCCTCGGCTGCCGGCAGCACAGCCCCACGGCACCGCCCCGGGGAACAGCCCCTCGGCTGCCGGCAGCACAGCCCCACGGCACCGCCCCGGGGAACAGCCCCTCGGCTGCCGGCAGCACAGCCCCACGGCACCGCCCCGGGGAACAGCCCCTCGGCTGCCGGCAGCACAGCCCCACGGCACCGCCCCGGGGAACAGCCCCTCGGCTGCCGGCAGCACAGCCCCACGGCACCGCCCCGGGGAACAGCCCCTCGGCTGCCGGCAGCACAGCCCCACGGCACCGCCCCGGGGAACAGCCCCTCGGCTGCCGGCAGCACAGCCCCACGGCACCGCCCCGGGGAACAGCCCCTCGGCTGCCGGCAGCACAGCCCCACGGCACCGCCCCGGGGAACAGCCCCTCGGCCGCCGGCAGCACAGCCCCACGGCACCGCCCCGGGGAACAGCCCCTCGGCTGCCGGCAGCACAGCCCCACGGGGCACTGCCGCTTTGCCGTGGTAAGTGCCGCTTAGAGCTCCTTCTGCTCCGGACGAGTTGCTGACTGAGCTATCACGCACATGCACAGAATCACAGGATTGTTAGGGCTGGAAGGGACCGCTGGAGATCATCCGGTCCAACCCCCCTGCTAAAGCAGACTCATCTGGAGCAGGTGGCAAAGGAACGCGTCCAGGTGGGTTTGGAATGGCTCCAGAGGAGACTCCACGCCCACCCTGGGCAGCCTGTTCCAGTGCTCTGCCACCCTCAAAGTAAATAAGTTCTTCCTCGTGTTGAAGGTGGAACTTCTTGTGGTTTAGTTTATGGCTATTGCTCGTCATCCTGTCCCTGGGCACCACTGAAAAGAGTCTGGCACCGTCCCATTGGCACCTGCTTTGGAGATACTTGTTGCATCAATGAGATCCCCTTTCAATCTTCTCTAAACTAAACAGGCCCAGCTCCCACAGTCTCTCCTCATAAGAGAGGTGCTCCAGGCCCTGCATCGTCTTTGTGCCCTCCACTGACCCTCTCCAGTAGCTCCCTGTCTTTCTTGTACTGAGGAGCCCAGAACTGGACACATACTAAATGACACATTGTGTGAAGTTATACCTGTGAGCATATTCTTTCGAATTTTCCCACCCCAATCAAAAAGAAAAAGGCAGGAGAATTTGTTAGTTAGCATTCATGTGTTTCAATCTATTTAGAGAACTAATGAGAAATAAAAATATTGCAGATAGTAGAAATGAAAAAATAATTTCTTTTTAGTAAGAGACTGAGTGGTTTTTCCATAAATCAATAGAAATAATCTCAAATGTAATGTGTTAAGCCACTTGTATTTATCCCAGAACATTTAAAAGTGTAGTTCAACAGAAATCCTCCTGGTGGCACAATAGACCTTACAAAAATCACTTGGCATGAAGTCTTTCCAAACGTCCAACAGCAACATGTCAGGACACTGCCTGTCTAAGAGAGAACTGATGCATTTAGCAAAAATTATTTTAGAAGTTTGCTATGAACACAAATGAGGATGTAATTTTATAGAGGCCTATCTTTTGACAGCAATATTGTCAAAGCTGGGCTTGGCCTCTCCAGTGCTGACACTTTCAAAATCCTTTCCACCCCAAACCTTTACATTATTCAGTCAGAACAGACCCATGTGTTGCAGTGCTCCAAGCCATTATATTGGTTTTCCTCTTCTTGCTCACACGGCCTTGTAACATTGTCATGCTGTGTTAGCATTTTTTCCTTATGTGCTGCTGTGGTGATGACACACAGATAGAGGTATTTTGGAAGTATTTCTTGTTGTATCATGGGGAATTTAATAGGAAAGGCTCTGACTCATACTTTCCTCTGCATGCTGTCCAGTGAAGCTAGGAACATAAAACAGTTACCAGCTCAGAGTCAGTTCTTGAGTCTTAGCTGTGCCTTCTACCTTCCAGTCCTTTTCAAATGTTTGTTATTTATCTGCAAGTAGAATGGAAGGAGGAGAATCTCTTAAGCCTTTTGATTCAGCATCTGAAGGAAAATTATGTTTTTCTTTGTTTAAGAAAATACCTTCACAGTGTATAAAGCAGCGTCAACAATAAAATAGAACTTCTGAGGTTCTGCCCTTCTTCACATTTTCCTCCTAGCCTTCCCTTCTTAGATGTCTTTCCTGCAAGGAGCCTCTGGTGCCTGAGAGACTTTAGAGTCACACTAAAAATTGGTTTAAGTGGAAGGAGGGGCACACAGGATGATCTGAAAACAGGATGTGTTTTGGACACATTCCTCTGTTTAGTTCTCTATTTTGGTTTTGCTTGGAGATTCATTTCCTTTTCGTAACTGCATGTAGTTCAGTGACCTGCTGTATGAGTCAATTCCAATGCATTACCTTTAATCTTACAGTTGAAGTTTTTGTGAGGTGTACTTGTTAGAAAACAGAAATGCAGTATGAGTTTAAGTTGTGAGTTAACAAGGAGAGAAATGCTGTCTGGCTTGGTTTACTGAGACACAGATAGATTCAGGTCTAAGAGAATGACTTCCTTTTTCCAGCCTGCTCCCAGCAAGCCTTTGATCTCATTTTAGAGAAAAGAACAAGAAATGTTATCTGTCTGCTAGCATGACAACAGAAAAATTCCAAAAACTGATCTGGAGATGTTTGAAAACAAGACAATGACAGTAGGTTTTTCCCCTGCATTGGGAGTATCAGGCTCTTGCTGTTTGAAAGCTGAGTGTGTCTCTGAGGACACACTCTGTGGTGGGTTCCTGCTGGGCTGGTACAGCCTGCAAGCCCTCACTGTGCTGAGCACCTGGTGCTGCTCTGTTCTGCCCCATCTGTGGCCTTTGCAGCTGACTTTGGGTGGCTCCTTAGGATTTGCTATCTGAAGCTGTGAGAAAATGGCTTTTGGGTTTTACTAGAGAACCTCGTATAAACTGCCTGTGCTCACTGACAGTGTGTAGTGACTGATTTCAAAAACAAACAAATTCACCCTAACAATGGTTATAGTGCTTGTCTAGAATACTAAAATGTGGATGGGTGTCTCTGTAAGTCCTATCATTAAGACCATTTAGATCTCCATTCACTAACCACCTCTAAACTGCACTCAAAATAAGTAGGTTCACTTCAGTGGTATGTTTGATCCAGAATGCAGTCTGCCTGTGGTTTTGCCTGTACTGAAGGATTAAGAATTATAATTTTAATTGATTGTAAACTAATGGTGTAAACCATGGCATGTAATAATTTGATTTAAATATGCTTATGCTCAGATAATTTAAATTAGCAGTGGAAATTGAAGGTCCACTTCTAGCACTACTGTAATAGCAAACATTCAAAATTAATGTATTTTACAGCTAAGAATCATACAATGCTTTTTGTTTCTGGAATTGAACTGTACATACTTTATATCATTTATTTTCCCAATAATTACTTGATTTAACCTATTCTACAGGTTCTGCAGTATATAGATATAGAAAATTCATACATTTAGATCACTAGAGTAAAGGAGAGTATTGTTCTTTGTACATTAAACCAATGCATTGATCTTAAAACCAGCAGTTAAAAGCAGGAAATATCCACATATCAAATGCAGTAAGACAGAGTGTAGAATGAGCACAGAGGTATCTACCTTCAGTGAAAGATGTATTTACTGGAAACAGGGAATATGTGACACTTTTTCAAAAGAGTGTCACATGAGGGTCATCAACAGTAATGAACTGCAGAGGCACCTGCCAAAGTCAGAGTTGTTCTAGATAGGCATTGAAAATATTATTATATTGGCTAGCAGAGTTCAAAAGCTGAGGGGCAAAGCTCATGTTAATGACTTGTGCCTAGCTGGCATTCAGGGCCAGACTGCCTTGTAAGATTACTGTCAGTAGGACTTGGACCTGTTGATTCCAGTTAGTGCCAAAGTAACAGGATCTTAGTTCTACCAACGTTTTAAGCTCTACTGTTTTTTCAAACCTTGCACTTAAGCAATTAAGATGCAGTATTGTCTACAACTCTGTATGCATTGAACAGAAGAGCTTGATTAAAGGCAGAATTTCACACAGTTCTCTTCTTCCTTAACCAGTCTCAGCTTTGAACTGAGGGATGAAAAAGGATTTTTGAATGCTAGAAGTAATGGTGTCTATCATTTGAGAAACTAAAAATTAGAGTAGAAATGAAGTAGCAATATAATGTGTTTTCTTCTTAAAAATGCTCATGTTGGTAAACAAACAAGTGTTTCCTGGTTTTTTAATGTGTATGTAAAGGTTTTTGAATTTATTGCATATGAACAGAGGTATTAATTACATTTTGCTATTCATGTTAGCTCCTTTCTTAAACTGAGGGCTTTAGCACATGCACTTTGCATACACCCCAGTGACTAATGGGGTTCTGCCATACCTTGATTAGGACTCCCCTGTTTATTGGATGAGCTTGAACTGTGGTACTGATCTCCTTTTATGACCACAAGATCTGCCTAGTGGGTGAGGGAAAGGCTGTGTGGTCTGTCTGGACTCCAGTAAAGCCTTTGGCACTGTGTCCCACAGCATTCTCCTGGAGCAGCTGGCAGCCCTTGCCTTGAACAGGTGCACTCTTTGCTGGGTTAAAAGCTGTCTGGATGTCTGGGCCCAGAGCAGGGTGGTGAATGGTGCCACATCCATCGGGAGCAGTCACCAGCGGTGTTCCCCAGGGAGCAGTCTTGGGCCAGCCCTGTTTGGCATCTTTATTGATGATCTGGATGGCAGGATTGAGGGCACTCTTAGTAAGTTCATGGATATCACTAAATTGGGCAGAAGTGTTGATCTGCTGGAGGACAGGATGGCTCTGCAGAGGGATCTGGACAGGCTGGATCAATGGGCCAAGGCCAATTGTATGAGATTCAACGAGGCCAAGTGCCAGGTCCTGCCCTCGTGTCACGACAGCCCCTGCAGCACTACAGCCTGGGGGCAGAGTGGCTGGAGAGCTGCCCAGCAGAAAAGAACCTGGGAGTGCTGGTTGACAGAGGCTCAACATGAGCCCAGGTGTGCCCAGGTGGGCAAGAAGGCCAGTGGCACCTGGCCTGGAGCAGCCATGGTGTGTCCAGCAGGAGCAGGGCAGTGACCATCCATCCCCCTGTGCTGGGGGGGCCTCCAGTTGTGGGCTCCTCAGTTGAGGAAAGACATTGCAGTGCTGGAGCAAGTCCAAGGAAGGACAAGGAACTGGGGAAGGGTCTGGAGCACAAGTCTGAGGAGGAGCAGCTGAGGGAGCTGGGCTGTTTAGCCTGGAGAAAAGGAGGCTCGGGGGGACCCTAGCATTCCCTACAACTCCCTGGAAGGAGGGTGGAGCCGGCTGGGGATCAGTCTCTTTCTCCCAGGGAACAAGTGACTGGATGAGAGAACATGGCCTCAAGCTGCTCCAGGGGAGGTTTAGGTTGGAAATTGGGAAGAATTTCTTCACTGAAAGGGTGGTCAGGCATCGGAATGGGCTGCCCAGGGTGGTGATGGAGTCACTATCCCTGGAAGTGTTCAAGGGACTGGATGTGCTGGAAGTGCTGGAAGCCCTTTGTGCTCTGGTCGAGTAGACAAGGTGGTGTTTGGTCAAAGGTTGGACTCGATGATCTCAGAGCTCTTTTCAAACCTTAAGGATTCTGTGATTCTATTCCAGAAAAATGGTAGGGTAGTAATTTAGGGATTGTAAAGGGTTTTAAAATTCTGCTTTTTTGAGATGTACAAAACAGGATCAAACTGTTACAGTGCCATCTGCTTTTACACAGACAAAAGGTAAACCATAGTTTCAAATATTTCCTACATGTTCAGTGTTCCCCTTAGTAGTTCTCCCATGCCAGAAAATAAAAGAATTGTTGATCTATTTGACTTTAATGCAATATAAACCAAATGTTAACTTTTTCCAGTTTGGTGCAATAACAAAGACTGGTTCCAAAGGGTTTTCATGGAATAGGTATCATAGCAGTGTGGTTATTGAACCTTAACAGCTTTGATAGTACTCCTCAAAGTTTTACTAACATATTACAAGGTATACAATTGAATAATTACAGTCTTTTTCATATTCTAGAAAATCCAAAATTGTAACAATTTTTATATCTTGTTTTTAAAGTTCATGGTTAAGTAAACATCTGTCCCTTGAATGGGGCAAACTGGCACTTTTCCAAATCAGAACAGAACGCACTATTGCAAAGCACCAGTGTAATTGAAGAGGGAAGTAATTTGCATTATTTTTCTATAAAAATACTCTTGAGTAACAGATGGCGATGGCAAACATATTGCTCCAGAGATGTATGAAAGCCTATGTGTTCCATAAAACTCAAGAGTGAATATTAACCCCAAAATTTCTCTCTTCAGTACTGAAATGTGTTTGTGTAGTAATCTTCAGCGTGGCCATAATTACAGTACACACCAACTCATGTCTCTGAAAGTACAGGTACAGGGAAATGTGTCAGAGATTAGTGTTTCATTTGCAGTTTCCTATAATCCAATTATTCATGTTAAACTGAAATAATTAACCAATTTGGTTTGACTGCTTTAGTGCCAGGTTGCCATTATAATTTATAAACTCAATTCCTGTAATAAGTACTGTAACAACTCATCTTACCATTTAAACAGCCCAATTGTTAATTATACAGTACAAAAAGGAACCAAGCAGCCATGGTTCCAAATTCTGGCCTGAATTAGGCAGAGGTCCTCAAGCATGTTTAAAAAAAAAGAGAAAAGAACTGGCAGTTTCCCCCCATTTTTTTGCAGCTTTCATTCTCCTATCAGATGATATCCTGGTCTCCCAGACATATCAATCAAACCATTATTATTAATCAATTTTTTTTCACTTTAATTACGATGAAGCATATAATTGCATAAATATAAAATAAGATTTTGATCCAATTAATTGGAAGTTAGATTAGAATTCATGACAAGTTCTTACTGAATTAAGCTTGTACAGATTTACATCACATCTGCCATTGGATTTTTCATCATTTGCAACCATAAACATATATTGGCCAGGAATACCACCAAACTGAGACTCTTAACTGGGAGGATTTGGAATAATTAATAACTAGAAGCAGAGTATCTTCTGCTTTTTCGAGGATTATAATGGCTGGAGGTATTTGTTTGGAGTGATTCCTCAGTGTACTTTGCACAAATACAGCAGTCGCCAGGCATTAGACTAGCTTAGCCCTGTTTCACCCCATCAAATTGTTGGCTAATGTCATGAGGTGATTTTTTGTGCGCTTGCAGGAGGCTAATCATGTATGACAGAGCTTTGATATTCAAAACTAATTTTGTTTGATTGCCTGTAGAACTCAGCATATATATTTGCCAAGTTAACACAGATATGAAAGACCCCAAAAAGTGAGGAACGATTTTTCACAGTTGTAGGCTGGGTTATAACTAATAGAAACTTTAATGAATGATTTGAGGAAAATGTCTCTTATTCTTTTTCTTTTTTTTTTGTAAGAGGGAACTGAGAACTGTTTTAGTGATTTATAGTGTTAGAGAGATCTGTTTATAGCTTGTCTGAAGGCAACAATTTTTAAATTAAATTAAAGCAGTAGCTCTTTGTTGTCATTTTGAAGTGTTTCAGTAGTGCTATTTATTTTTATAGTGCCTTGTGACATCCTGTGGGGAACACAGTATAATGAATACATAATGAGGCTGCCTCACACCAAGAGATAATTATTAGTGGAAAGAAGATGGGGAAAAGCGTTTATTGAACTGCTCTAGAGTAGACATCTTGTTCTAGAATACCCCCGTTTTCAATGTTACTTTAGACTGCGTGAAAATAATTTTTCTGTTGGGTGCACAAGTTTCTTTCTGAGTTGACATGCCTAAGGCAACATGTCAACATCGGAGGTCACACATTACGCTCACTTATTGGTGATGTGGAGTATTCTGCCACTATTTAAGGCGCCACTTGAGCACACAGTGCACGATTCTCTTTATAACTCTTGCTCGCTCCCGGAGACTCCAGCCCGGCGGGACGCGGGGACGGCGCCTCCCCAGCGCCGCTGCTCCGTGCCGGGCCCCGGGGTTCGTTCCGTGCCGGCCCGCGGACCACAGCCCCCGCCGGCCCCGGGGTTCGCTCCGTGCCGGCCCGCGGACCACAGCCCCCGTCGG
>VZRZ01003355.1:67026-96931 GCA_013398175.1 Climacteris rufus | reverse complement strand
GGCCCCGGCGCCTCCCGTGCCCCGGCACAGCAACAGTTGTGGCCGGCCGGGCCGGGCCGGGCCCGCCGCCCTGGTTGTGCCGCGCAGGGAGCCCGCAGCCCGGCCCCGAGCCCTGGCAGAACGGCGCCTTCTCGGGCTCTCGCCTTTGGGTGCTCGTTTCCAGAAAGTGGGAGAGGGCAGGGGCTGCTCGGGCTGCCTGGGGCTGGTGCCGAGCTGCGCAGTGACAGTGGCGGAACGCTCTGGGCAGGTGGTTTCACTCTCGGTTCTTCCCTCCGCGCTTCTCAGCGTGTGTGTTCGTGGGCATGGAGCTCGCGTCTTGAGATTTGGAGTAGCTCGTTCGAGCTCCTTGGTCGACTACAGTTAGAAGTCCCTTAGTGAGTAGGTGGAGGAACCTCCTCGACAGAAGTTGAGTTTTGTTCTAAATTCGGTTGCAAAAAGAGGTTTCTAAGCTTTGCTAACCTTTTTTAATGACAATGAGATATGATGTATCAAACCACGTTATTGTGACAGACTTCTGTAAGATTTGTGAGTTCTAAAACGCTCTGCTGACATAAACATAAGCAAAATTTTCAAGGTCTCCACTGACATATAGGTGAATTGAAATCACAGTGTGTCAAGACTTGAGATTTCTGGGTAGCTACTTGTAGCTGAGGTCGCTTGTAAAGTGAGGTACACTGTTTGGGGGATGAAGGTGTAAACTGCAGTGGAGGTTGCCGGTATTTAGGAGGACAAAACTAATGCTGGCTGTGAAAAATAACACTAAGGGAATGAGTAGATTCTTTATTGAAAGGAAATTGGTTTAAAGATGAGGTGAAATAGTGTGTGACTTGTTTTATGTTACCCTAATGCCCTGCCCTTTCCAGGCGTTTTATTGTGCTGAACTTGGTGCACAAGAAAGAAAACATCTTTATTTAGGGACATGTGATTGACTAAATTAGGTGTGGCTGTCATTTCTAATGCTTTAAGAACAGCTTTTCTGTGTATTGCTGGGATATTTCTTTTTTCTCTGCAACCGTTTTCAAAGTGCTGTATCAGTAACATCACCTAATTAAGGCCTGAGTAACATTTTACCTTGACAGGTATTTTGCTGTACCTGCAGGAGAATAAAAGGTTTAATAAACATTAATAAATGCTGTATCATTAAAAAAAAAGCCTACATTGGTACTGTGCTACCTCTTTATACTTCTGAGGAGATAGCTGACATAAATGGGTGTGTCTGTCTTCCAACCATTTTCTTAATATTTCTTGGACTGCTTAGCCCCTTGATACATTTTTTTTCTCAGTGATTCACTTTGAAGTCTTGAGGACTGTGAATACGATGTTTTTTCTTGCCTTATTCAGTAAATATAGGATTTGCTCTCATTTCCTTCCTTTATATTTGCTTTCACAAGGGCCTTATTTTTGAAACAAATTAGTTGAAGAAACTTATTAATAACGGAGGCATACTTCTAATTCCATAGGTAGTATTTGTGATTTTGCAGTTGTGTTTTCCTTCTTAAAATTCCAGTCCCTTTTTATTTTTTAGCAAAGGACCTCCATACAGGAAACTTGACATGCAGGAAATAGTGAAACTGTTCGTAAAAGTGCTGATGTGTGCTTGAATAAAAATGCTTGGGTTTTTTTCAGTCTTCCTCGTTTACTGCATGTATTGCTTGTAGGTCAGTCATGTGGTTCTAATCTGTGAAGATGTGCTCTGATGCCTTTTCTCTCTCTGTCTTTTGGTGGCTTCTCAGTACTAGGTGCTTTTACAGTCATAACTGGTCCATCTGATGAGCTTGGGGGAATTCCATTTTTAACAATTCTTTTTTTCCTTGACTGATAAGGCAGAGCTAACTGTGGTGTGGAGGGAGGTGCAGGGATGCAGTGCTTTTCCCAAACAGGCTGCCCTGCCAGTTAGAGTTTTAAGGTCCCCAGATTAGCATTCCTCTTTGAGTACACTGAGTTTTCCTGGAGTCTAAGCTGCCAGGCTGTTTGGTTTGTATGTTCTCCATGAAGGGGATTCTGTAATATGATGGCACTCACGATGTGTGTTCAATTAACAATGATTTTAATTAGTTTGTGTGATACTGTGTGCTCTCAGTTCTTCTCTGGTCTGTCTCTGCCAACAAGATCAGACTTGGTTTAACTGTAGAAGTCTGAGCAGGCTTATGCTTGAGATGTGTTGACATCAAATTTTATTGTTTAATCTTATGTACCAACATGCTATTTGTGAGTGAGGTGAGTCATTTAGAGGGGTTTTTTAACTATCTGGGTCACATTTTTGACAGTTTCAACTTTTTTCTTAGATTTAAGGTCCGGAAGTTAAAACAAACTTTGTTGCCATGATGAAAGGACCCACATCATATCTGAGTACCAGATAACTTCCTTGTAATTTCCCACTGCCATTGTTCTTTAGTAGTTTAACAAGGGTTAACAACAACACTTCATTTAAGTGTTGGAATTAAGTGTTCAATTAAACAATGGAAACACTTTCCAAAAGGAAAAAAAATAAAGTAGGAGGGAGATATGGAAATACTATTTTATTATAGAGTATTTGTTTTCCTTAGCTTCATTGTTCATATTATAGAAATAAGTCAGTAATGAATTGTCATTGTGCATGATATACTCATGCCACACTTTGCAGATTCCCTTCTATTTTGCTGTCATGCAAAACATGCCTGTAAGGCTGCAGCATCCTTGTAGATTGCTTGGAGGTTGGGAAATGCTCCTTTGACTTTTCTCCTCAAGACTTCAGTCATGCTCATAATCATGATGAACACTGTACTGATTCAGGCAGCAGGGACTTCAGCCTGGTGTCCTGTGGCCAACAGTTGCTTAAGAAGTAGGATAAAAGTGCAGTGCATATGTGTTTATAATTCATCAGACTTCTTTTATTCTTTTTTGGGTGACTGTTGGTATAAGAGTCTTCATGTCTTTGTCTGGATTACCTGGCATAACTAATACCTTCAGCAGACTTTGCTACCCATGATGAAAGGTGTAGCAGTGATGTTTCTCTCAGATGATCCTTTTGATTATTCTAAGCAATGTATTTTTGATTTGTGAAAGCACAGATTGCCCTGAAATGACTTTAGACACCAAAGGTCCTTGGCCTTCAGCAACTCTAAGTTTTTTATACAGGGCTCTGTAGCTCTGTTTGGAGAATTTTTTAAAGGGCTGGCAAGACTTAATACTGCTGTGGTCCCTAGTGAGGATCAGCTTTTCACTGTGAGCATGGGATCAACCTTTTTTTACAGCAAGAGTGTATTATGTAAGGTTGTGTTGTTTAGTTTGCTTGCTGAGTGGAAACTTCTGCTTTTGCACAGTTCTACATGGAAAGTAAAATGCAGTTGAGTCAGCTCATTTTCATACTTAACAGCTCCTAAAGCAAAACTTATCTTGGAGTATCTCATGTGCATTTTGCTAGTAGTTTCAGTGTGATATACACGAATAAGAAGCATTAATTTAGCAGTCTCTAAGTACCTTAACTTGCTGTTCAAGTAGTGCTGTCTGGTAAAACTGGATTTGGTTTATCATTTGAAATAATAAGTTTTATTTTTTGCATTCCTTTCAACTTTTTTGTATCAACTGGTTTCTATGAGAGTAAAGTCGAATCCTTTTAGCTGATAGCATTTCTGACTTTGTACAAAGGCTTGCTGACTGAAACAAAATTTGTCATATTTATTTTTTTAATCCAGGATGATATCAGCATTTGGCAGGCAGTTGCCCACGAGATAGCACTGTATCTGAGAGCTGAAACCATTTGTTGATTTTACAGAAGTAACTTTTCCTTAGCCTACATCTTCCAAAATAGGACACTACTCTGGCAGGCAAGCATGTGTGTGCTGACCTTTGAACACTTTGATCAAAATCCTTTGTCAAGCAGAATTATCAACTTCCCTTTTGCAGTGAAATTTCCATGTCTGTAACGTGTAATGGAAATTGTTTTAGTGTCTTCAGGTCAAATTATGCCTCATTGAATATTTCTACTCTTCTTCTCCATGGTTACTTATTTGTATGATGGACAAAGGATTGGTTGTTGGTTTGTTGGGGTTTTTTTCCACCCTCCCATTAAAGCATTCCCTATCCTCATTCAATTTCTTTTGGGCTTCTCCAGATGGTAGTAGCTGTAGAAGCAAACACATCAATGATGGATGAGCAAAGGGAGGGATTTGTCAGGAAGGCATTGTCAGTAATACTTTATTAATGGTCATTACTACAAACGGATTGCCAGCAGGACTTTAAAGTGACTGAGATGAGTTCACACGTCTCAGGTGGCCCTGTTACACACATCTGCACATGAAGGGTGTGCTCAAGGCTTGTAGCATCTGGGACCTGGGTCTCTCTTCAGGGCAGGGATTACCTGGAATAGGGGCAGACAGTATTGCTGAGGTAAACACAAAACTGGAAGAGGGATTCTGTTTTCCAGGTCTGTGCTGGGTGCTCACAAGGTGGTGTCCTGATGTTGAACAGGAAGTTGTAGCTGGAGGCATCGCAGGTTAAAAGCGTTAAAGTTTGTCTCTTGTGACTGTAAATTTGATACTAACACTTAGCTGGTAACAAAGGACATCTTAGACTTTGATTTTCACCTGCAGATGAGGTTACATTACCTTACTGTGTTTGCAGCAAGCCAACAATGGAGTTGAAATTGTTTGGCTTTTATTAAAAATGCTGCTGCGGCTTTCGTGTTGCGTGTTACTCTGAATCAGTGTGACAGATGTCTAACTGTTGATGCCTGTTTCTAATTGGCAGATGGAGCTCTGTCTTGGTTGTGTGTTACTGGTTATTTGAGTGACAGGAGGGCAGTTTAGAGCTGCTTTTGTGACTTGGTTTGAATGCAAAGCTAAGAACACAGACTAATACTGAATAAGTGTAGGAACCAAGGTACTGGTTGATGGATATAGGCTTGAGAGAGGTGTTGAAGCCATACAGGTTTTGTTTGGGAATTTTTAATGTACTTTTTAGGAAGGATTTCCTAGTCCTTCTGCAGTAGGGCATGCTTTTAGTAGAAGTACATCTTGAACTGTCTTATTTCAGAATTTTACTGAAATTCGTAAAAATAAGAATACATGTGATATTTATTTATTATTTATATTTATTTATAGATGCTTTATTTCATGTTTTGTGGTAGAAGTTAGGTGGTTTTAATTCAAAGGATATTATGTTGCTTTTTATCTTTAATTGGATTTATGGTAACTTAAGTGCCAAGTCATCAGGCTGACGAGATACATAAAATAGCTCTGATGCTTTTCCAATGTGAATAAAGTATGAATAATAGTAACATCAACAAAGTTGCACTGGGTAAGGCTCTTGTACAGAGTTGGAATCATAGACTCAGGATATCCTGAGTAGGAAGGGACCCACAAAGATCTTCACCCTTCCACAAAGGCTGAAGAGACCAAGTGTCCTCAGCCACCCCTCAGGAGGCTTCCCCTCCAGACCTTTCACCATCCTCATGGCCCTCCTTTGGACCCTCTCTAACACCTTTGTGTTTTCCTTATACTGTGGTACCCAAAACTTCATCCAGAGGCTTTTAGTTGTTGGACTTGCAACTCAAAACTAAAGTCAGCAACTTCCTGTCCCAACAGAGGTTGCAGTGAGTTGTAATTTAGTGCCACTTAAAGGGTTTTTGACCAATGATTTTGTCTAATATCAGTTTAATCTTGTGGTTTGTAGTAAACTTTCCTGTTAAATGTAAACTATGACACTTTTGATTAGATTGTATGTAGTTAAAGGCAAGTAAAGTACTTGCTTATGTTTCAGAAGGCTTCTCTTCTAAGGAAAACAAACAATTGACCAAGTTTAAGATGATCTGTGTTAATTTTGCTGCCACCATGAATGTCAGTGGCATTCTCTTCTATGTATGGCAACATCAAAGAACACGTCAGGCAGACTGGTCACTAGTAGGAGTCTGGCACCAAATCTGGAAATTGGGAAAACCAGGTTGAGTGTAAGAAATTGGGCAAAGCTAAAGCAGCTGCCAGCCAGGGAATGCATATACTGCTTCCACTCCCCCCACACCTCCCAACAAAATCTTCCTTTCTTTCACCTGCCAGAGAGAAATACCTTCCTGTAGTGAATCAAATACTTGTCTGTATGGTGTGACTTCTGATGGGATTAAAGATGGAGAAAGGTATCTGTGTCAGCCCAAGCATGGAAGGAAGAAGATACAGTCAGAATAACTGCCTGGGAGAACTTCTGTGGCTTAGCAGAAGTGATGTAGAGAAGAGCACTTAGAACATGCAATGCAGGAAAAGCAGATGAAGAAATTAAAGAATTAATTAAAATTAATTAATTAAAAGAACCTTGTGTGATGTAGAAGAAAACATCTTTGTTCCAGGAAGACAAATATGGCCTTTGGTAATCGCTTGTGTGGCTTTGCCTGCTACTGTAGGTAGTAAAAACCTTTCCAAAAAAGGCCTATTTTGTCATTCATGTAAGAAATTAAAGCAGCCCTTCTTCTCTCATGACCTTTAGTTCCAGACAAAAAACAAAAGACAAACCAAAACCCCCACGTGCTTACTTACCCCATGTTAAAACGTGGGTTTAAAAAAGCCTCTGATGAAAATGATGTATTGGGGCTGTTGAGAGTGTTGTCTATAAAAATAACTTCAGTGACTTTAAACATTCTGCTTTAACTTTTTGGCCTGATTTTGCTGCCTCACTAGGTACCTTCTACACTTGCTTCTAAAACACAACTATATTTCAGACTCTAACTGAAATTCCTAGATTACATTATTTATCTTAACAAAGATAATTCTTGCTGGATGAGACATTTTGCTCTTCTTAAATCCTTTCAGAGTATTGGTTCAAACTAAGAGCTGTCTTATATTGTTGATATGTGGGGTTTTTTGTTGTATTTTTATCAAAGTTTATGTTCCTGGTAATACCCTTGTTCTCTGTACTGTTTATTCCAGTGTAAGCAGGTCTGTACCCTCTAAAGTGAGAGCAGTGTTCCCTGCATTCCTGTAAAACTTCCAAACATGTATCACTTCTGTATTTACAGTGGTCATGTGTAATTTATACCTGGTCTAACATTATCCAATTTACCCTTTTTTTTATCTCTGACACTACCGTGGCATCCCCAGACCTCTCAAGGAGCTGCTTGGCAGCCTGAGTTTTTGGGCTTTGGCAGTGCTCCCCTGTCCATACCAAGTGTTCCCACTGTGTGTTCCATACTTGTGTTAAATCTGCAGCTGATGGGGTTTGTGTGTGGGGCCTGTTGTAGGCACTGCTGGAATGGAAGGTACAAAGTGCACTCTTGGTACTGTGTGAGGGTATTTTATCTGGAAGTGGTCATGGACTTACCAGTTCTTGCTTTGCTTTGTGAGTCCTGGAACACTCAGTGTGCTCACTTTTCCTGCAGCACCTCTTCTGTTTTAAGCACACAGTGTTCTAGCCCCCCAAAGCCTTTATTTCTTCGCTCTGAATAACCTGTGTAGTGTAGAAATCTGGACTAAGTGGGAACCCCAAAACTTTTCAGAGGCTTTTTAAAAGAGAAGTGGTGTCTCCATCTCTCACTGGACAGACATATAGGTTTGCCAGGGCCAAAAATTGCAGAACTAAACCAAACCTAACCTTTTTAGCCTGTTGTTTTTGTCACAATTGAAGCATGGCATATGACTAATAAATGATGACCTTTAAATCATGGTGGCAGGGTAGTTTTTGTTGCACATAATTTTTTCAATAAGCCATTTTTTCAACCTTTTGGATGTTTAAGATGCTAACTTTAGACAAAGTGATTTATTTTTTCTTTTTCCTGACAGCAATATTCATTTAGAGTTATCTTGGTTAAGACAGCATTTTCTATGTTTTCTGCACCTACAAACATAGATGGTTTACAGGCAGGACATTCAGGATCATTTTTCCTGTTCTTGGGGGTTCTACTTTAGGGTTGGTTTTCTGGGGGGCTTTATTTTTGTCTTACCTATTAGATTATGCTTTTGATAAGGACCAATCATGTGTCATCTCATATTAAGCACCAGGCTTTTGAAAGAAGAATCAAATATTTGTATTCACGAGCCACCTCCTAGATGGGGAAATCTGGTGTTCTTGCCCATTAAAGGACGTGGCAGAGGTTTTTTTCATGTTGTAGAAAGCCATAGGCTGCACATCCCAGAGACCTGAGGAAAAGAAGAGCTTCAAAGCAGGTGAGAGATGCACAACTCTCTGCTGGCTGCATTCCAGGTGAAGTGACTGTGGGGCTGGGTCCCTGGGAGATGGCTGCAGCTCTTTCCCTGCCGTACCTCGCCCTGGCTGGAGTGTGAAATGCAGAGCAGTTCCTGCACTGCCATGGAGCTGCAGCTGCTCAGGTGATAGCCTGGTGCAGGATCCCCCTCTGGGCTGCCTCTTGGTCTGTATTAACTAGAATTTCAATTTAATGCCTTGTTCAACAGGGTCTGTGCTACTGAGAGGAGGAGAGATGTGACTGAGTGCCTGTGCCATCAGGTTATGCCGTCAGTTGTTGTTACAGATGTTAAGCTGAATTATGGAACTCACACAGATGAAACCTAAGCTGTGCAAAAGAGAAAAGGAATTGGTCATGACTCTCAGTCCTGGCAGTGCCTGCCCTGGTTTCAGCTGTGAAACTGTAGCCTCATCTCAAGTCTGTTGGCCAGTTATGATGTTTGCTGCTCTCCAGTTGCTTGTTGGCTTGAAGGGAGTATGTTCTCTAAGCAGCTAAGTTAATGCATTCCTCTTAGAGACAGGCAGTCTATAAATAATCCTTAAAATAAACAAACTTGGTTGTCTATCAGTAGTACAATTTTAATCTATTTAAAAATTATTTTAGATGAAACCGAGTTGCCACCAAGTGTAGCTTACATTGAAAACAGAATAAGAGGTAGACTGTAAGTTAATTTCTGTGCACCTTCTTAATATCTAGATTGTAAGCTCTAAAACACATTCTGCAGGGAGTCAGCCCTTTTAAAGTTGGGCTGTTGTGACAATTGATAATTTCACTCATGTCAAGCACTATTAAGTTTCTACCATTGTGTTGTTTTATAGTCTTGAATTTTGTATTAAGTATTTTTGTTGTTTAAAATCATGGTTTTCAAAGGTTGCTCAAAGCAATCTGTCAGTGCTGAATTCAAAATGCTGGAAAGAGAATTTCAGTGTTCAGGATGTTGCAGTGTCCCCACTGAAGCACTGCAGTCATGGTTGTGGTGGCAGAACTCACAGGAGCACTGGTAGGAACAAGAGGCTGGAGAGCACTGGATTCAAATCTCAGTGTGGTGATCAGATCCCATGGGTTATTCAGTTGTCCAAAACATGGGTGCTTCAAAGTGTAAGTTGGTCTGATTCTGATGATTATAAATTGTATTCTGAATCCCTTGTTCTCTTGTGAGTAGAAAGTAGCTTATGTTAAGAAAGGAAGCTTAGGGTGGCAGCTGTGCCATAGCTGAGGGGACACGTGCTGGAGGAGGGGACAGTTTGCTTGGCACCCTGAGCATTGAGCTGATCTTGGCAATAATTTCAAGGCCTTAGGAGCAGGAAAGTGCCTTACATTGCACATACACAGGGCAGCCCCATTCTTTATTGCCTTGCCTGCTTTAGCCATTTGTATCTATTTGTTTTGCCAGTGTTCAAAGAGCCTTGCTTTATTAATAACTTCCAAGGTGCCAGACACTGCTCTGTGTCTCACTGGGTGGACAGTGGTGTTGGATTCTTTGTGGGGGTGAAGAGGTGGGTGAAGAAAAGCCAGTGAACCTGAAGGAGCCTGTTCAGCCCACTCAGGGTTACTAGTGTGTTCTGGATTCTTGTGGGCTGTCCAGAAGGAATGGAATACAGTTTGTCCCTTTAAGTTGTGAAAGAGTAACTAAAACTGGTTGCACTTGTGTTTAATTCTAAAATAATTCATTTTACAGCTTTTGAGAAAATGTTGACCTTTACCCTGGTGTGTTGCCTCGTGTTAGTCTGCTGTATTTTTGAATGGGTGCAATAAAAGACTACTGCCTCTTTAATTTACATACTGATACAAGACATTGCTGAGATCATCTGAAAACTCCTTGCAGATGTTACTAGGGACTAAAGCCAAATGTTCAAGTTCAAAATGATTAGACTTTGTTCTTTTGTATGAGGCTGTATGACACACTGGTGTGTTGCAAGGGTTCCCCACCCTGCCTTTTACACTGATCTTGACTCCTACTTCGTCATTTTTTATTTTTACTGTAGTTATTCTAGAAAGATCTAACATAAAAACAGATTTCTGAAGCTTCATGCATCTAGCTTTATAGATTGAGACTGTGTACAAATGTAGCACAAGAAAATTTTTTGTTAAAAACCACGTAAAAAATAGTTGTGCGTTCAATCCAAACACTGCAATAGCTCCTGCTGAGAACAACAAAAAAGGATTAATCCCTGGGTAAGCCTGTGAGGAAAATCTATGGGAACAAATTGATGTCACTCAACTGTTGGATATATATGAAAAGAACGAGTCTCTGGAGGAGTATTGTCCTGTAGGTCTGTCCATGGCAGCTGATGGAACTGCTGAGCTCAGTGCTGTGTGTGGGGTGTGTCACCCTGGCTGACAGAGGTGTGGAACAGGGCCTGCAGTGCCCCCAGCACCCACCCTCACAGCCCCACGGGCTCTAACAACTTCCTAAATAATTCTCTGCCACGATTCAGCAAACTGAGGGTGAAGCATATTGATTTTCAGTTATGTTGTGTGCCTCTTCTCACTTCTTTTTTGAAGATAAGTCACAGATCTGCTTGCTCGGTTTGAAGTTGCTTTGAATTCACTTGACCTGAGTGACTGCAGACAATGTTTTCCTTCCCTTATGAAAACACTTACATGTCTTACAGTAAAGAATCTGTAAGGTGTTCTCCTTTTCCAGCTCAGCCCATTGAAAAAAATCGAAAGCCCAAACCTCACATATAAACACCATAGGATGGGAAGGACCAATGTTGTGAAGTTGGATCAAGCCCAGCTTGAAATGTGATGCATAAATCCCGGTTGTTCTGATGCTGATATGCTCAAAAGGGTAATGAGACTCTGTACCTTGACTCCTTCCCCAGCTTGGAATGCATTCCTTTTTGTTGTAGTCTGTGTCCAGTGGTGGTGAGTGCCACAAAGTTTATCAGGGAATCCCATTTAAAAACGTGTTTTGTTGCCATTTAATTTTACTTCCATTCTTACTTCAAAGGAGTAAGGCAAGATTTAGACAAGCAGGGAGACAGCTTCTTTAAGAGGGTGAGGTTTTTATTATATGCAGGTCATGCAAAACAGTTTCCTTACTTTTTTTTTAATAAACTGTGGTGCATCTTTTATGTTCTTTGATAGATGGAACTAAAATAAGACTCTTTTGTAGCAAGCAAATCAGGTATTCATTTTTTCACAGCTTCTTTGCCAATTTTCTTGTTCACTAGCTTTTTAAAATTCCTTTGGCTTATATATTAAAACTGACAGGTAAACAATTTAAAATGCTAGTACATTGAATACTTAAAAAAAAATTAAGTGTTGCTTTGCCAGAGATGGGAAAATACCCTGCTGGGGTAGATATAGAGAGTAGTGTATGCTATCAGAGATTGATGTTTATTTCCATGCTGAAAAGTGTTGAATTCCTGTCAGATTTCTTGCTACAGCTGCACACATAAGGTCTAGCTGCTGCAAACTAATGTTGAGCCAAAAATTAACTTCAAATACTTGTGAATTGTGTAATAAAGGTAAAGATTAAGAATTCTAATATTTGCCTGCTAGTGGCAGGATTTTTTGTTTTGGTTTGGTTTTTTTACACTAATTTGTCTATGTTTCTCTTTCTGTCTGCTTTTTACTACTTGTAAAAAACATTGAAGAACATGACCCTTCCAGAAGTGTTTTGCTGAGCACACTGAAGACCCGAGAGACCTTTACCTTCAGGAAGTATTTGCTGGTACGGTTGGAACAGCTGACTGGCTCCAGCCAGAATACTTCACTGTGGTTTCTTTGGTTTCTTTGTGCTGTAGCATTTTCTGCAACAGCAGTTTTGTTGAAAAGAAGAAACAAGACAATCTGTCCAAACAGTGGTACTCTGTAGGGAAAAGTGGTAGTGGAGTCCTAGCTGGAACAGATACTGTAGCATGAAAAACCTGAGATCTTGGCTCTGATGGCTCCAGGGTTAAAATCAGGGTGAGGGGAGAACAAAAGAGTAAGTGATTCCCTGAGAGTAAGCTACTGTTCTAAAAACTAAAGTAACAAAATGAACTTTTCCAGCCTCCCTGCTCAGTTTGTCCTTACATTCCTGCAGGAATTGCGTCAGGCTGGTTTTGTTAAGGTTCATGGTAGAAAACCAGTGGTACTAGAGCTGGCAAAGGAACCTCTTCATACATACTGCTGAGCAATCCTGGGTGTTTAGTATTGTGGTATTGTGAGCTCTGCAACATTTCCCAATGTCTCTTTAAAATGATTGCATTGCAGTTTAATTATGGGTAAAATCTGCCCAGGTGGGTTGGAAGAAGAAGAAACATAGCTGGGGAGTGCAGTGGTGAAAGAAGTAGTGGCAGAAGAGCTTTGGGATATGAGATGGACGTGATTTCGTGGCTTGGACCAAAAGAGACTGGGGAGAGCAGTCCCCCTGGCCTCTGGCATGTGGCTGTGTGGCACTGAACAGTGCTTTGCCCTGAATTTTGTTAGCTTTGCATAGCAGTGCAGGGTAGGTACAGCAACATGCAGCTCCCATGCTTTCCTGTGAAAGTCTTTGTGTGGCACTAATGATGCTGCCCAGTGTGTTCTTTGACAGTTTTGTTGGAAGCTATGGAAGCAAATACCCTCAGAAAAATGAGAGAGGATGCATCCCTGGCCTATAGTTAGCAAGCACATGGAAAGGATTTTGAAGAACAATAAACCTTCAGCTACTTTTACCCTTTGCTGCAAGGGAAATGCAAGCAATTATAGCCCTAACTAATGTACAGTTTGGATTGCAGCTTGGGCTCCACCCTTGCAAAATGCAAGTTTGTGATTCCTGCAACAAATGCTTCTATATAGCTGTGATGTAATATTTACAGATGTGCCAGGTGGGCAGTCTTACAAATTATTCTGGGTCTGTGTTTTCTAAAACGAAAGATGGACATGCAGATATTCCTGGGTTTTTTCTCCCTACTGGAAGAACAGCATTTCGTGCTGCATTTTAAACCTGCAAGCTGTGTGATCTCATTCACAAATGACTCCTCTTTATTGGGCCTGAGCAACTTTTCAAACTTTTGTGTCCCAGTGTGTGACTGTGCAAAAGAAGAACGGATTCATAGAGGCAATCCTCTGTCAAGAGTGGCTGTTGAAATGCTATCGTTCTCAGAGTGTTTTACATGGTGTAATTTCAGTGTAGCTGTAACCAGATCGTGGCTTGTGCTCAGCCATGCAAGTGCACTTGGCAGGAAGTGGCAGCACATGTCACCAGGCTTGCTCTGGACCTGTGTAGCTCACCACTTCCTGATACTGCAGTGAAAGAAAAAAAGAAACATCAGTTTCTAGTTCATTTTAACCTCTAAAAAGTTGCAGTTGCAGAGGTACTTATAGAGGTACTTGCAGCCTTTCCCTTTATATTCTTCTTCTAGCTTTGAAATTAATCTTTGAGAATTTTGGTGGAGTTCAAACCAGAAATCTTAAGTTTTGAGAAGGTATTCTTTGTGCAGGTCTTGACTTCTAGAAGGGATCAAAGGAAAGGCTGTATAAATCATTTCAGCGCTGCAAGGAAAATGAGTAACCACAAGAAACCAGTCTGTGCAAGACCTGGACTGGTGCACATGGGAAGTTTATGCTGCAGTCAGGACTCTCTCAGAAAGCCACCCCTGTCACTGGCTGTGCTGATGTGTCTTAGCTTCAGTAGTTCACAGTACAGGCAGAATTATCTTTAAACCACAGAAGTGTCTGAACCCAATTTTCCTGCTAGTTGTTATAGTGAAGCTTCAGGCCTAGACACAAATGAGCTTTGAAAACTGATTTAATTTGCTGTTTCCACGATACAATGCTCTTTCCAGAGCAATCCTTATTTGTGCTTTATAACCTTTGAGCAAAACCAAAATCTATTGAGAGCAAAGGTTATTTGTTTTCAGACCTGAATACAATTACCTGTGATTTCAGCAGCTCTGATTGCACCTAGTTAGGAGAAAAGTCTTTAGAACAAGGCAGGCAAAATCCTATCCAGTGTAAAATGGAAACACTTTCCAAACTGACATTAGGTAGAACAGGGATTTTTTGAAAGTACATATAACTCTCATGTCATTTTGAGAAGAGTGTGAATTAATGAAAGCATCTTTTTTCCTGTAAATCTACCAGTGAATCTTGTGAAATTGCGATTGTAGCAGTAATCATAGCATTTTAAATTAATGCAATTAATTTCGTATGCTGTTAAAGTGCTGATGTAATATTTCTGCTCATAATTTGTATTCTAACTAATGAGCTGAACTATGTATCCATGGCATATTAAGATTAAGTGGCTGAAACTTGGTATTTTCAGTATATTAAAATAGTAATACTGCATGTGAGAAGAATGAAATTCAAATAGCTAATGAACATCGATATTTCATATTCAGATTCTACTGTGGTGTATTAAAAAATCCCATGGCTTCCTGTTTCAGTGATGGATGAATTCTTAAAGCTAGAAACAGCATTTTTCCAATTAAAATACTCTTTATAGTTGTCAGTTAAATTACATCGTAAGAAAGTTTATTTAATTTTTTCTAACTTACCCCTGTCTTCTACAAACTACAACTAAATATCAGATAACTATTTAAGATGCAGTGAAGAAAAAATGGGCCATTAGTTTCCAAACCAATTAATTAGGGGGATACTGTCCTAGGATTCAAAAATCTGGCAGTCATGTAGTAGACTTGAGCAGTCTCAATTTGACCTTTGTTGTAGCAGATTCAGAGATGCAAAAGTTAAAGTAGTGTCAAGGCTGGTCTGTTTGGAAATCCATTTAACCCCTCTAAACATTAAAAAGACATTATTAAGCCCTTCTGGATTAATTTTTTTAATCTTTTTTTTTTAAACCTATGGCTTAATAACTGAAATTTGTCTTCAAAATCCATCTGAAAACAAATGGGTACCATGTGGAAGTGTTGTGGGGTGAAGGGAGAGAAGTGTTTTCTTGATACCTTTGGTAGTTTCCTAGAAAATCTGAATTGCTCCTAAATGAGTGTTCTGGAAAAAGGAGACACATCTCCTGTGTTGTATTACCATTGGCTGTGATGTCTGATCAGATTGCATTGAACATCAGTTTTCAGAAGTAGATGCTGGCTTGGAAAAAAGTGAATTAAGGGATCACAGGATGTATTTTTAACTCAGACCCACAGGTACCAGGGAATTGACTTGGACTGCAGGGACCAGTCAAAAGTTCAGGAAAAATACACATTCAAACTAGTGGTCTTACTGGTGTAAAATGGAAGGATTTGGAGATCAAGTCTTCCTCTAATAATCTTGACTAACTAGTAGTGACTCTGAGTTTGGTCTGTTTGCATTGTGCAGAATAATTCATCCTTGGCACGTTGGATGCAGCTGAAAACCTTTGGGCATTCTCAGCACTTTGAAGTGTGTGGAAGAAATGACAACTTCTTTTGACTAAGCTTGCTCTTACCAAATTGCCAAAAGGAAGCTGAACATTTCCTTTTCATTAATTGCAAAACTTAAGAGTATCTCTTTCTCTGACAGGAATCGACTTTAAGATCAGAACAATAGAATTAGATGGAAAGAAAATCAAGCTACAAATATGGTAAGTATTACAAAGTAATTCATATTTTTGGTGACTATTGAATTCACTTTGAGAGAGAATGCTTCATAGCTTTTGAGCTGCAGTGTACCAGAAGTTACATAGCTTTTATTTATTGATTGTCCATAAGGTTTATGCTTTCTTCTAGCTCGCTCTTGGAGTGGTTCTGCTTCAGCAGCACAGGAAATAGCCTGTTCACATGCAAGCATTACAGCAATTTCCCATTTTATCAAAAGCTGTCCTCTTAAACATGCTTTTCTGTGTGAGGAGAAATATTAACTCCATAGCTGTAAACTAAAATATGCAAGCTAGTAAAATGTAATCTCCTCTGATACTTTGATACCTGGTTGTACTCCCCAAGTCACAGGTTGGTGATAATGCTCCCATTCCTTGCATGGTGGCTTAGTAGAAATTGAGTCTCCTGATAGCAGCAGATGAATATTTTGAAGTAGTGTTGCTGCTCCTGCCAAACTCTTAAAATGCTGCTGCTCTAGGGCTCTTGCTGATTTCTCATTTCCTAGCAAAAATCATTGGGATACTTGCATTTGAGCCAGAATCCTTGTGACTAAGGAGGTGAAGTGGCTAAAATTTTACTGTCTGTAATATAAGTCAGTAAAAGCTGTTTTTTGTCAGGCCTTTGGGGTTCAGCCCTGAAGTGTGACTGGTGGGCAAACACTTGGGTCTCACTGACAGACAGGTACTGCTGTCAAGTCCAGGACAAAACACCAGCACACAAAGGTGTAGTGGCTGATGTTAGCAGCAAACTGTATGTGACACTGCCCTATCCTGAAATATTTTATTGCTGCATGTTTGAACTTTTGTTTAAGACAGGGCTTGGGTGCATTTTAATTACTGGAGGGAAAGCTGTGTAGTGCTGAGTTTTATTGCTTGCATGAAAACTGAAATGGTTTTGTGCTGTGTTTCTGATGCTGCTCTAACCACGACTGTAAGGAGGGTAGCTTGGGAGCGAGGGCGCTGCTGAGGGCTGGAGGAACTTGTGCAAACAGCAGAAGGGTGTTTTTCCTACTGAGCCAGCATCAGTGCATTGTTACTCTGTTTAAAAAGACCTCTGTAAGTACAGATGAGTGCAAAACAAATGCTTTTGTTCACTGAATTGTAGGGATACAGCAGGCCAGGAGAGATTCCGCACGATCACAACAGCTTACTACCGAGGAGCCATGGTGAGTGCTCACACTCCACTAAAACTGAACACAACTGGTGGAACTGGTTTGCTGTTCCTAAGGTTGTGTCCTGTAAGTCTTCCACTGGAGGATGGGATAATTGTGGCTTGAGATGTGGGGAATGAAGTTTGTGGTTTAGTTGGGGGTTTTCTGTTTATTTGTTTTTCCTTTTTTAAACCTGCTGGTACTTGGTCTAAGCCTGTTTTTGTGATGAAACTTCAAGCCCTATTGTCTTTTCAAGTATAATTAAAATTTCTGCAGGTTTTAATAAAATAGGTTGCCAAGCTTTAATCAGGCAGGATTTTTTTTCCAATGCAGTCAACCCCTTTAAACATATGAAATGTTTTAAAAATGGATAATTAATTAATATTAAAAGTGTGTTTCACTGAACTGCCTTTCCTTCAACCAGTAGAGAATGCAAAGTCTGGTCTAGAAATACAATCACATGTATCAGCTGTTACTTTTTCCTCCATTGAGAGGAATTTGAAGTCAAATAACTGACTTGGAGGCTGCACTCTTTGTGGTACAGCTGCTTGTAATGGTTCTTGATGCTGTGATTTGAGAGACTTTATCTTGGGACATCTTTAATTTCTACTTGGTGGTTGTTACATGTGCTGTTATGGTATGAACAGCTCTGTGACAGTCTGTGGGTCCAGATAACTCCACTGTGACAGAACACAAGGAGCAGTAGTAATGGTTGTGGCTCTGTGTTAGAGCTTTCCAGTGCCTACAAAGGCTTTGGCAGTGACATGGCCTTCTCCTCAGTCCACTTTTCTTTGTCCTGCAAGGAATGGTTGGAAAGGCCATAAAAAATGGAGGTGAATCTTGCAATCTGTCCTCAGTGCAGTGGCTCTGTGGTTTCCATGCTTTGCTAATTGTTGAGATCCCATGCCAGTGTATGCACAGAACTGTTGAGAAGAGCTAAAGCTTTGCTGTATCTGCTGGCCCCAGCACAGTGGAGCTCACAGATTTGACACCTTGGACTGCTTAAAGCTGCTGCTTCTAAACTTGACTTTAACCATAGAGTGCTGCTTGCTGGTGTAGAATTTCTAAACTTCCCCAACTACAGGCTAATAATTCAAAACGTCATATAGGTGGTGTGTTTGACCTCTAACAGTGGCAAAAGATGTTAAATAGTAATATTTTGGGTAAATTTCCAGCCATGGCATAATGCCTTGAGAAAAGAGTTACCTATAATCCTGTGTTGAATTTCTTTTCAAGTGTAATTGAATCTACAGTACACATCAAAAGTCAGCCAATAGCATTAGCTCCTCTAACTAGATTTTCCTAATTTTATTTAGGGAATTATGTTGGTGTATGACATCACAAATGAAAAGTCTTTTGACAACATAAAAAACTGGATAAGAAACATAGAGGAGGTAAGTGCTTCATTTCATCTTACGATTTCTCTGGGACAAATAAAAACCCAGTAATTATTCACTTTCATTATAGTAGCCAACATATATGGCCAAGCACCACTTGGAAGTAAAGTGTCTACTGGTACATTTCCAGAACAGCCAAATGCCTGTGCATGTGTCCAGCCTGGTACAGAGCTCAGGACACACATTTGATCTATGACAACACTTGGGCAAATGTAGTCTAGGATTATTTATTCCAACCTATTTTAATTGCTTGTTTCCAAAGTCAGTCTCTCTCAATAATGCCTTCACATTAGATAATTTCTCTAAAATAAAATAGTTCATTGTGGAGGAATTTGACACATAAGTTTCTTTTAAACAATGATGCACTTTGTTCCTGAGAGATTACTTTTTCTTCTTCCAGCATGCCTCTTCGGATGTAGAAAGAATGATCCTGGGTAACAAATGTGATATGAATGAAAAAAGACAAGTCTCAAAAGAAAAAGGGGAGAAGGTAAGAGTTGGTAACTTACCCTATTTGGAAGCCTACTTCTCCTAGGATTTTAGCTCCTGGATGCTTGCTGTGTTTTAGACATGGGAGAGAATGGGTCTCAAATCTCGTTTCAGAAACTTTTATATGTATAGGATGTCAGGTTTGGGGTTTTTTGTTTTTAAATAGCACTTGACTGTCTTCAGACTTGAATAAACTTAATGGTACTGTTGTCTTGAGGGTAAGATCCTATAAAGAATGTTCATCTTTGCTGTAGCATGAAGTATTCCAGATCTCAGTATAAAGTTTTGTATATAGTTTGATCATGCTGTACTAATTCACTGTGGTGGTTACTTACCCTTGTCATAAGTGCTGTTATTAAAACTGAAGTAATTAGTTCTACAGAACAAACAAGTGAGTAAGAATACTACAAAATCTATTATGTGTACAGCTAAATAGTGTAGCTCTTGGTAACACAGCTTGTGGGGTGATTGTGTGTAGTCTGGTCCATAAATCCATATCAGCAAAGATTCTACCTTAATGTTCTTTTAGAGCCTAAATAAGTCTTCTTATGAGAAATTAATCTTTTGTTTTATTTTGACTTTATATGAGGCTATGGCATGTTCTAATATTTTGTCTAATTGTCCAGTAACTTTAATGTTCTTGCAAGAGAAGAGCAGAAGTGAAGCTTGCTTGGTTTGGTTTTTAAAGCATGTAGCATCTATTTTATTATGAACCTGTGTGTAACATTCCTTTTACAAAGGAACTTCAAAGCCACTGAAAAACTTTAACCTCTCTTCCAGTTAGCAATTGATTATGGAATCAAATTTTTGGAGACAAGTGCAAAATCCAGCATAAATGTGGAAGAGGTAAGAGCTGGGTGTTACACTTACGTGTTTCTTGAGTTACTGCTGTGGAGGTGTGTTCCATGGTCTGCTGGGCTTTCTGACCTCACCTGGCACCTCAGGTCCCAACTGTGCCCCTGGATCTACTTCTACAATCCAACTGTTTGGTTTTTTCTGGTAGTGTCTGGAATTGTTTTTTAAATGGGTGTTAACAGAGTGGTTTACTGTTATAGCAAACAGTTGCTTTAGACGTCTGTGCCTTGCTACTTAAATTTCAAGTGCTTTTGGACAAGGAATAGGTGTAATTTTAGAACAGTGCTTTGTGCAGGAAATGGGATTCAAGATTCTTTACTTTCAGGATAACATGCTACTGTCTCAAGGAGCCTTCAGCTTATTACTAAATACGTACTGTGCAGTTGAGACTGAAAATTGTGTGTTAATCTGGCACACCAGGTCATAAGGTGATGCTGGAGGAGGAAGAAGACTTACAATACTATCTATAGATTTGTAATCTGTTTTCCTGCAAATAAATTTTGTGCTAAAAACACAAGATCCCTATTTATGAGAGCATTAGGAAATAGTCAGAAGAAAGAGTGGCTCAAGTCCAGCCTGTCTTAACCATAAATCACTCAAGTCTTCTCAGGCAGAGTGGTGGGAGGATCTTAACTGTATGAAAAGTGTGGACAAAAAAACTGATCAAAAGGCAGTTGTATTAAGATGTGTTCATCCAGTAAGGCAGACTTGTTAGTAAGTGTTGTCCTTGTACCTTTCTATGGGATACCCTTTGAAGTCCTGCAAACACATAGTTAATTCAGATCAGCTGACAAATTAACTAGAAATTGAAGACAGTGTTACTTTAAAATAACATGAAGAATGTTGTGCCAGCCAGGCATGTTTATTGCTGCTTGCAGGATGATTGTTATACAGGATGGAGTTAGAATGGACTGATGTGCATCATGCTGCACCTAGAGTAGTGCTTGACCCCATTTTCACAGTGTCCTTGTAGTTCTTAGAGCAGACACTGGAAGTGGGACCACAACCAGTTAATGCCAGTGGTGGATAGCTGAGTTCCTCTGGATGGTTGACCTGCTCTGTCATGACATGGCAGTTTCATTTTAACTCCTGCAGGTCATGAAATGCACAGCAGTAGTTTGTGCTTACTCCAAACTGCTTGGCTCTCTGAATATTTTCTAGAATTGTCACATGAGTGGTGAAGAAAGCATTAAAAAATGCAGCTGGTGTAGGCATTTGGCAATCACTAATGATTTAGTTTACTTTCCACCAAGTACTTAACTTGTGGAGAATTACACAATTGTGATATTCTTGTGATCTGAAGTGAATTAATTTATTTATTTGTTGTGATTTATTTGCATTAAATGAGTGTCTGTCCTTGGATATATTCCAAAAATAATGAGAGGGGAAGTATCTACATTACATTATCCACATTATTACAGTATCTACATTACTTCTTACATTCTGGAACTGTCCTTAGATTATTAGGGTCTCCAGATAGCCTAAAGTGTTGCTTTTTCCTGCTCCTGGAGAATTGCAGGATTTTTCTGCTACAGAAGTTTCTTTGCTCCTTCATATGTTAAAATCTGGAATATTGAAATTTGCCAGAGTAATTATTTGTTGTTTTGTTTTTAATAGGTATATTGGAAGTTTAAATAGCCTTATATATAGTCCAGGAGCAAAGCTCTTGGAGGGCAGAAAGCAAGCTAACCTTAATGTGAATTCCCAGGCTTCCCATTCTCAAACCTCTCTGGATTTCTAGTTGTGATGCCCAGTTCAGTTTTAGGGGGGAAATAAAATATTAGTATATGCAGCCTTCTCTTCAGCTGATTTTTCTTTCCCCCCCAGAGCTATGCGGTAGGAAAGTCTGTTCACTTGCTTCAAGGATTGGTGAGGTGGAGACTAAAAATAAATAGCTTTTTCTTCTAAAGCATGGTTATTAAAGTTTTAAGCACACAGGTATTGTACATAGCATGTCTTGCAACTCAAAGTACTATTAGTGGCCTACAGAACACTGTTAATGTGTCTGGCTATTCCAAATCTGTCATGTCCTTAATGTGACTTGTGACTAACTCTTGTTTGTTTTTTCTTTATTTCCACTCCTCCCCAGGCGTTTTTCACACTTGCACGGGACATTATGACAAAGCTCAACAGAAAAATGGTTTGTATTTCCAATTAGGTTACAAACTAGATACAGTGAGAGGACAGCTATCATAACTGATTGATTTGTAGTCCTACCAATGAGCTCCTGGGCATTACAGTAGTTGCTTGATCAAATTGGAGCAGTCAGTGATTTATCACACTTTATTACACATCAGTGCATAACTGTTCATTATTTGCATGGACATTAACATTGGGCAGCCTGAAACTGATGTGTTACTCCAAAATGCAGTAGTGGGATCCTTGCTTTATTATGTAGTCTCTCCTCCAGCTAATTCTTGAGATCTGGATTTACATAAATGGTCATTTTTTAAATAGAGAATTTTACCAAGTGATTAACAAAGGCTGGATAATTGAGGGGCTCAAGTTGCAGCAGGCCTCTGCTCTGGTTTTTGCCTTACAAGGCAGGGAAAGTGGGGAGGGAGACTGGGAAAGCTAGACATAGTTTTTTCTGCATTTAATGACGTTGATGCTCTGTTCTCTTTCAGAATGACAACAGTTCACCGGGGGCAGGTGGGCCAGTAAAAATAACAGAGAATCGATCTAAGAAGAGCAGCTTCTTTCGATGCACGCTACTTTGATGAACTCCTAATGATAGACTGCAGCACACTTAGAACCTTTTCTGCTTCTTTGAAAGCACAGGGTCACAAAGCCTCAGAAATAATACCACCAAGCTGCTGCTGAGAGCTCCATTGAACGTAGACTGCGATACACAAATACCAAGTGGATTTTGCTCACTAAGCCTATTGACCTGTCAGGCTCTTCTTTCTCAGATATGGAAGCTATGAAGTGGAGACACAAATGCAAGATTTAACTTGTTTTCCTTTTTTACTTTCTGTTTTATTGCCTGTTGCAAAAGCTGCTATGTTTCTTTTAACTTTGCACATCCATATTGGCCTCTTACTGCCTGTTACAGCACAATCTTACATTTGTATTTGCACAGTTTGACTTGTAAGTAAGATTCTTAACAGATTTGTGCAGAGTTGTCTTTCTCTTTTAAACAAATTTATTTTCAAGCAGACGAGCCAGGTGAAAAATTAAGTCTCACTTCCATTATTTTTTATGCTGTATACTTGTGGCCATGCAGTATGGATGTTGTCGCTCTAGTGATGAGAATTACTGTAACAATTGGCATTTAACAATTTGTACAGATTTTGTCTCTTAGATGCACAAATCTGTTTATGGAGAAGCTACAGCTTCTATTCTGAATGTAGTATGTTGCTTTTCCTTCTTTACCAGACATAGCAAAGTTGTGTTGTGAATTGCCAGTCACTGTCTGATTCACAGATGCACCTTTCAGTTCTTTGAATAAACACAGTGTCTTTCCTCACTTAACTTCCTTTGTTAGCTCAGACTGTCTGCACCTTTTTTTTGTTTCTGATGAGGAAGTACACTCTGGATTTGAAATCATCATCACAAATTGGCCTCGTCACTATCACTTAAGTGGCTTGTGGAAGCTGAATGCATGAGTTTTGAGTAACCTCTTTGTGGATTCACTTGTTCAGAAATGACTGCTTCTAAAGGTGACTTCCATTTCTACTCTTAATTCTAAGGATAGTTTGTTAATGTCTGTAAGCATCGACCCTTGACAACAGAGGTGTCCAAAACCAAGCTTCCTGGGGCAGTTGCTAAAGTTTATTGAGTTTTGGCACTAAGGAAGCCTTTCATTAGGGCTATAATGTACTCCTAGTTATGCAGTTAATGCTGAATGTGTGTCTTTGGTCTGCTCGAGCAGTTCTTTCTGCATCAAAAACTGGTACAGTGACCTAGACTGTTAGAAGCAGAGGTGAAACATAGTTGCCTTTTTTACTCAACTGAGCATTGTATAACCTAGTCTTTGTTCTACTACTTTTTTATTGTCTTCTGAAAAATTTCCTCGACAAGCAATTAAAACAGGTGCTTTAGTTCTGTTGGTGTGCCAAACGTGGACCATTGTAAGCTTTAACTCCAAGTTTGTGTCCAGCATGTTTGCTGTTAGGGGATGGGTGTGTTCTGTCAGTGTCAAAGGAAACGTCTGACGTGCTTGCTTTTGCTTCACTTCGTTGTCTGGAGTTGTAAACAGTGAGTTGGTTGTCACCACAGATAACCACTTCATTTTCTTGTGTCAGGTACTGAATTTGTCATCTCTGGGTCTGTTCTAAATATTTTGAAAGTGAGCAGACCAATAGCGTTAGATTTAAAGCTTTTGATTTTAAAAGGTTTGACTTGAGTAGCTGTTTCCATGAGGATTTCAGTGGTTATTGGCCTGTCCCCACGTGTAGGTTAATAGAAGTAGTTACTGTAACTAGATGGTGGATCTCATAAACTGCTGTTGCTGCACTAGAACAGAGAAACCTTCATGGCAACAAGGTTTAGTGAAAAAACAAAGCAACCCTAACTGCTCTGTTGTCTACCCTTGATGTTTTTCTTGGACAGGCTAAAGCAGTTATGTTTTCTGTATGGTTCAAAAAAGTGCTTCTATACAGAAAGTGTTGTGACACCAATTATGAATGTTGTTTATTTTCAGTAATTTACCTCTGACTTATTTGGTGTCGTAATACTTTGATTTTTATCTCAGGGGTTGTCTGCAAACCAAAACTGACATGTTCTGTGTTTGGCACTGTTTACAGAATGCTTTGTATTGTTTTTCCTGTCTTCGCTATGTGGTTAAATGTTCATTCAATATTAGTCTCCATGAACTTCCCTTTGAAAGAGCCTGTAAGTAGTAGAGTCTATGAAGTGCTTCTTGAAGCAGCAGCAAATTGGGGTATCTGCTCTGTATGGGGGAGGGTGGGAGGGAGAAAAAAACTTGCTATTTTCTTACATTTAGCTGTGCTAAACTGTACATAAATGTGAGGTAAGACCATAGGAAATTCACTTTATGCATGAGAAAGTACTGCAGTAAATATTTCACTTTGCTTATTGTTCATGTACAGTTCATCTTTTTCTATTTGTAGAAGAATTTAATGCAATTTTGTTGTCATCTGCTGAAACTGAAGAATTCTAATTTCATGTGGTCTTATGGATAAGGTAAAATGCAGATTTCTTTCTTTGTGTCTTTGCCCCCACCCCACTTCTCCAGCAGTATTAAATGGCTGAGTGGCTGCACTTTATCAGTGTGCTAACTTTTGGTCAGTAGAGACCTTTCTGTGTACAGTCTGCCCTGTCAGACGTGGAGAAATGTGCTGTATCTTAGTGTGCAAATCAGCTGTGTGTTTTACTGGGATATTTTAGCTCTCTTTTCCTTTAGACAGACGGGTGATGATAATGGTGTGTTCTGCCCACGCATCAGATGCTGGGTATTCCAGGCTTTTCTAATATCACTATGATTGTTTTGTGCAGTCTCTGTTGCTACTTTGCTCAAGACTATATAATCTTAAGTTTTGAAGGACTCTTAACTATACCTCAGTCAACTAGTTAGTACTCTAATGCCCATTAGAATGAAAGTCATATAGTTATTACTCATTAAGCAGCAAATTTATTTCTGTTTTCTTCCAGAAATTGCCATTAACCTTTAAGGAAAGCAGATATTTTTGGGTGGATTTCAATGCAACAAATATGCTGCTTATGCATTGCGTTTTAGGAAAACTTTCCCTCGGTCCTATGCCTGTGAACTATATCTTGACCAATATTTTTCTAAATGGTTTTAAGAAAAAGCCAAATGAAAAACCAACTGGTCTCAGTGCTTTGCAATTTTAGCTTTCAGTCTGTGCTCAGCGAAACATGCACAAGAAGTTTTTGTTGAGTGTGTATAGAATATGTTATTTACTTACCTGGGAGTTCTAATATTGCTAAAGCTTAAACCACTCATGAAACTTAATGCAGCTCACTTTTCTCTTTGGGGGACAGTCTCAAAAGTGCTGATTGACTTTTCAGACCTGTAGTTCTTTTTACAGAAAATATTTCCCGTTGTAAGTACCTTTCTCATAACCAGTCTGCTGAAGTTAAGTGAATTACGTGGATCATTTTCACAAGTGAATAAAGGAGTCTTGAATGTACATATCACATAAAAATATTGTGAATGCATAATGATTTGAAAGTACATGAATAATATGTAAAATGCATAAATGTGTTATTTGTGAAAATGCATCTGTTGTTTGGTTACCTGTTAATGTAATGGAATTTTTACGATGTTAAACTTGCTGAGGATTGGTCTGTAGGTGATAATAGGTCTTTTTTCTCCTCCATTCACTGAACTGCTTATACCGTTCTCATTCTTATAAATAAAACTTGTATTTCTTTCTTCCAAAAAAAGCAGAATTTACACTGATTTTTCTTGTTTCTGGTGAATTTAACTATTTCAGTGCATTCCTATGGCCTTACGAACATTTTTGCAAATAAAACTTCAATTACTGTTATTTTAATGCTATATAGCTACTAAATTCAGAATAAAAAAATATAGTCCTTGAGAAAATGCTTAATTTTGAAATAGAAGTGTTCTACTGTGTGTGTTTAAGCACATTTTACCTCTGGTATAAAGGTGTAATGTGAAAAGCTCCTGCAGATAAAAGTGAACTTGTCATGTGGTTAACTTGTAAACCTAATCATTAATTGTGTATTGATGTATATAGGCAAAAAAACCAAACCCAACTCCTAAAAAAACCTTCATAGTCCAACAGTTTTATTATTTCATGTGAACTTTTTTACAATGTGTGTCTCAAATAAAAGTTACATAATGAAAAGCATCTGGAGTATTTTGTATGAAATATTCCACCTAGTTTTTGTACAGTTGGCATTTCCACTCTACTTCTGATATGTTTGTTGTGGAAAGGTGTCCAGCTGAGTTACATCTGCAAAGCTTAGTTTAACTAGTGATAAACCACAAGGGTTTTTGTCTTGTCCCTAAATTTGACTGTTCTTTAGATTTGTCCAGAAAAATCCTTTATGCCTGTAGTGATTTCTTAAATCTAAGTGTATGATTTTGATGACCTTCAGTTTCCTAAAAAACCATTCTTCCAGACATTTAGTGTCATGAAATGCCCTTTCAAAGTAACTTCTGAGCAATGCCTGTAAAGGTAACATGAGACACAATCTCCAATGTGATTAAGAATTATCTGCTGACTTAAACTGTTAATATCTTCTTTTTTTGTTGTTGCTTTAAAATCAGCATTATGTGAAAGGTGTGACTGAAGTAACCTGAGGCACAAATACCATTGAATCGATACAGCAAGTGTTTGTCCAGCTTCCTTCAACACTGAATATTGAGGGGTTGGACAAACACTTGTGAGCTGACTTTCAAATTATTGTGGTTTGGCAGTAACTCATAATTTGTATGAAAATTAGCAAACCATAGGAAAAAATGGTTTTGTCTGCCCAAGACAAGAGCAGATTGATAGTTGAGCTATCCAGGTGGGCACCCTGAGGAATTAATGGGAAACACATGGATGACACACAGTTTCTGAAGTGTGTTTCTATGTGTTCCTCTAATGAGCTTTATTGTGTATTGTCTTTTTACCCTAAGCAACAGAAACGTAGAATTACATTCCTATTACACCTTATTGTTTCCTGATTCTGGTTTGCTTTGTTGTGTTTGTTTTCAGACTGCTGCTGGCAGATAAATTTGCTGCTTTGGGAGCAGTTGTTTAAACGTGGTCTTACAGGTCTCCTAGATCTGAACTGGTTTTAGGTGCTCAGCAGTCCTTGGGTTCTCACAGTAGTTAGTGACATTTTAAGTACATTTGCATTCTGTGTTTGTTAAAAGGAATTAGCAGGCAGACCTGCACTACATAAAAATGGTGATTTATTACAGTTTCTGGATCTATTTTTGGTTGCAGACTAGCAATTATGATACAGATACTGCACTCTTGTAGATCAGAGGCAAGTTTTCGGTGCACATGTAGAATGTATCCAGCTTTTTTAATCTAGTAAACTGCCTTTTTCATAAATTACTCTTTTTCCAACTCAGATGACTAGTGTCTCTTTAGAATTCTTGAACTCTACTAAAGTCATCAAGATAAGATTCCAAATAATTTTTCTTTAGAGAGATTTTAATCTTCAAAAGGTACATAAATGAAGCTTTTATGTTGCATAATGTTGTTCTCACCATCTGGAAAGGGCATGGCATGAATGCAAAACATACTGAAAAATGCTCTTGGATGTGTGGTAGTTGCTTCAAAAATTTTTTACTGTCTTCAGAGCACATCAGCACTAAGGTGCTGGGGTGAACAAATGCTTCATGAATTCTGAGCACACACTCAGTACTTAGTGTTAGTTCAGTTTGTAAAATGAAGTTGTAGGTTATGAGCAGGATATGAGCGTTTTCCCCATCTGAGGAATTAACAGGTTTACTGAATTGTGGAAAGTGTATGTAACTTAAACTTTACTGCCTTCAAAGTGAGCAGGAACACTCTGAACATGCACTAAGTCTTCAGAATTTCACCTTAGTTAGTCTAAAATATCCTCTTTGAGTGGCTGACTGAGATGACTTAGTGCAGTTGTGACCTTTCCTGCCAATGCCCTCTCTCCAGAGGCGTCTGTGCCACACAGCTCTGCTGGTGTCCCAGGGCCTTGTGTTCAGCACTGGCTCTCAGATCCATGAACTTGATTCGAAACAGGGTTTGATTTGTCAGGGAAACGCTGGGGTTGTGCTCACTGAGCCTCCTGACTTGGTTTAACACCTCTGCAGAGCAAAGCCGTGATGCTGCTGTGCCACTGCCCTTGGGACAGGAGCTGGCAGGGCCCGGGGCTGGCGCCCTCTCCGCTGACCCCTCGGTCAGTGCTGCCGCACCCACAGCCCTGCTTTTGTGTGCTGGGGGAAGTGCAGCCTTCACTTACCACGTTACAACTGAAGTGCAAATTATGCCTTTTTTAAAAAAAAATAAAAGTCAAATGTTTATTTTCATGCTGTTCGCAAATCTGCACTCTTACTTCCCTTTTTAACTTTTTTTTTTTCCCCTCCAGGCAACATAGGAACTAGCTAGCTCTGGTATGTATTCTAGATGAAGGACAGAATTTCTCCAAGAAGGCTGAACAAGTTCTGTCCATGTCTAATGCTGCCGAATGCTGCTTCTGAGCTTCCTCACCCAAAAGGCAATGACTTTGTAACCCTCACATTTCTGCTCTGAACCAATAAAACACAGGGAAAAGGCAACAACTTGTGTCTTAAATATTGTTTGTATGTAATGTTACAGAATAGCACTGCTAAGTGTACTTGAAATTAGGAAATGGCTGAGCAGCTCCTTTTGCCAAGTATGGGGATAGGCAGGCCTTTAAAAATAGGTTTTTATTAATTAATTGAGTGCCAGGGGCTGGTTGGGCAGACCCCTCTACTTCACTCCTCTCCCGCTTCGTCTGTTCGAAGGGAGGGCAGGGACAAACCCAGTGCTGCACGCGGCAGGGCTGGAGCCTTTCCTCTTCCCTGTCACCCACGCAGGAGCAGCGCGACCCCTCTGCCCGGCCCGCTGAGGGCACCGGGGGCCAGACCCCTCTGCCCGGCCCGCTGAGGGGAGCGGGAGCCAGACCCCTCTGCCCGGCCCGCTGAGGGGAGCGGGAGCCAGACCTCTCTGCCCGGCTCGCTGAGGGGAGCGGGAGCCAGACCCCTCTGCCCGACCCGCTGAGGGCACCGGGGGCCAGACCTCTCTGCCCGGCCCGCTGAGGGGATCAGCGGCGAGACCTCTCTGAGGGGACCAGGGGCGAGACCCCCCTGCCCGCCCCAATGAGGGGATCAGCGGTGAGACCCCCCTGCCCGCCCCGGTGAGGAACTCAGCGGCGAGACCCCTGCCCGCCCCGGTGAGGGGATCAGCCCCGGCCCGCGGGGCTCGGACACCCTCTGTGGGGTGACCCCACCGTGCAGGGGATGCCAGGTGCGGGCTGTGCCTGTGTGCACCTCGCAGCCGTGCGTGGTGCCCGGGGGCACAAAAACCGGGGATCTTCAGGTGGTGGTCACTGCGGTTTGGTTCCCCCCGGGGCGCTCCTGAGGAAGCTCCCAGTGCTGGGTTGCGGTGAGAGGCTCGGCCGGGGAGCGCCCTGGGGGCGCAGGTGCGCGGCCTCCGCCCTACGCGGGTGACCGGGGTGTCCCTGCCGGGGTGACCCAGCCGGGGAGACACAGCCAGGGTGACACAGCCAGGGTGACACAGCCAGGGTGACACAGCCGGGGTGACACAGCCGGGGTGACCCACTCGGGCTGACACAGCCAGGGTGACCCAGCCGGGGTGTCCCAGCCGGGGTGACACAGCCGGGGTGACACAGCCGGGGTGTCCCAATCGGGGTGACCCAATCGGGCTGA
>VZRZ01003355.1:23624-66753 GCA_013398175.1 Climacteris rufus | reverse complement strand
CCCAATCGGGGTGTCCCTGCCGGGGTGTCCCAGCCAGGGTGACACAGCCGGGGTGTCCCTGCCGGGGTGTCCCAATCGGGGTGTCCCTGCCGGGGTGTTCCAGCCGGGGTGTCCCAGCCGGGGTGACCCAGCCGGGGTGTTCCAGCCGAGGTGTCCCTGCCGGGGTGTCCCAGCCGGGGTGACACAGCCGCGGCAGGCCTGGCCCTGAGCCCCGGCTCGCCGGGCTGGGCCCGTTCCGGCCCCGGTGCCTGGGCAGGTTCTCCACTTCCACACACACTTTCATGTACATTTTTGTGCGTATTCATTTCAAGTCACTGTTGTTTCATTTCTGGTGCCTAGCAGGCATTCCCAAGAACCGTAGCTATGGCAGAAAACAGACTTTACCAGAAGTGTTTTTAGAAGCTGCGCCTGCTTTTCTGTATTTTTGTACACAGTATAATTAGACTAGTAGTCCTTTCACCAGTAATGTAGTTTGCTTAAATGGGTACAGTTATTTAACTGGTTTTTAACCACCCTGTCCACATCAGAGATGAAACTGCTAGTTTAAATTTCTCTTAAAATTAAAAAATACTTTCTTGTCATGGGAAATGCACTCTTCCCTAGCACAGATTTCTTTTGTGCTATTTCCTCTGTAACTCTCTAGCCAATTTATGTGCCCGTGGAGATCCTTAGTAGAAATTTCAAATGCTAGTGGCAAATGCAAGATGTGTGGTTTGGGTTTTTTCTTTGGGGTTTTTGCCCCCTCTTTGATTCAAGGGCTTTCATCTGCCTGGTCTTCCTGCTGTTTTCCTCCTGTGTGTGGGGTGCTGTGCAAATTGGGGCCATCAGTGTGGAAAAATGTGCTCATCTTTGAGGTGGTGTTTTCTGTGCTGCTCCAGGAACCATTCTGATTTAACTATGACAGACTTTTGAAGCACGTTATATGATATTTCTTATTCAATGAAGATTACTGAAGTATGGAATCATATTGGCCCAACAGCTAACGCTGTTCAATATCAGCAGTTCTCTCGTGGCAACATCATTTCTCACGAATTAGTTTTGATAACAGAAAATAAAATTATTGCTGCTTTAAGCAAATAGTAACATTTAGGAACTGTAATTTTAAAATTTATTTCTTTGGTGCAAATTTGAGATCAAACACAACTAATAAAGATTAACTCTATTAGTTAAGCTTTGAACTTTCTTTCATAGGAAAGGCCACCTTTTGGAAAGAAAGAGAATTTAAAACAAAGTTTATATTTAATTTATCAAGTTTTCCTCTAAAATTTTCTGCGACTTTTATTTTGAGATGTTCAGTGCCCTAAAACTTAAATGTTAGCAAAGGCCCTTATAATTAGGATTCAAGTAATAGCAATTATCTTTTATATTTTTAATTCTAGGGAGCAGTTTCTTTCTGTCTCTTTCATTGTGTAACTGATTCAGTGAGTTGCAGAGTAGTGTATCAAAAGTTTAGTGTACAGCTAGTCCTACAAAGGCATATTTCTTCATGTTTTCCTTTTGAATCATTTGCTTGCCTTTTCCTTCAGGGTATTTGTAGAAAATTTTAGACTGAGAAGATACTCTAATGTGTATTTTCCTTATTTTACTGATTTTAATGAGCAGAAGAATTTGCTGTTTCTCTCCCATGACTGTATCTGTAGCTGAGATTGGAAAAGCCATAATTTCAGATGGGAGTCTGTGGACTTCCACTATGTTTGTATCTGTGATGGTTGAAGCAAGAGACAATTTTTATTAATGATATCCCTTACATGTGCAAGTAAAGTTTTTTTTTTTTAATCACGTTTTGCAAATTGTACACTTTTGTAAAAAGGTTAAAGTGAGCTCTGCAGGTCTTCTCAAAATACTGATTACAAGAGTTGCATTTTTACTGTGTCAGCTGAAAACCATTCTTGCAGGAAGAAATTTCAGCTTGGAGTGAAGTCAGTTTTGAAAGAGGAAGGGCAGTCTGTTCAAGTACATGTTTTGTGCTCTGCTAAAGCTGAAATAGCTATCTCTGTGCTGGAGTGCTTCATGGAAATAGAGAAAGAATTTTATCTGGGCCAGCTGCATATGTTCAGCTTGCTGGATGAAATTGTGTAACCCAGCGTTGTTCTAGAGAAATCCAGAAAGGATTTTATCCATATGCTCTTGGAATATGATCCATACCTGTAGTAGCAGGCAGCAGCTTGCTCTTCTGTGATTTTTCTGATGAATTTTTGCTTGTTCTTGCTGGAGATTGCAGCAGCATGGAGCAATGCCAGCTTTCCTGGCTGGTGCTTTTCTTGGTGGCTTTAGACCCTGTTACAATAAATATTGAACCTGGTTATTCTTGGTTTTATTAGGAATAGGTAATATCCTTTGCCCTGCCATAGAGCTGTAAATAAGCAAGAAGCCAGCAGAGCTACAGGTCACTGTAATGTTCTTCACAAAGTATTTTCGGTCTCTCGGTGTATGAAAAAAAGAGAATTCTCTGATGCTATAATTTCAACATGCCCCACTTTTTAGGGTGAGAAACCCTAAATATTTAGAGCAATGGGGTTTACTAGAGACCTAAGTTTTTGAGCAAAGCAAGATATTGTTCTTCGTATTTATTCAATATACATGGAAAGCAAAGAACAAAAGAGGAAACTGGTGAAAAATGTTTGCGCAACCTCTTCTACTCTTTCACTTTCCGTGTAGCAATTCCGAAAGGAAAAGCCTTCCTCGAGAGCCCTCCAGAGGGCCCACGACTGCGGGTTGGGAAAAAGGGCACAAAGGTTTGTTCAATAGATTCCCTTAAGAAAATCACAGAGGTAAAAAATATTAAACCTGGCAAACGTTTTGCTCTCGTCTATATTTTTCTAATGGCTGAATTCCTGGGAGATTTTAGAGGACTGTGCAATCTGTACAGAAGCATTAAAGTTGAGTCCAGTAAAAATGGCTTAGAAATGTTCTGTGTTGGCAGCTTTTAGGAAATCTGCTGGAAAAGTGAAGCAGGGAACATAAACTCGTAGGATCATGGTGCCTGTGCAAATATGAGGTGTGATTATTAATTGAAGAGAAGGGGCTGCTGCCATATTTGATTTTGTCAGTGAAGAATGAGATGCATCCAAAGTGCCTCAATTTTTATTCATACATTTTTACAGCTGTGTGTTATTAATTGGTAGAAGCCTCTTTAATAAGCTACTGTTGCCATTGCTGAAAAAGCATTTGGTGTTCCTGGGAAGATATTTGAGTCAATAGTGTGTAATTATTAAATTTATGTTGTATATGCCTCCAAAGATATTTTAAGATACTAAAGACTACAGGGTACCTAGTTTGGTTGAAAAATAATCCTTGAGTATAACACTTGGGTTTCAATTCCTTGTTCCATAGTAAGTGTTCTGGCATTCATGTTTATTTTTATATTTCCTTTTGCTATTGTTTCCAAACTTGACTATATGGTCCTGGGAGGAAGTAAAAGAAGTGGCAACTTTCCTGACTTGGCTTTCTCATGTGTGAGTCACTAGATGGTGCCATTTCACTTCTCTGGAATCAGAAATTGTCTTACATATTCTTTTTAATAACAATTGTTAGTTGGGTTTTTAAAAGAAAACAATTGGACTTCTGAGTTCCCTTTTTGGAAACGATTGTTTGTTTGTTTTTTTCTGAAACTATGCAAGATAGGTGTTTTGATCAAATGAAACTAATGCATTAATGAATATTGTGGTAGAAAGTCTTTTAAGACTGGACAAGCTGCAATGAGCCAGGTTAGTTATGGAACAAGTTTTTAAGTCTGAGAAGAAGTAGTGAATATTTCAGTTGTCCCAAGCTGTGCAGTGTAAGTGGGTTACAGTTCTGAGTCAGAACGTGGGCACAGCCTCTGGATCTAAAAACTCCCAAAGGTTCAGCTGGTTGTGTGAGCTGCTTGGTTTCCCAAGGCTTCCAAGCCTCTTCCTTATTTTGTGAAGAGCTAAGCACAACCTAAAGGTGCAGATTAAAGAATGGAGAGTTCAGCATATGCTGGTGCTGGGTGCCGAGTGAGCACATTCCTGGCAGTTGGGAGCATCCCGCGGGTGTGCACAGCCCTGCAGGGCCGTCCAGCAAGGCTCGCAGGGTTTGCCAGCCGCTCTGGGAGATGGACATGCTGGGAAAGGTTGTGTGTGTGTTACAAAGTCTCCTGCTTGCTTTTGTTGGGCTTCAGGAAAGTACAGGGAATTTGAAATCTGTCCGTTTCCTGCTGAATGTGCAGCCAAAACAGAAACAAGGTGTCAGATTTTACTTTTTTGTGTTGTTTCTGATTATCTGACATTTTTGAAATGTAGAACATATAAATATTGCCTTCTTTTAAAGATCTGTGTGGTAGGTTAAGCTGTGATCATTGTTTTCTAGTGACAAAGGAAAATGTCTTTTAAATAGAAGGAAAAAACAAGAAAAATAAAATAAAGTGAGAGTGTTAATAAGATTTAAGTATTCCTTGCAAGCTAATAACAAACACTTCACAGTGTCTTTTTGAATTTCTTTCCTGGTACTTGGTTGAACTGTCTTTATTTTTAAAAATGTCAATACTTGTTTACTTTTTAACTTGGCTTTTATCAGATGACATTTTGAAAGGCACAGTTCAAACCTTCTCATGGGTACCACACACCTGGGCATCTTAATGGTTCAGTTGGAGCTTTCTGCAATAAGAAGACAAATTATTCCATATTAAAATTATGTGACTAAGGGTAACAGATTTACAGTTGTGGACCAGGTCTTAAACTCAGATGAGAATTAATGTATTGATCTTGCTACAGACCTAACGAAAAGAACCTTTTTCTTCAACACATTAAGCTTTGCAAGAGCAAAACTACGCTGTTTCCTTTCCACCATTTTAGCTGAAGTCCAGAAGGCTTTTGTTTTCCCTAACGATCCTATATTTAGTATTCTTTTTCAAAATTTGCTTTCGTTGGGCATTAACTTCCAGGTGTATATATTAGAAGTAATCCTCTGGTTTTGTTTTTGTACATTAGAGATGAGACATGAGGATTTTGTTGTGAAGTGTTTCCTTGGCAAATTTTGAAACACATTTCTTATCCAAGATGTGTTGTACCTCTACACCCTTCATAGTGGAGAAGATGTAAAAATAAGATATTTATCACAATCCCAGTGCACACACTTTTTAGAAGAGTAGCCTTGTGACTGGTCAGCCAGTTTGGACAAAGTTGTACCAAGTTAACCTCAAACTTTGTTCTATAAACTACAATGGGATGTTGGGAAGTAAAGTCTCCTTGAACTAAAAATGAAAACCTGGTAGCTGCTGTTTTGGTAACCTCTTCCTGAGAGGAGGAATTGGTGCCTGGACAAGGCAGTAAATCAGTGAGTGAAGCAGCAGTGGGGGTGTTTGTGTTTGCTGACAGGAAGGGAAGGCTCTGGAGCTGGGGCTGGACAAGGCAGTACATCAGTGAGTGAAGCAGCAGTGGGGGTGTTTGTGTTTGCTGACAGGAAGGGAAGGCTCTGGAGCTGGGGCTGGGGGTGGCACAGTCACACCCCGAGGATGCTGTCACACACCCAGGCCTTTCCTTCTGCCACAAGCACACGGAAGGGAGCCCTGCACCCCTTGTGTAAACTCTCACTTCAGTGGCTCCCTCATTCAGGCTTCATTTCTGCTACTGGAGTCTCAGAAATTGGGCACTTCATTTAAAAAGTAGTGCATTGAGATTTTTGTGGCTTGGTTTAATTTATTATGGTAGCATGTTTTTCTGATCATGCCTGGGTTTTTTTCTGGACATATTGTGCATGTAAGAGTGACAAAAGGAATCTGCTGGAATCTACTAAAAAATGTGATACTTCAATAGATTTATTAAATGACAGTGGCTACAAAGACCAGAAAACATATGGGTTTAAATTCTTTCAGCTCAGGGATCACTGGCAGTGCAAACTGGTAATATAGTATTAAAGAAAAACAATAATTCCCATATACTTGCATTTTCAAAGGCATCATGGATGTTATAGGAGCACTCCAGGCAATTAGAGAGTTTTATAAGTGGGAGTAGCAGAAACATGAGTTGTGTGAATCCCTCTTCAGTTTGTTCTTTTTCTTAAGAAACAATTCTGAAGGAGATGTTTTCTGCCTCGTGTATTATGTTTAATATGTTTCCTTGCTGGTACTGTGAGAATTTTCCTCACAGTGAGCATGCAGTGCTTGGCTGAGGTTTTTATGCTGCTTTTTACAGGTGTCAAAGATGCTGCATGCAAAAGAGAGTTATTGATGGCTATTTCTAATCAGTTGAGCTGAAGATTAAAATACACAATAATAAGTTACTCTTCTAGAAGAAACAAGAGAAACCAAAGAAACAGCATCAAATTTTATTATCTAATCTTGTCTTTAAACACCTTTATTCAAAGACTAAGTAACGTTCCCTGTAGCACACAAATGCTGCTTTTTAAGTAATTTCAAACATTTCAACAAGGTGATCTTTATGTGCTTGTCTGTGTGGGATAAAAATGCTGGCAATATGCAGTGTACTCAGTTGTAAGATTGTGCTCCTAAATCTCATGTACAGTAAGTACTAATAAGATATTTCTCCTTGCACTCAAAAGCTTACATTTGACATCAAATAGTTTTCTTGGGGATGGAAGGGGAAGAATCTAAAACACTCTGAAACAGTCTGAACCTGCCACTTTGAAAGGAGAAAACACAGATGAGAAGTTTATTTCTTTAAAATCACACATGGTGCTGCTGCTATTGAGTGTAAAAGGAGTGTAAGTATAAAGTTCAGACTGCAAATTCCTCAGTAGTGTTTAGGAGCATCCAGACCTGAAGTTATTTTAGGTGTAATCCCGTGGTCTATCACTTCCTGTGTGCAGAGTGAAGTACAAGCATTTCAGATCCTCACTGCAGATGTCACATTCAAGAGGAGCTCTGTGTACACTGGGCTAGGCTGGATACACCCTGTTCTTCCTGAAGTCAATGACATTCACATTGTCTTCAGTGGAAACAGATTTATGCTTCTCACTTCCAAAAATGCATAATGAGACTTGATTATCTAGCTTATGAGGTTTGAAAAGATAATTTAGATTTCTTTCTAGGAATTAGATTACTAAGAGAACTAAATCAGAAAAAAAAATCTATTGTGTATTTGCAGCTGTAATTTATACTGTAAAATCTATCAGGATTTCATGATTTAATGACGAGTCTGCTTAAAAGCAGCAGCAACTGCATTATCTTCACATCATTCATACACACACTATAAATAAGAGCAGGATAATAAGACAATCTTCTTCCAGTGACAGTCAGGGGCTGCCTTCCTTAAGAGATTTGTGAGGCTGTGTAATATCTGGGAAGTGAGCTGTTCCTCTAGCAGTAGTGTTTTTCAGCACTGAGTTCCTGGGCTTGAACCCCATTAATAATCCATGGGGCTTTCATTGCACTTACACTTGTCTTTTCCTCTGATATTACAATTGCACCGGTGAATGCACTGGCATCATTTGCTCTGCTTTTAAAAACTGTGTCTGCTGAACAACCCAGTTCAAACTGATGTCAAATACAGTTTGCCCTTTATCTTGTTTATATTCATGATGCTAAAACCAATACTTTGATTTAGCAGGAAAGAGTGCTTCTAGCTTGATGAGTATCTTCAGATTTGAATACCTGTGGGAAAACCTGTGCTAAACAAACCATACAACTGGAGTTTAGGATTAACTGTAAAATCAATTAAAACACCCAGACTCAGTAAGCAGCAGACATGAAAAGAATGTGGTGAGGAATTCAGCTCAGAGGGATTCACTGATCATATCTCCATGGAAAACAAGAGAACAAGGGCTACACAAAACTTTTGGCTGGCATGTGTTTTTAGAACTCTCTTGAGGCTTATCATTAGCCAAGAACAAGAGATGTGTTTCACCAATCCAAAATAAATCAGTGCTATGAATGAAAAAGGGCTTTTGTGACAGAGCAGGGTATCAAATTCTGGAGATGTCTTCTTCCTTGCACGTGCCTGGTTTGTAGATGACTCCTCTGTTGTCTTCCCCTCTCTTTTTGCAGCTAAAATAAAACAAATTTATTAAATAATTGTAATGCCAATGAAGGAAAAGCACGATTAGTTACTTAAATTGGTCCATTATGCTCTGTTTGCAGAGTCAATGCTGAATGCAAAGGGATCAGGCTGTAGGAAAATTTGTAATCTTAGATTTTTTTCCAGGATTTGGCCTTGTTGACAAACAGTGGCTTAATGATCTTTTGGCAGTACATATTTTTTCCCCTAAAATGTTCTCACCTTTGGGAGAGGTTTTCCTAAAATTCCATTCTCCTCATTTCACTTACTCTTCTAGGAAAAAATGGAAGCATTCAAAATGCAATTAGGAGCAGCAGTGCTAGCAGAAAGAACAAGGCAAAGAACACATGGCATTTGAGAAACACAAAAACTGGGAAGTCTGTTATGGGTCCAGCCTGATGTGACACAGGGGAAATAATGTCTACAGTAAAAAAACAAATCCTAGTTTGTAGGAAGAGATCATGTCTTCTAAAGGATCAAACCTTACCAGTATAAAAATGTGAAAAGTTTTGGATACACAGGCACTTCTTTGTGTCAGAAGAAAAATTTGGGTTGACTTCTTTTTTTGTGATGTGACAGCCAGACATCTTACCTTTTCTTCTTCAGTAGCCAAAAGGCTACTGCAAGAATGATGAGAACTCCCAGGATGCAGGCTATCACAGCAGAAACAACAAAACCTGGGAAAAGAGGGAAACCATGCAAAGCTGTTAATATCACTGACTTGAGCCAAGGGGAGGCTCTCATCTGTTGTAATGTTTGCATTCTGCATCCACAACTTTCCTCTGGCCTGGTCACACCACCTTGTCACTATGGATGGGTGACTTTGCACAGATGGACCCTGGAAGGTCCTGCACAAGTGGATCCACAGCTCACAGTGCTGTGGCATTTGACACATGCTGAAGTCACAGCACCAACCTTCAGGCACAGCAGGTCAGAAACTCTGGAGTTTTGGGCTGTAATGTGTAAGAGATCATAAGCAAAACTAAAGAACTACACCCAGGCAACCAAGGATGGTAAATTTGCTGCCTTTTGTTTTTTCAAGGCAGAACACCATTGAATGTGGGCAGCTGAAGAATGATATGCTTTGCTGATGAGAACATTGTTTAAATACATCAAATAAGGTAAGAATGAATTCAGGATATTAGAATGAAGAACTGAATGATCTCTTGTTTGCATAGAGATTTAAGCATTATCATAATGCTGTATTTGTTAGAGACCTTCATGTACATTTTTGGCAGTGAAAGTATTTTTTATTTATTTTGGCTTCCCCAAAGATCCTGAAGGTGATCTCCCTTTTCTTAACTGCATTTTCTTACTTACACATAGTTTTTTACATTTTATCCTATGACTGTTTCTCTCTAAGCACATCAGAACAACCCTTTCAGACTAAAACTGACAGGTTTTTGTATTAAATAAAAGTATTTTCTCTTATTAAATAAGCTGTTGATAAAACAGGACTGTAAAACCTGGAGCTTAACCTTATCCCATTTAACCCATTCATTTTAAGTCCAACTCATATGCAATCCATGGAATTGAAGAAGAGCTATTTTACAAAAGGTGAGTTTTGTTATACTAAACGTGTGTGAAATGGACAGAAAAGTATAATATCAAGTAGATAACTGTAGAAAAAGAGCTTGTGCTTTGAAGAGGAAGGATAGGTAGCATTTCTGTCTGATGAGAGGATCTTACAGAATTTAGTTAGATAGTATTTCAGCATGGCACCATAATCAAAACTAGACACGAGTTCCCATTTAACTCATGGACAGTGGATGGTTTGAACATCATAACAAATTCCAGCTGCATGTGTGTGAAGCTGATTTTATTGGAGTAAATTGCTGACAGACAAAATATAATATAAATGTGTGAGTTTTGCTGTGTAATCTTTTATGATTAGAGGCTTTTTGAGATGTAGTTCTTATTAATAGTGGGCATGAGTTTAGATGCTAATTACTGCCATCAAAAATGTGAATGACCAAACGCTTCGGTCATTTGCAATTCTGATAAAAAACACAGGCCAGTGGCCCCATCTTGTGGCATCTGTGCTTAGGTGAAAGTGGCAGCTCTCAGGCTTGGCACTGATAAGGCAGAAAAGGTGCTCTGAAAACCTGCTTAGTAGGGGCCTAGGTGTGCACAGCAGGATTTCTTTTACAAATTTCTGTGGTTGCCTGGCCCAAGCCATGATTCCATACACGGCCTCTCCTTCCCTTCTTAATAGATGTGCTCTGTTCCTCTGTGTGCTGCAGCTGACTGCAGCAGCCTTGGCACTTGCAGCAAGCAGGTGTACGTAACTGGCCTTTTTTCCTTCTTTTTCTTTTTTCTTTCTTTTTTTCCCTTTAGGTGAGCAGCTGCACCTGTGAGGGAGCTTCTGTGACCGTAGTAACTGGAATGTGAGATTACAGGGGTGATGAATACCTTTTTTGAAATGGGCTGAACATTTTTTCTATGGTTCACTGATAGAGTCAATGAGCTTTTGGAATTAAATGTACTTAGACTGAATGGGTTTTCTATTAAAGTAGTACTGAGCAATGTTTTTCATAGCAGTAGAGAGCAGTGCTGGGGTACAAACAGCAGGATGGGCAATAACCCATACAATTTAACTCTGCTAAGTCATGCCAGCTTCAAAGATACATTGAAAATGCTTTTATAGCTGGTGTCATCTCTACGGGGGAGCCAAATAATGTGGCTTAGCAGAGGGAGAACCAAATGTTGTTATTTGGTTTGGCTCTGATTCAGAGTAACAATTTTGAGAAAGTCACATCTGGGTCAAATTTTCCCCCATAGATGGAAATAATAATGCTTACACTATTTCTGTAAAGTGTTTGGAGATTCCTGGATGAAAAGTATATCTGACTTTCAGTTACTGGGATTGTGGATTGTAACTCTCTACCTTCTACAATTAAGTACTGAGTGTGATTTACAGAGACAATCCAGTCAGGTGCTGAAAGGTCAGCTTAAGAATCAGATGGAAAACTGCATTTCTCATTTCTGACTGCCCAGGCTGACTCAGAAAATCACTGGCTCGTAGGCGTGGTTTGCAATCAACAACATACCCTTGCCAAGCCCACCAGCTATTGAATTTTGGTAACTCAGGGATGGGGGTAGAAAATGTACAAGTTGGATCACTAGAATTCCATGGTGAACCTGCCTTAATCACAAGGGAACTGCTCACTCTGGAACTTCTGGTACTTCAGGAAGTGTTCCTGCAGTGGCATTGCTACAGTAGATTGTTTGTGCAGGGATTTAAGAAAGACCCTGCAGAGGAAGCCTTGGTCTCAGAATCTTGGCAGCTGTATTGCAAATTCTGCTGTTGAAATCATTGTACATAATCTGACTTGAGCAGAGGTTTGGAGAGGGTTACTAAAATAGCCATTCTGGCCCCAACTAACTCTCCAGCTGGCAGCCAGTGTTTGACATTGGAGGTTTGAGAAGAAAGCTGTAACCTCTTTGTGGTAATATAAGAGTGCCACAGGGGGTATTCGCCCAGTTGGCCAGTTCACAAAGCAGAAAAAAGACTGACATGCTCCAGTTCTTTCCCTCTTTCACTACTCTGTCATTTTTTAGTTTACTCAAAACGTTGTTTGTTCCACTAGTACCAGTTTGTGTATTAATCATGGAACTGGTAAGGTAAGGATTGTTGATAATTTAGTAAACTTGATATTTTCTTATGTATTATGTTTAGAATCTAGCAACAAGAGAACTACTGGTGTAATTCTTGTTTTAAGAGATCAGCCAGGTTTTGGTGACAAATCAATTCATCTCTGATTTCTGACAAATGTTTTGCCTGGGATTTGTTTTGGCCGATCTTTAAGTTTCACTTTTCTCCTTTATAGCTTTATATTAGAAGAGATATGTTATGAATTGGTCTGTCTGCAGAGGGGAATGGCAAGAACAGCTACTGCAGTGTGTCTGCAGAGAACTGTTCCTGCAGTGGCTGTTCTGTGAAAGTGCCCAAAATAGACAATTCCTGTTTTCTGTTCCTTCATTGAAACAGTGAAGAAACTGGCAGGCAAAGCTGAAATTATGTTCTCACACATTATATTAATTTGAAAGTTTACTGCTTGGCCAATTTATTTTGTGAAGTCTACTTTTTCTTTTAGGAATCTTTTACTCTCAATTTCAAATAGCTTAGTGGCTTGCCTAGATTCATCTGCCTTCAGTGTACATGCCAGCACCACAGATGCTTAAGAATATTTGTTTGCAAAACAACAGAGGAGTTTAAACAATACATTTTGCACAAACAATATGCTCAAAGGCCTTACTGTGGGGTACAGCTCAGCTTCTCAGCCCAGATGCAGACTTCTGTGCAAAGCCCCCACAAAATTTATGCATTGTCATTGTGCAACACTGCAGAGTTAAATCAGTTCTTCCTCATAAGATGGGGTTGGGTTTTTTTAAATTTGTAACACTGGATCATACAATCCAGTGTTATGAATTATTTTTATTTACTGAGTTTGAATTCCTCAAGGAATTCCTCCTCAGATTTGATGTGATTTCCCCAAAACAGTGTCCTGAAAAGCAAAGTTGTGACTCCCTTTAAAGGTGTGCTCTGCATAAAATCAAGCCTGAGATTGCTGAGAACCAGCAAATGTGACTTGTGAGGCAAGGCCAGCTGAAGCACTTACACTGCCTGTAACAGCCCAGCTGTGGAGCTGGTTAGTGTTTGGAGTGACAGCAAATACTTCTGCCAAGCATGACAAAGCCAATCATGTCTTCCTTCTTTTACCTCCTTGCCTTTGATCAGAAGGGTTGCAGGGCTTGCCTGCCCACTGTGGAAAAAAAATTCTTATGTACTCTGGGAATCCCTTTTTCTTGTATAGTGGCCCATGCATCAGTGCAAGAAGAGAAGAAAAGGCAACAAAGTGAACTGCAGGGAAGTGAGATTGCTGTGTTTTTGTCATGGTACAGTGCAGCAGGACTGCCCCCTCAGTACTCCAAGTTTACACAAGTCACTGTGCACTGTTTCTTTGCACAGAAGCCTTCATACAACTTACCTTCACGGAAGGAGACAAAAACCAGTCTTTCACGGAATTCCTGGACGTTTCTGAAGTTATCAACCATTTCCAGGGGTTCTGGGTCATCACTCTCTGTGCAGTACATGGCTGTTTCCAGTGCCAATAACTATAAAGGGAAGCACCCTGTTCAGCTCCCAGAACAGAGAGAAAGCAGTGCCAGTGTGTACTCACTGGGAGTGTGTTTGAAATCAAAGGGGTAGTTAAAGGGAAGAGAATACATTAATAATTAAGTCTTGTGTTACCTGTGAGCCCAAATACAGAATAATGTGTGAACAGTGTGGCATCTCCAAATCCATACCTGTATTTTCTTTACATCCTGATAAAACTACTGCTTGGTGAATATCTGCCAGGAAAACTGGATGGGAGGAAATATGGTAGCGTTTTCCAGCCTGATCTCCCTGGCACAGTCTAACTCCTAAGTAGTACTAAAGGCTACTTTTTGAAAGAACTCTTTACTTTAGTAGAGACATGATCTGACAGAGTAGACAAAAGTAAGAACGTATTTTCATAATGAGGAGCACGCAGTAATTTGATCAGAGATTTTGACAATAACATCTCCCCCTGTGTCTATAATTAGGTGGATCAGAAGACAGTGATTGTGAGTTTATAGTGTCTGTAAGAGGCCACCTAAGAGCAAAGTAAGTTAATTAAATGAGCACAAAAAATGTAAGTTGGGAGAAAAGCTAGGGGATTCAAGATTGATAAATAACACAACACATAGTTTTAAAAACTTGACATCTATCCAACCCACCATACCTAATTAATCAGGGTCAAAGTAGCACTAAACTACTTGGTGAATAGGGTTCAGACATGGAGGCTGAACAAAATAATCTGCAAGTAACTCATGGAAAGACTTAAAGCAGGGACTAAGTACATAATGAAAATGAAAATTCACTTGACTGATTTTTTCAAGCTGATACTGTACCAATGATTGTGCTGTTGTCTGGCTTTTATTTATTCTGGTCAGCTGAAAACATGCTAACTACAAACAGAACGGGATCTTGATTTATGTCAGTTCTGTGTTGGTCTTGCCACTTACAGGACTTTAGCAAAGGTCACCTTTCAGTGTTACAGGAACATAAGAGAAATGCAGGAAGTGAGAATATGCATTTGCTGTTCTTCAGCAGACAGCAGCCAGGGAAATGTGCTCTACTGAACTTGCCTGCTCCTGTGAGATCTTGACGGGGTGTCGGAAAACCGTCCAGAGAACGCTGGGGTAGCAAGGAGGAGTTGTCAGGGAGCCCTCGTAGCGATAGTACTCGTGCAGCCTGTCAGGCAGCAGGTCTGCAATGTTGAAACCGGGGACCAGGACCTTCTGATCTAAAAAGGGCATTTGTGTTAAATGTGGCATCGTGACCAGACAGGTAGTGTATCAGTGGAGTGAATTTGCTCTTCAGTAAGTAGGATGTTTTCAGTGTCCTATCACTAGGACAAGAAAGATACCTTTTAGAAGAGATGATGGCATTTTAATAAGGAATATAGCTTTTTAAGTTTCCTAGGTACAAATCTTGTCTTAGATACCAAATCAGAGTCCTCTAAGATAAATTGTGGCCATTTTCACTATAAAACACTATGTGCAAGAAATAAGGCCCAGTCAGAATCACACAGTGCATACTAGCCATATGTTCTTCCCAGAAATGCACTGCATTTGGAAGTCTCACAGTCTGTGAAGGGTTTGCCTGGGATGTCTGGGCTGTTTCTTCAGCTGGTTCAGTCCCTCTCAGGGTGACATCTGATACTCTCAGCCATTCTCAGTCTGCTGCAGCCACTCACCCTTGTATTTCACGTTCCTGAAGTGCCTGAAGATCTTTTCATAGGATGGGTTGAAGGGTCCAATCTGCAATAATCACATTATTAAGAGCTGTCACATCCCCAGTCTGAACATGAGTCTGTGCTTCTGGCCTGTCAGAAGTAAGTGTCTCCCCTGAACAGATATTCATGTACTAAAATGACCTACACATTTTATAACTCCAAACACTACTGCTACCCTCAGAATCAATTATGCTCCTACTCCAGAGCCATTAGAGCTCCTGTATCATAAAGCTGCCTTAAGAACTGCAGGGGAGACCTTTTGTGTGCACTGCAAAGATCCTGTTGCCCTTGCCTGCTCAGAGTGCTGTGCAAACTAAGAGAAACCATTTCCTCTGGGAACATTGCAGGCAGAAGTTCTCAACTGCCAGGCTTCTCAGATCCTCTACTGGTTTCCAGTAAAAGCCACGTTTTTCTACCCACAAACATTTTTTAATCTGCTGCTCCTCACAGTCCAGGAAGGTAAAGAATTACACTATTGGGTACCACAGGGCCACTGGCAAGGGCTACAGCTCAACTCTCTGGCAAGGGCTATAACTCAGCTACCACACAAGAACATGTTTTTCAACTTCTACCAGCAGCTTTTCAGTCTAATAATCAATGATTTTTTAATGAATTCTTCAGAGTTGGTGCTTAGCAACTCTTCTGGCACCCAGACATAGTAAACTGGTGTCCTTACATCAATTGTAACACCCACCAGCTGTCTGAAAGCTGTTCAAAGACCTAATCTCCATTGTTCCCTAATTTGATTTTCAAACACCATTGCTTAGAAATAACCAGAATCCCAGTATTATCCCCTAGCATAATATACAATACTCTGACACTTCTTCACAGCTACAACTTCCAAATGAACTGAAATTTAGCACAAAATTACTGTCAAATTCTTAGAGGTGCTAGGAAGTGAGGTTGGGTAATATTAATGAGAGCTTTGCTAACTAGAATATTTTCACTTTTTTGATGGAAATGTGGAAACTTGGGTTTTTGATTCGTTATGCTGCAGAAAATCCTCACATTTAAAAATTATCTTTACAGTTATCTTATTGAGGAGTTTTAATCCTCAAGAAGAAGGAGAATTATATATGTACAAGCTACTAATTTTTTTTTTTGTTTAAGTTCACTATTATCTTTGTATGTGGGCTTTTAGAGAGGAAAATTGGAAAGCTGTCCTGTCATCTTAAAATGTCAGTGAATGTACTTGTTTACTGTAATCTGTGATTCAAAGAATCTGGGAAGTTAGCAGGGAGAAGATTGTGGTTAAATCCTAATTACATATAGTGGTCCAAGGCAGGGTTGTGCCTGCCTGTGCCTCTCTGCTGTGTTAAAACTGCTTCATGCTACAATAGGCAGCCATGAGTGAGTGAGATTGAAATTCACTGTTGCCTCTTGTTTGGTAAACTCTGCCAGTCATTAGTTTGTAAATGAATGCAAAAATGGATTTAACATAGCTGAAGTTAATTTACTGAAAAACATAAGAAAATATTCAGAATTCTTCTTTTCTTAAAATTTGATCATGTTTTTGTATGTGCTGCTGGAATCTGACCTGTTTTGGGGGGGAGGAGGGGAGAGAAAAGGAAGAACCTTTATTCAGCCACTGTATTGTGAGATAATCTAGGTAATTTTGTACATGAAAGGTCTTTCATAACTTCATAATTGAGAGCATATTCTAAACAAAGAGGGAGAAAAAGATTCTGCATCCTACCTCGAGGAGAACAGCCAAAACTGCCAGTCCATCTGCTTTGTCCATTGCTGCTGTTACATCTGGGTATTTCTCAGAGTTGTAATGTACAATATGCAGCTACAAAGGAGGAGAGATATTGTTACAATAACATCTGGGCCATGCTCACATTTATGTTTCACAGCTAAAGAGGACCAGTGCAGCCACCTCAGGATAAAACAATGCAGGAGGGTCCTTCAGTGTTTGTTGGAATGATCTTTTTAGGGAAAGGCAAAAGGTCCTGGGACCTCCACCCCCAGCCCTGCTGTAGCTGAGTTACACACACTCAACACCTCCCCATAATGAGGGGAGAAAGAAGATCCATGACTTCAGCTTCAAGGCATCTTCACTGTAGTACAAGTAAATTTTTCTGAAAAAACACCTTAGCACTCCAATATTTAGAATGCAAAATCCAGTGTTAAATGTAACTAGAGATGAAATGGATTCCTAAAGTGCTGTTATGCAAGCAAATTTTTCTGGCTCATTTCTCTTTGAATCATTTTAAGGTAAATATCTCATTGGTACTGCTTATCAAAATCTATTCCCAAATCTGTAATTCAGGGTTAGAAAAGATAACAAATAGTTCTTCATTGGCTAGAAGGTGGTGAGTAAAGGTAAACAGAGCAGTAGTGTCATGCAGCTAAAAGTTACCTCAAGTGGTGCCAGCTCTGAGTTCAGAACCTAAATTCTGCCCCCCTGACTCAGTGACAGTACAACCACTTTTTCAGTGCACAACACATTTTTTAGTGTATACCCAGATCACGAACACTGGACTTAGAACCTCCCAGCCTTTTACAGTCATTTAGCCAAGACACAGATCCCACTTGGAAACAAAGGGACCTGCCCCACCTCCTTTGCTCCTTTCCCCGAGCTGAAGCTGTCTCACCTCTGCTGCAAAATGCTTCCCGCCGACGGTGTGCTCGGAGCCCTGGGACTTGTTTGGGTTTCCCCAGTGCAGGTGCAGCTGAGAGGCAGTGTACTCAAAGGGCAGCTTTCTGATGTACATGGCAGGGGACAGGTACATTTTCACTGTAGGCAGACCAAAACCAGTTGGGAGCAAATGATGCCACAGCTCTCAAGAACAGGGCAAATAAAAGTACTGCGTTTAAGTATGTTATATATGGAGCATGAAAAAAAAAGATTCTTAACTCAAATCCAGCTCAGTGGTAGGAGATAAACACTTCAGTTCTCTTTAAGGCTTTCTAGGTAGATCAGGAGAATTTAGAACATACCCGTTTCTGTTTTCTTAAATAAAGGAAGTAAATGTGACAGTAAATGTGTTGCTAATGGGAATATTTTTTTCTCCCTGAAGGTTGCAAATTTATCTCAGACATTGAAGAAATAATTATTGATATGTTGCAGCAAAACTTGGGCTTAGGTGCTTTCTTTCAATCCCCTTATAATGGTTGAAAATGGCTTCATAAATTAATATATCTCGTGGTAATTTATATCTCCTGTTATATTGAACTTCTCTGCCTCTTAATCTTCCTTTAGGAGCACATGACAGAACAAAATAAACTCCCCCTCTCCTCTCTCCTCCCAAAATCCAGAACATTAATATCAAGCAGCAAGATAATCCCAGGCCTTAAGAACTAGCATTTCCTCTCTTGATGTGCTGGAAGGAGACCTTTGTGTGCATTCCCCTCCCTTCTGCTCACTGATGCTCTCCAATGGGGAAGGCAGGCTGGGTTGGTTGGGATTTTTTTTAGTGTAAAAATTACAGTACTAATTCTTAACTCAGCAGAAACTTCTCAGTTCACTTGATGCATTTGGTACTTCATAAAACAATGGCTTATGTCAAGAACTGATTGATTTCTTGGCAATTGATCTTTGTTATTTTCCAGCATGAGTACAGTTTGCTTCTGGAGTGTCCTGGACAGGTTTTCCAGGGGAAACAAGGCTCAAAACCTTAGTGAAGTAACAGCTGTGAGCTTGTTTATTTTTAGGCTGGTCCTAAATAGCTTTTTTTGAACTCTACTGTTTTCAGTCTAGCTGAAGTAGGTAATCATGTCTGGATGAGCTGGTTGGTGAAGAATATCAATTATATGTAGGAATGACTGACAGCACAATACTAAGCATCCTGCTGAGTTCCTCTCTAGCTGAAAGAGAAGGTAATAACAGATGGTGCAATGATCACTCCAAGAGAGGCTAATTTTTTATTACTCAGAGCAATTAGTTGGTATCTAAGTGAGGTTTCTAAGTAGATTGCATCTCTACTGCTTTCTAGGAGGGCACTGACCTTAGAAATGAATTCCCATTTTTACAGTAGGGGATATACTTTTTGTCTTGGCTTTCATTAGGAAGTAATCAGATTTGGTGTTTTAGGGATCTGACTGTGGCAGTGACATGGGCTCTCCAAGGGATTTGTCTTTACCTTGAGATTGTTATGTGAGAGACAGGTTCTCAGTGCTCTTTGTCTCCTTCTGAACTCTGGCACTGTTCAAGGCCACAATGACAGTGTTTCCTTCTCTGCCTATTGCCCACCACACTCAACTGTGACAGTACAGTCTTTCACTCAGGACCAAAAGGGCTTTTAGGAAGAGAAGGCTCACAAGGAAAGGGTGTCCCAGCCATCCCTAGTCTAAAACAACCTGGTTTTAATGGAGAGATTGACGAAGAGGAAAACCAGGAACCTGTCCCAAGAGTTGGCCCTTACTGAAGAATGGGCTTATGATGTGCAATAGAGCAGGTTAACCTCACTGAAAGAATGACAGAAAAAGAGATTTTTGCATGTTGGGCATCTTTCAACCAAGCATGTGACAGCAAAGCAGAGACAGAGGCCATTTTATAACACAGGTTATTTTGATGCTTATGCAATAAAAGAGGATACAAAGAAGGAGGACTTTATAACTGTTCTTATTTCTTGTCTTTAAATGTTTTGGGAAGGAATGAAGAATGGTGGGACTGACTCACTGGTATTGTGTATTGTGTCAGTATAGGAGATCTGTATGAGACTGCAGCATCTCTCCTCACCTACTGTACTGACACCAATTTAGTGCTACATGGGGAGAGCATGTTTGTACACTATTTCTAATTATTTTTCTGTCTTCCTACCTATCTATCTTACCCTACACTAAAGAGGTTTCTATCTCAAGTCAAAAGAACATTTTTTTTCTCTCCCCACCCTTGCCCATGTACTTCAGTTGAGCTGCTTTGATTAGACTGGAATGTCAGAGACCCATTACTCACATTTTATCAGTTAATCTCTTTTTAGCAGAATCACAAAGTCTGTTTCTGTTTTAGAGCACTACAGCCAAAGTATTAAGAAAAGCTTGGGAATTAATTCTGACATGCCTAGAGTTTATTTTAAAATTCTTTATTTAAAATTTGACTTACTGGAAACCCATTTGTACTTAGTATATTCTGAAGTTTCTCTAGCCTGCTCTGTACATGTAGGTATGCTGAGGTGAAGGCTTTATCATCACAGCCTAATTTCATCTGATAAACAAAGTAGTTCACCCATGAAGTAAGAAAACCACTGAGTTCCTGCAACTCTTTCCTTTAGCACTCCTTGCTGCTCCCTTACCTGAATGTCCATTATTGATCAATGTGAACTGGTCAGTGGAGGGCACGTTATAGCCTATGAATTCTAAAGGCAAGAGATTAGAATCGTACTGGAGAATATCTTTGTGGAAATCAATCGGGGATTGGAACACTCCTCCACAAAATGGGTATTTCTTTGGCCAGGCCTTCTCTCCATCAGGACCTGTGGGAATTAACAGAGACACATTTGTCAAACCCTAACTATGCAATTAACATTAAAATTGCCCAGTGTCAGCCTTCACACAAAATTTGGAAAAGAAGCCTTTTCTGAATTTTTAAGACTTTTTATTTTTTTAAAGAAAGGGACCTCAGAAAAGCTGAGGTAATGAAGGATAGGATCAGTTTTCTGAGAGTGCTGTGACCTAGAGACAGATCTGATTACATCAGACCCTTACAGACTTTTGCTTACTGTACAAACTGTCTGGCTCTATCTAGGGTTGCATAACCCACAGTGAAAAGCTAACTTGCAAAAATGGAAGGTGTTATGATAATTTGACCTGCAATAACTTGCTCAAACTCGGGTGAAACTTCTCATCACAGTGTTTTGCCCGAGGTAGGATCTACAAAGAATAGATAATATCAAGAGAATTTTAATTGTGCCTTTGATTTAATTGCACATTAACAGCTAGCAGCTGTTTGCAAACTGTAAGCTGGGACTACTTGGATTTCAATACCAGAAGAGGTACTTGGAACTTGTGTTTCTTCTTGTCTCTGAACATTCATCAAGACTCTTGCCAAGGCAGGAGGGCCTTCTGGGATCACCCAGCCTGATCTGTGTAACACAGGACACTGGGCCTCCCTGGATCCATTTCTACTTCAATGAGGCCATATCTTCCAGAAGGGAATAAACATCTGCTATTCCTCTATGCATTGCAGGTAAAAGATGCTTCATTAGTGCCCAATGGATAATTACTCTCCTTGGCAGCTTGCTTTTCACTGTGAGACTGCTGTTCCCATACTTCTATTCCTCACTGAAGTACTTTGGACAGAGAGGATATAGTTTCTCACTGCTCTTAAACTAAGTACATTGAGTCCCTTGAGCCTTTGATTAGAAGGCTTCCTTTCCAAATCTATAATATTCCCTGTGGCTTCTTTGAAGATGAGGTCATCAGTGGCAAAGCAAGTTCAGATATTGTCTGAAGGAAATTAACAGTCAGGAGGATACTATTAGAGGCTGACTTTATTTACATGAAAGACAGTTGCCAAATATATGGATAGTGGGGGTGAACCTGCCTTAAACATAGTGACAGAATCAGCAAGATCAGTTCTGGTGCTTAAAGACAGACTTACTTCCTTGGTAAAGCTGTTTAAGATTATTCAAGACAGAGGTTAGCAGGTGACATTGTTTGCAGTGTGGATGCTCAGGCTCAGTCAGTGCTTTTCAGTATAAATAGGCCTTGCTGTTGCTGTAACTTACATCTTTGACTCCAGTTCACTGACAGCCACATCAATTTCTCTCCTCACAGATCTTCAGGACACTATCTTAAAGTTGCTGACATTCTTTTTAAAAGTTAATAAATGTTATGCTGACACTATAGATGACAATCCTCTACCTATTTTTGGCAAATAACAAATACATCCAGAAGGGCACAAATTCCATACTATGGAATACATGCTCAAGAATATTTCCCAGGAAAATTTACATCAAGATATACCAGGAAATGATGGTTTCTTAGGTTCAAACTTGCTGTGCAAGCCAATGACACTGAAACGTAACACTTTACAAGGAGCCAAGATTACAGCAATGTCAGAAAATCGGTGAGAAGCCTTTATTGTAAAAAGACTTCAATAATTTTAAAAGGTTTGAGAAAGTAGTGAATTTTCAAGATTTTAATATATTACATACCATAGGTTCAGAGACTTGATAATTAAATAAGTACTTGATGTATAAAATGGAAATCTAGTCCCAGCCAGTGAAAACCATGTCATGAAGTACCAATCATTTTTCCATACTGTGTTTGGGTGAATAGAATGTCATGAAGAGCTGGTAACAGAATATGGGAACTTCCACACCTACATCACCAGTTCAGAAGGAAAATTTATGTCTTTTCTATAAAATTATGTATTTATCAGTCTTTATGTACCTGGATCTTTACTAGCAGTTATCCTTTTCTTGACATAAATCTGCAACTCCACTCACAGGCCTTTAAACTACAGAATGATTTGCTTGCTTCTCATTCCTGCTCAATTAAAAAAACCCAACAAAACCAAACAAAATCCCTCTTTTGGTACAAAACCAGTTTTTATAGAAATTCTGCCTTTTGTCACGTAGTCTTTCTAATTTCAGTGCCTCAAAACTCCTGTCTCATGGAGCTGAGCTCACTGCAGCTTGGCTTTGCATATGTGAAATTGAGATTTCCATGGTAGATAAACCACACAGCTGGAAGGCATTTCTCAGCTATGTCTGCTGAAAATGAATGATTGATTGTGAACCAGATTTTCCTTTTTCTGTGCCAGAGCACTCAGATAAATTCAGTGGAAATCACATCGTGTTTACAAAGGCTTTGTCTGATCACTACTGAATAAAGAACAGCATGTGGATCTATTAAGATTAGGCTGTGCTACAAGTCCCAAAAGATATTAACATAAGAAGTACTGCAAAATTATCTTCAAAGTTAATTTCCTTTTTTTGTGAAACATCTGTGACAAAGGAGAGACTCAGGCATTTCAGAAGGTGTTTGCTGCTCTGAGGATGTCATCAGGACTGTGTCAGCAGAGCAATAGTTGTGCCATGGGCCTGTTCTGCCCTCTCAACACTCTAATTCAGCTATTGGAGTGAGCATATTAAGTTAGGGAGCTGTTGGTATGAGTGGAAGCAGGACCTTTCCTGCTACCACTGCTCCCAGTGCTGCCAAGAACTCCCCCTGCCCTAGGGAGTGCAAACTCAGGCTGCTCAAATCCACCTTGTGAGCTGCCTTCTTTGACACAAGGTTCCAGGACGATGTTCTCCTACCACACTGTAAATAGCCCTGAGTCTGACTGTGTCCTCATGGTTATTTTATAAAAGATGTCTGTAAATAAAGCAGTAATGACTCTCTGGATAGTCTGGCTGCCCAGTGAGCTGAGCAGAACAGCCTCAGCACCAAGGCTGCACGTGTCCATTGTACCATCTCCTCTGACAGCTTTTGGTTTCCCAGCCAGCCCCACAGCACTGCTGCTGCTGGGCAGTGCAGGACAGATGTTCCTTCAGGAACAGAGTGTCTGCTCCCAGGATGTACACACTGGCTCATTTAAAATAAGGAGAATACAGGCCTGTGAGACACCAGTGGTACCGACAGACTATTGCTCTGATCACCAATTAATATTCATGCCACTCAAGCTTCTCACAGGCTCTCCAAGTTCTCTTGATCTGAAGTAAACTAGTGTAGTAAAATGCATTGGGCCAGTACCACAGGGAATGCCTGTGGTATTTTTGCAGCCAGGCAGAGCACTTTGCCCTGTCTTCAGCCAGCTGGAAGCTGTAAAGCTGCTGTTTGCCCAGGGCTGAGTTAGTAGTGAGGGCTGAGTCCAGGCTCCCTGCCATGGTGACAGGACCACATGGTTTCCATTTTGCTCAGAGCTCAGTCAAACCATTCTGTGCACACAGAGCCAATCTGTGTGTTTCTCCCACATGCATGTCCAGAGGGAAGCTTGTGAGGTAGAGGAATTGCCAAGTGCTGTAGCTGTCCCTGCTACTGCATTCAAGTGGTGTATGAGAAATCTGGGGCATGTTCTAGTGTGTTCACTAAAGCTGGCATTTCCTAAGGGCAAGTGGAAGGGCCTTAGCACAGGTTCTCAGCACCTCAATGAAGAAGAGTGTTTGGCAACAGTGGAATGAAGGAGTTTGCAAGTACAATTAGTCTGATGTCTGTTAACAACAGTTTTTGTGTCTACATTGCAGCATGAGGCTGTCTCCTCACATGCTAAAGAGCATTAATAATTCTGTTGGCACTATTACTGCTAAAGCATGCTAATAATTCTGTTGGCACTGTTACTTTAAACTTCTCTGTAAAGCTGGTTTTCTCCATTGTAGCTGCTTGTCCACTCTGAAGGGACGATTCTGATTCTCTGATTTCATTCCAAACCACTTACACTACAGAAACAGAGCCAGAACCTAAAGAATTGAAGCCTAACATCCACTTCTACCAGTTTTTTTTCTGTGGCAGAGGGCTTCAGCCTGCACCTCCCAGCCACACAGCAGCATTGCCAAAAGCTGCCTGCACATGCTGTCCTGAGCTGTGGGGCATCAGAACCATTCTTTTAATTCTTTAAGTGAAAACATTTTTCTTATGATACACTTCATCTACTTTGCCCATCTTACAGAAGGGGGAGAAGCCAGTCAGAGAACACAAAGCAAGCCTGTGTCACCAGGGGCTGAGGGCTCAGCCTCACTGCTCTGTGGTGCTTCCTCCAGGCACGCTTTCTTGGGCTATATACAAGGGTAGGGGAAACAGGAAGAACAGAGAGCTTTGCTGAAGTTTGGCTAAGGAAGAAGCAAACAGAGGAGAGGTTTAGCCTTTGTGTTTGTTGTATCTAATGTTGTAGTTTCCACTACAGGCAAGGGAAACTTTCATTTCTTTGGAAAGCTTGTGCTGAAAAGATAAGGCTTGATCACATACAGTGTCATCTTGCTTTGCCACTATGCCCTGAGCTGCTATCAACATTCAGTTTTACATATTGTCCTACTCAACAAATAGAAATCTCTGACAATGAGCACCCAGATTTCCCTTCCATCCTTAATCTTGTACCTTGACCTTCATCTTGACATCAGTCTGCAATGTGGTTATAATGGCTTGATTTCCTTTCCCTTCCTATTGATTTAATTTCAGTGAGAGGCCTTGCAAAGTGTTTCAGGGGCAAAGGTAAAAGTGGAAGGTTTAGGATGCCGTAAGGATCCAGGATCAGTAGAAGAGTATAGAGGGGCTCTTTTCTGGCTTAGCACAGCCTCTCTAATAGCTGGTTTGCTCTGTGTAGATCAAGGTTCTACCTCTGCTTTTTTGTACTATTCTGTACAAGTTCAGTTGCCACTTCACCTTTTTGAAGTTGCTTTTATGTATTTGCTTTCATATGCTTTTCTAGATATGTTTTGAAATCAGTAGATGAAGGAAAAATACAATCTGTTTGTGAACCTTCCCTCTGTACATGTCAGAATATAGAAATCAGAAATATAGAAAAATCAGAAATATAGAAATCAGAGCACAGTGTGGAAGAGCTTAGCAGAAATGGATGAAGTTGGGCACTGAGAATTACACACTGAAATAAACACTGGTACCCAAATTCCCAGAAAGGGAGAAATAACTAATTTAAACAAGCATTACCCTGGGAAGGAGGGCAAAACTTCTACTTTGATGGTAGTAAATGAAGTCTTGTTTTCCTTACTGCCCAGTGCTGTCAAGGTGGAAAACTCAGGCTTTCGTTACCAAACTGTGTCAAGCTTTTTTTCCCTGCTGAGAATGTGAGGTATATGTGTGGGCACTGGCAGGCAGACGAATACCTATGGACATACAGCTGACAGTTTTCCTTCTTACGTGAAGCCAGTCAGGTAAACTGGAGCACAGCCAAAGGGAGGAGTTCTCAGCAGCAAGTTCAGTCTCAGAGGTTCTTTGTGTTGTCTGGAGCAGCACCAAAAGCTTAAGAACAAGCCTTTTTTTCTGAGATTCTCAGTATTGCCTACTTCTCTGGGGGCATTTGGCATATAAAATGCAAATACCTGGCTAGAAGACTTGATCAATTAAAGAAAACCTTTAGATAATTCTTTTTCTGAGCAGCTACCGAGTCCTTCTGAGTTAGCGGCTGATTAAAAGTGTTTACTAATTAACACTTTCTAAATATGATTTATTCTGCTTTGTCTCTGCTGGGATCTTCAGGGACCTGAGTCTCCAGTAACACAACACAGGTGACTTGCTGAACTCTGACTCTGCTTGCAGGAAAGGGTAGGGTAGGGAGGGAATGCTCTCTGCAGAGCTAGGCTGAAATGTGCTGCTGGCCTGTGCCTGGTGGGGAAACAGAGGGCTTTGGGGACCCTCTGCAGTGACAGGGCCAGCTTTAGGCTGCTGGAGCTCCTGTCATTCTGCAAGGCAGTTCAGAACTCAGGAACAGACTCTCAGTCACCCAGGTATGAAATCTGATGGATGAACAACAGATTTCAAGAAAACTGACCAGATCCAAACCTGGGTAAAGGTTGTGATCCCAGTATGTACTCACCAGAACACATTTGCCAGGTTGCCTTTAAAGTACAGAAGAAAGCCATAACTTATTATGTACAAATTAGTACTTACCAACATAGGACCATTTTGACCCTGTTTAAAGACAAAGGAAATATTACTGTGAATATTTGAAATTGATCTTAAAAAACCAAATTACTACTTATACCCATGTCCTGAATTTTGCAATGCTTTTATCTATCTTTCTAGCCCCAGCTGTTGAGCAAAACATAGGCACTTTCAAACATTTTATGAACCTTTCGCACCCAAGTTATAACTATAATTATCCCTGTGATCCTGCCAACAGGGGTGACTTTCTTGTGGTCACTTAAATCCTGGAGCAAAAATGCTGTTAATCTCTTTTTTATTTTTTGGTGTAATAGCCACGGACTTTTTATGTAAGTATATCCCTGTTTTTTTTTTTCTTGTTAGGAAGCTAAAGAATAAATGAAGTGTAACTACAACAAACTCCTGTATGCCTTGTTGAGGAGTTTGAAAAATATCAGTGTAGCCAGTTGCTACACTGAGAATTGATGGACAGAAATGAATAGATGGACTTTGAAAAAACGGTGTATGATACATGAATCTGTACAACTCAGCGAATCTCAGGGAGAGTGAGTGTTAAAATGATAAATACTTATCCATTGCTTGAGGAATTGAACTTGGGACAGTGTCTCTACATGGTTTTGGAAATACCTTGACTTAATAAATGCTCTTTTCAATAATTTTTTTTCCTGGTCCTGAAACCTACTTACGATTATTCAGCTTGCTGCTCCCGACAGACCTGAACAATTTGGTTTATCAGGCTAATGCTGATCTTTACTCTCCACAAATTAAATTTTATTTCTGCTTAGAAAACAGTCTTGAAATACAAATCTCACAAACACTGTGTGCCTGTGAGTGTCTGCATGCATGCAGGCAAATATTTATCATTACATGCACCTGTCTGCCCAATACATGGTTCCTGGCTGCATTTCTTGGGCTCTGAAGTGTGGTCACAGGTACAGCTCTTCCCCTAGAATGTTGTGTGAAATGTTTGGGATTAATTTGTAGGGATGTGCAAACCAACTGCATTAGCTCTTTTGTATTGATACATGCTGGAAACACTAAACTCTGCTTTCAGTTTGTTAAGACCAGTGTGTGTGCCTTGTTCTTTTACACTGGAATTTTCAAAACAAGGTCTGTGTAATCATCCTGGCTCAAGTCCTCACATTTCTCTTGTAGAACAATTCATGTGTTAGATTTCAGGATGAGAAAGCTCATTCTCCTCTTCCCTTCTCTCTGCAGGGGATTATCTCTGACTGAGTTTTTTGGGGGTTGCTTGTGTCCTCTAGTCAGCACATTCTGTAGTTAAAACTTGCAAAAAGAGAGCAGCTGACTGGCAGCAGGTTTTAGAAATATCCTAATTTGAGCAGGGTTTGAAGAAATACTGGCTTAACTGCAATAGCTACTTTTTCATGCTCTTATTGACCATTAAAATGTGTATGGGGTGTCAAAACTATGATTTTTATAATCTACAATGACATTAAAACAATCCATTTCAAGTATTTTCAATATTTTGATCAATTATGCCACTTGACACAAAAGTAAATGAAAGCTTCAAGTCTTTTGCCAAGTGAAATATTCCTCAGCCTGTGAGCATTTTGATGATGTGCAGTTCACTACCATTGTGACTTTGGTGATGAGCACAACCATAGCAACTGCTGTAGGGAGGGCTGAGGCACATCCATGCTCATTTCATCCAACTTGGATCAGGAGATGAATTGATGACCAGATGGCAGAATCTTCTTGATTTTGTCTGAATGAACACAGAAAGCTGCCAGCCTCAGACTGTCAGCAAGGTTGCTATTACCCTGATTCTGCCTGAAAATGAAGTGAGGGTTAGGCAGACAGTCACACAGTGTCCCAAATTGGAGGATTCACATCTAGAAGGGAACATTCAACAGCTCTGTGTCTGTGAACGCTCTCCTGCCTCTTTGTTCATGTTGGGATGAGTACTGAGTGACAGAGTTACCTGCCCGTGCATGGCAGAGGAGGTTCCTAGAGCCAGTGTATCTGCATTTAACTGATCAATAGCCAGGGAAAAAATACATTTCCCATGTCACTTGGGAACTGGTGTGATAATCTACTTGGGAAGACGTCTGAGACAGGCAGATACTCTAGCACTTGCCATTTCTTAGTTCTGGGTTTCTAAGTCTGAGACAGGAACTCTGTAGCATTCCCTTCTGGATGTATTGCAAGACACATCTTTTCAACATCCTTTCAATTCCAAACCTTCTGTGTGATCACAGAAAGCACCTGGAAAGCATCAAGCTTTATTCTGTTATTCTGGAAAGCACCAAGCTCTAGGGACCTCTGCCCTTCAGGTGGGAGATTCTGCTAGAGAATACAGGCATTTTTCAGAAGATATATGCACAAAATAAGAAGATGACCTTAAAAGTTTGAATCCCATGCCTTATGCTGCTCATGCAAAAAAAACCTGGTAAAATGCTTGTCCTGGCAGAGCTGTGCATGAACCAACAGCTCTGGATTATGTTTGAACCTTCTGGATTTTTGTCCCATGAATATATGCGCTGAGTAAGTCCTCTCACGCAACACTTTACAACAATTCTCCCTCATGTCCTATAATAACACCAGGTGGATTATAATTAGTTGGAAAGAATTGAATTTATTATAATCAGCTTGAATAGATGAGTACTAACTCCTGAAAAGAGAGTGAGGAGTGCTGACCTCCTGAAATTAGTCCTGTTTAAATATAAGAGAATGAGCTCTAGTGTATGGAGTGCTTCATAGGGATTGCTTTTTTCCCTCTGGTTTAAAAATAAACAGGGCAGAGGGAAAGGTGTGATGCTTCCACTAACTCTGAAAGGTCCAGTCTCTGCTTCATTCTATGAGAAATAACAAGATCACAAAGCAAGGCATACTGAACATGCAAGAAGTCTGTAATGCCAACTAAATCAGAGGACAAATTTCTCTTTCCTGTATATGTCAGAATACCTATTCTGAAAAATTGGAGTAAGAATACTAACTCCAAACAACTGCAGACTGCAACAATCTCCAACTTTGAGCATGGTATTGAATAACAATAATTAAAAGATGCCATTTTTCTGCAAACAAAGCTGCCCTAAGGTACAAGTGACAATAAAGTAGAAAGTTGAAAGACTTTACCATTCCACGGCGCTTGCATTGAGGGCTGAATCTTTAGGAAGAAAGTAAGCACAGTAGCCACTGTGACTATAATGAAGCTCTTGGCTGACATCTCAAGGAAAGAATTATAATACTCCAGCAGCTCACAGGTTTCTTTGCACTCTGAAGAAATTCCCTTATAGACATGTGGCAAATAGCAGAATGCACATATACAGAGCTTCTGCTAATGAGTTATTGCCCTCCTCTCCCCTTTCCTCTCTCCTTGCCTTTAGGACTGCTTTTTATAAAGCTCCTGAGACTCAACCCAAAACAAATGATGTAATCAGAGCTGCCTCTATGTCACAACACCCTCAGAAAACTGATCATATCCTTCATTACCTCGGTTTTAGTGAGGTCCTCACAGGACAGACTCCAGCATTTTGAGAGGGAATTTCAATACGGAACTTGAGAAATTTTTTAGCAGAGACAAAAATGCTTAAAAAAGCTGTCCTCTTATAGGCCATACCACAGCAGAGCCTTTCTAGCCTGTTTCAGAGTGCCTCCCTCAGCTCCCACTTTTGGGTCAGGCTGATGTAGTATAATGGGCCACTGTGAGGACTGGAGGGAGGGGAAGAGAAGTGAGCCTCTGTGTGGGACTGGTAATAACTCACAGGGATGCTTCCCATGAAAACTGCTCAACTTGTCAGGAAGAGATTTCCTTCAGGCTGAAAGCTCTTAGAATCAGGAGAACATATGAAGTAGGGAGGAGTGAAATTCATGAAGAAACAACCCCAGAATCTGATGTTATGTTCAGGACACGCATGGGGAGGGGTAAAGAGGAGCACAGGCTGTAAGTTAATGTCCTCCTCTGTCAGTGAGTGAGGAATAACCTTTTAAACTGAGTGCACCATGGACAGCTGAGGAGCAGGTGGGATTGAAGAGACTGTTGGTTTTATTTGAGTACATTATTGTTTATAATTGTTATTAACTGCTTACTACATATAACTAATAGCTTTTAGCATGTATTAGCATTGATTGTTCAAACTTTATTTTCAACATCTTTATTTATCAACTACTAGTTGTTCATTATTATTAGACTTGCTTATTTTTTCCTACTGTCATTTATGAGGTTGATAAGGGGAAAGGAAAGCTCACTGGAGCATGGCTCACTTCTGTCCAGATCCCAGGTAGGGTCCTGCTGTAAGGCACGATTCTGGTCTATTGCTGCTGTTCATGCACAGCCAAAAATCTAGGTTTGTAAACCTAGATTGTAATTCTGCCTGTTTTGGTTCAGACAGATACAATCAAGAGGAAGAGGATATTAGCTATATAGAAAATGCTTTTAACTTGGCTTTTCAAACACCATTGTCTGAAACAGAGGGACACTGTCTTCCATGTTTGTACAGAAAGGCATGCTGAGTGTGTTTAGCATGTGGGCTATCAGCACACAGTTGTTCCTGCATGCAGGACCTTGCCTAGCCTCATGGAAATTTGGAAACACGATTTTGTAGGTTTCTGTAGAATAAGTGGTTTTGTCATCAGCCTTCATATAGCTGGCAGCCTGTCTGACAAGCTGCTAAGGCTGGTATCAACAGCTGAAAATTACCTCCTCTACAAAAGGACTGTGTTGCGTAGGAGGGTATGGAGGGTATGGTATCTGCCAAACTCTGTTTTCTTATCTCCTTCCTTCATCTCTTCTGCCAGCGTTCTTGAAGAGTTCACCATGATGAAGTATGCTCTGGTTCTTAGAATCTCCCTCAGACCTTTTTTGCATTTTTACAATCCACACCTCTCCTCCCCCGATTTCTGCTACAGCAGAAGCCAATTTGGCTTTAAGTCTGTGAGAGGAATTCCAGGCAGTGCTTGTGCTTTCAAGGTTGGCTGGCTAGAAAGTTCTTTGCTTGCAAAATACAAGACACAGAAAAAGAGAAAAAAACCTCCCTGACACAGTTACCTGCCTGTGTTCCACACAAAGATAGGGCTTGCATTTTATTCTGGCTTTCAGAAATTTTAGGTTGCTAGCAGTTGGTTTTCATTTCAGCACCAGGCCAAGGCAGACACAGAGCAGGATTTTCAGAGATTGGTAAGGGTCATGAGAAATAGTAGATTTAGATCCTCAGTGTGAAAGGTCAGGTTGAATTCTGCAGTGTGGGTTTATCAATCTTGCACTGCCTCCTAACTGAAGTGGTGTTTGTCAAGGCAGTAGTACCACACAGACCAATGTCATAGTTAAAAGTGTACAGGATGAGTTTATGGAAAATGGATGAAAGGAGATGTTCTCATTAGGGAGTATATTTGGAGTTTTCACTTGCAAATTTTGTGAGCAGTTGCCTGACCACACTCACTCCCTGGTGTGTTTAGCTTCAAAGATGAAAATGTAATAAAACAGAAAATAAGGTTCTGATGTGAGCAGTGTCAAAGGTTGGAGGAGATGCTGATCATGCATTTCTTCAAAAAACCTTTTAGCAAACATGGGGATAAATGGCCATAACAAACAGCCTATGGAGCCCCTTGCATACTGTAAACAGAAAGCAAAGAGGGTCAGCTGGATCCAAAGGAAGCAGTTATCTCACCATCTGCAGTAACTAAAACCAGTCTGGGTCACAGAGCCATCTCCTGGGTCTCACCTGCCCTCCAGTTTGGGGGCTGAGGGTTGTTGGGGGCACTGCTGGCAATGGGGCACAGTGAGGGGGCCTGGGTGCAAGGCTCTCATCGTGCAAACCCATGGAACTTCTGTCTGCAAGGAAAGGGTTTAACCCCAGATCTGCCCGAGGAAGGGCACAGCACTGACAGACAGATGTAGCACAGTGGTCTCAGAAACCCTAACACTGCTTGAGGAGCCTTGGGTGTCAGGCAGTTTGCATCAGTGACACAAGACAGCCTTTAAACTGAGCCCTGCATTCACATTGGAACTGTGCTGGAACATAAACCCTGATGTCTGTTTGAAATGTTAGTGCACACTGCCCTTGAGTCCATTCTCTTGCAGTCTCTGGTTGTATAGTTAAAACATATTGTTCAGAGCTTCAGTATTTGTTGTCTCCTTCTTGACACTGATTCCCTTAGAAAGGACACTCTATTGTTAAACTGACCTCTTCCATATTATGGGATTTTATGAGTGGCATTTGTATCTCAGGCAAGTTCCTTGTTTCCTTGACATGATCTTCCTTCAAGCCTTTCAGTCTCTCAAAACTGCATTTCTAAATTACTATGCAGTTCAGGAAATTGTTCAGTATCTTTGCTTATATCACATCTGAATGTGCAGCCTGAGGTGCAATGCATAATGGTAGATGTTTTTCTGCAGTGTTTTCATTTTGTTCTTGCTTCATTTTCATTACATCTGCAAGTTTTCAAGGTAAGAGCTTTTTTAAAAAAATATATTCATATTGGAGATGATGTACAAAACCAAGATACTCATCCCTGGTCATTGCAAGTTATAGAGTTAGAGCAGGAATTCATAAATCCAATGCCCTGCTCTCTAAATTGTATTCTACCTCTTTGAAATTCCCTCTATGTTAGCAACTTTTCATCTGCCCTCCCCAAAATTTTATGCCCTTACGGAAGAAGTTTCTGCTATAGCAGAACAGCCCAGTGATGCCATTTTCAAGAGCTCTTGCACGTTCTGAAGATGCTAAATGGGCTGGGCACTGACAGACTGAGCAGAGCAGCAGTTCACTTGCAGACCACTTGCAGAAATTCAAATCAATTTCCCCAACATTTTTTTCAAACTAATATTCAGATTTAGTGCCTGTCTTCCCTGAAGTCAGCTCTCAAACAGATTTGCAGGAGTAAAATGACATCAGGCACAGACCTAAAGCTCCCTCTGAGTGCGTATATTCGTGTTGTTCAGTGTATGTCTTCAGAAGGATTATTTTCTCTTGAATTTGTGGACTGAATTTAACCTATTACAGTAAAACATGATGGTAAAGCAACTGAACTTTAGGTCTCAGGTGTTGGGAAAACCCAACTTATGTTTAAACAGTAGACTAAACTATGATGCTTAGAATAGGTTAAGCAGCACCCATAAAAGAAGCAGACTGAATGCTGTATTTACAGTGTCTGTGACTATAACCAGTTAGAAATATTTCTAATCTTGGCATGCATGTGGGATCAAAGTACAAATATATTGCCAGTTAATTTCAAGGCACTGCTTTCAGTTTCTGAGAAAAAGACCTCTTAAATATCTACTTAGTTGCATGTGGGGAATATACATAGTGAATAAGAAACTGATTATATACAAAGATAATTAAGATTTTTGGTGCTAATAGATAATGTGACTTAACAGAGGTTCTCAGTCACAGGGATGAGGTGGATCTTTGGTCTGCAGGTGTAGGGATGGGCCATGGTTGCTGCATGCTCTGCAAGGCTCATTCTGTTGAACCTCAAGGGCATGAGGGTCACCTCAGATGCCAGTGGTTTCCTGGGCCCCCTCAGGGGAGGGGGTTCTGTTCACAGTGATGACTAATGAGTGATGTGCAAGGGGATCTGTTATCTAAAATAGGCTCCAACAAATTTCCTTGTCACCTACCAGGATGGTGACCCTGCCACCACATGAAAAGCACAAATGGTCTCCTATGTAAAGAAAGGTTACCTAGGAAAGCTGCATGAAATAAGGAAAGAATTTCAAAGGCAACGTTTTTTGTGGTCACTGCTGTGACTAACAGAGCTTCTACATACTAATTTAAAAAACAAGCTGAGGATTGGCCTATGTGGGGGGGATGAGAAAGGATCCCTGCAAGGTGGCAACAGACCAGAACAAATTTCCAGCAGAAGTTTCCAGCAAACCTAAAATGTGAATTCATGGTGTGCTCAGGTGGGCTTTATATAACAACTAAATAATAGGTATATGCTTGTGAGTCACTATATTTGTCCTGTCTGAACACACTGGAAAGCCCAAAAGTGTAGTTAAAAACAGGCTCAAGCAAACAAGTCACGAAACAGAGTACAGCAAAGTGAGGCATTCTGCTAAAGATGGAACACAGCTTTCTTCTCATTGCTTTGCATCCCTGGATCCTACCAGAAATACTCCTCAGAATAACAGGATCATTTTTGTTGCTGGCTTCTGCTTCATTTACCACACATGGTCATGGTGTTGGCTCAAGAGCTAGGAGTAGTCAGACTAAAGTCTTGCTATAGGGAAGCCAGAGGCATTCACATACTTACAGTCAGTCCTGGCTTGGCTGGGTTCTAAGTTGGCAGGCCAGAAGAGAGTGATCTGGACAGGGTGCCAGAAGTCCCCGTGCTGGGTATCAGTTTCTGACTCTGTGAAAGGCTTCCTTCTGCTCCATTTCTGTCTCTACACCTCTGTAAATACCTGCAGGTGGTGCATACTTTCTACATTGCAGCCAGCCAGACCCATAAGGTAGTGTGAAGTGGGGAAGTTTGGAAAAATGGCCATTTTCCTCCTTCCAGTTGTGCCCTTTGCTCTGAGCAGAGAGGTTCCTTGCAGCTGGTGCTGCCCAGGATGCAGAGGCCCCTTGTCACCTCTCCACCAACTTCACCAACACAGGGTGGCTGGCTGGAGTCTGACCAGAAGTTCTTCCATTTCTCTTGGAGTGTCTGGCTGAGGGATGTTATGTGCTCATTAACCCCTATGTGCAACTCCTGTTTTCCTATTACAAAAAAAAAACCCAAATAACGAAGCCAAGTCTGCTTGTGACTGGAAGAAAAAAAAGGAAAAAAAAAAAAAAAGAGAAAGAAAAACAAACCCAAAAACTCACTTTACAGCTTTTTCCAAAATATCTTTAAATTGTCTGGAGTGACTCACTGACTGTGCTACACATCGAGAGATCTAAAGGTATATTTTAAAATAAAACTAAAGAAATGAATATTAACTCTGCTTCAGCCTCAGCTCCAAATGTATTTATGGCTTACTGTTCTGGGTTGAGACTGTTCTAAATCAACAGGAGAACCTATGCTTAAGAAAAGACAGGATGATGAAAATAGCCATCTCCTTATGTGGAACTTCATGCAGAAACTCAAGGCAAGCTTTGCTCCAAGCACTATTTTATTATCTTTGGAGACATAAAAAGCTTGCTTGGTTTGTCTGGCTGGTAAACACTTTGCCAGTCGTATGTTGGCTTTAAAAGCCAATGTGAAAGAAGTCAGTGTTGTAGTTTTCCAGAAATGTGAATCTCTTAATAGTGACTTCAAAAGCCAGGGAGTTAGGGGTGTGGGGAGAGTGAAATGGGGGCTAGTTGTTTGCATGAAGGCACGAAAAGGTTTTAAATTAAACGTATTCTGCTTTATTTTAATAGCATGTCCCAAAAATCTTTCAAAATATTAACTCTCATCCAGGAATGCAGGGAGTCCACATCTGCTGGCCTGTGCTCCCTTTGGGAAGGAGTGCACCACTGGTGCAGCTGCTGGTTTGAAACCTTCCCACAAGGGGATTTTTCAGGCAGCCCTGGAACATGGAGCTGCTGGAGTTCTCCCACAAGCTTGTTTGCAGCAGCAGTCTTGTGTCCAGAGCTGCAATGTGATATTTCACACACAGTGATAGCCACATTATCACAGCAAATAGGGTCAAAGGGGCCCAGCATAGCCCAGCACCACAGATTGAGATCGTTCCTGAATACCCTCTCTTATTACAGAATCATGAACTGCTGCAACTGTTTGCTTACAGAGGTGAATGGGAATGACTTCTTCACTGACAGGCAGTGCATGAGGAGTTTTTCCATATTAGTTGCACAGATCTGTCCACATGATGGTAAATCAGATGGATTTTTAAAATTTCACTTCAGCCCTTAGTGATGCATCTTCACAACTCCTGATGACTTGTAGTCAGCTGAGTAAATGTAACCTCAAACTACTGGAATGTCTGTAGGTCTCTGTGAGAACAGAATAATTTGTAAACAATATCAGTAGCATGTGCCAACAACAGATACAAAAAGCACACAGTACACCTTCTTGCAGGAAGAAGTTAGCAGGTAAATCTTACATTCCTTGTACATAGATACCTTGTGGTTTAATATTGCTGATGGTTATACAGCACCACCAGTATCTGCTCCTTTTGCCACGACAAGGTGCTGCACAGTTCCCTCTGTAGGAAGAGCAGGGGTGACTCGGGCAGCAGCAGGAGAGCTGCCTGGAACAGCACGCTGCTGGCAGCACCAGTGCAGTGCCCCGGCCCCAGCCGGGCTGGTTCTGCCAGGGGCTGCGGTTTGGGCAGAGGGAGGGAGGGAAGGGTGGCAGGATGGGCATGGCAAAGTGGGGAGTCAGACTGATCCCCAGCCCAGCGACTCGGGAGTGTTTGCAGCTTGGCAAGGCTGCTTTGAAAAATTTAGTTCTGCTCACAGGATGTCCTGGCAGCTTCTTATTTCAGAATAAGCTATCTCCCTCTCCCTGTATTTTGCCATCTCAAGTGTCACGTTCCAGCTAGAGCAGAAACATTTCAGAAGGCTTTGTTCAGTCCTTGAATTCACAGATGTTAAGTGAAGGGAGTGAGGAAAGGAAATCGGGACCAATGGTCTCCTATTTCACAATTCAGATTGCTACTCAACATTGTGAGGAACTGGCCTGAAGAGTAACATAATAACAAATAATGCAATCCCAGTGACATGGCAAGGAAATTCCTGTTTCCCTGGTAATGAGCTGATTTCCAAACAGGATAAAATGTGCCATTTGTGAGTTAACACAAGTCTTATTCAACTTAGTTATCAGTGAAATATATTTACTGTCTTTGTGTATAATGGCAAGTTTTCCCAGGGATACTTTGCATTGGAGTCAAAACACTTCAGAATCACAATGCTCTGAGACTCTGGCACCTTATGTGTTAGTATTTACAGTTCTTTGTGGGCAGTAAAGTAGAACCAAGGTCTAATGTGTGCAGTACAGCACAAAATTCCTTGTACAAGACTGGAAGCAAGTACGTGCAGCAGACACTGGTGGGATGCCTTTGTAGTTTACAGCAAAGAAACAGAAATAGCTTGTAGAGTGTTTTGACTATCAACAGTCTTGTTTAATGTAGCAGGAAAAGTGATATCATTTGTGTACAGTTGCAGTTCACAGATACATATGATACTTTTACTGTAGTAATATTCTACAGATATAATTAGCATATACATTTAGATATAGTAACAGATGTTAGAGGTGAAAAAAGTCCTGTTAGTTCACCCAGTTCATCGTGGGACTTTCCCATCCTACCATTTGTTTGGGATGGGACTTCAGAAATTAATTTAAATATTTCTGTTACAATAGTTTCTCTACACATTCTTTTCACTGGCAAGTAGATTTTGCATTCTGATTCCTAAATTTTATCTGAAATAGTATAATTTTGTACCACTTTAGTATCTCCCCAATCCTCCCAGATTATCACCAGAGTAATATTTCTTATGGTTTCTGTGACTGGATTATTGTCTATTGTCCTTAGATTTGTTAATAAACTAATCATAGCAGTGAAATTGAAAACCTGAATGTCATTTAAACCTGCAGTGCTTGTGGCTTAGAAACAGCTATGGATTTGCCCCTTGTGACACAAGAAATAGTACTAGTGAGTTTTAGATTCTGGAGCTCCTCAAGTGCTTTTGAACAGGTTTCCCTTCCTTGATCAAATGGATAGGCAGACAGGCTGGTCCCAGCTATGGTATTTTCCAGGCAAATTGGTACTCCTGGGTTTTCTTCCAACAGGATGCTTGGAAGTTCTTTTCTGTGCTTTGACACAGTGTGTAAGCTGAGCTGCCTATTATTATTTTTTTTACCTGTAGTTCCCTCATTTGCCAAAAATTAGTAAGAAAGCCTTGTTCAGTTGTGATGAAGAGAAATTAGTTACCTTGGCTATAAAATGTTCTATTCTGATTCAGATGGGATGAAATAAATGCTGCTGATCTTAGAAGTAGCTTAAGCACAAGTACAGAATCATTATTTTCAAGAGTGCATTTGGAAATAATATAATATAAAGTTTACATAACAAAGACAGTAAAAGCTAAGTGCCAGTGACATGAATAATAGTGCTGAATGTCACCCTGATGCACTTGCATTATTGAACAGACTCTGGAGGACAGAAAACAATTGATGAAGCTGGTGCTGAAAGCTGCCAGACATATGAGTACTTTCAGGCATTCGTTTAAAGCATGAATTAAAAATAACTCTTTGTCTGTACAAATAATACCTTATGAAAACCATTCATTTATTTGTACCATTTATTTTCCACATCTCCATTGGTTTGTTCAAAAAACCCCACCACAGAGATTAACTCACATTTGCCTTTATTTATCCCCTTACATTGTGTCCAAGCTGGGATAGTGCAGAACAGGCAAAGTTTGGGGCACAGGTCAAGCATTGCCTTTGTTCAATGAGATGCTTCTGGAATCCTTGGAAAAGTGATGTAAACTAGTATAGGCTCTCAGAAACTAAAGCATTAGATCTCAGATACATATTTCAACTATACTTTAAAAAGTAAACACAGTCTTCTGTTCTCAGCCCAATGCCATTTGTACGGCTAAAGCCAACGTTATTTCCTAAATAAGCAGCTCCTTAGGAAATGCGGGATCCCTGCAGATTAGTGAGAGCACCACGAACCCAGCGGCAGGAGATGCCCGGGGGTGTCTCACGGTGCCGCTGCGGGCGGGAGGCTGCAGAGCTGCGCAGCCCGGAGCCTTCGCTCCGTGCCTGGAGCCACACCGCCCCCCCCGGGCTGTGCTCGGCAGCGGCCCGGCCGTGCGGGGAGCCACTCCTGCCCGTTTGCACCCTTTCATCCCCTGCTCCACCTTCTGGCCCAGCTGCTTGCCCTGGGCATTCGCCCAGTTTTAAATCTTTCTCCTTCATCTTGGAGATGTTGCTCTTTAGAGAAGAATCTGGAACATTGTAAAGGGAGTTGCTCGCGTTCTTACGAACAAACACTGAAAATGTGTGTGCCCTTGATTTTCAAAGGACATACAGGAAATGGAAATAGATTGTTAATAAGACAACATGCCACCAGCAATATGCTTGTGGTATTTAATGTGCTGTAGTGCAGCTTCACACACAGCTGCCTGCAGCTGTCCACTGCTGATGGCACAGAACTCACAGAGCTGCTTGGCCAACTTTCAGTAAAGGTTTCATTAAGCTGAGACCTTGTGTTAGAGCTTATCTATATTCTGATGCTTTCTATTGATATTTTTATGCCAGCACCTGCCTCAGAGTTGCATCTGCACCGAGTAAAGAACTCCTGTGCTTGTGGTGGGTTTCTGTGGTCTCCATTGCTATCACCATCATATCTGAATGTTTCCCCTTTGGGAATTTAGAGGTGAAAGCCCAACATCTCCAGCTGCCACTAGGTCTGGATTGGCACGTAGTGTGTGCAGAGTGTTCTCTGCGAGAGCTGCACAGTCCTTACTCGCCAGCTGGGGTTAAACCCAGTGCTCAGAGCAAAAGGCTTGCCAGTATTCATTGCAGCTGAGTGTTCAGGGCAGCTGCCAATCTCCCTCCTTCTGAGTTTACCATTTAAAAAAGAAGAAACATGTCATGGGTGACAATATTCTTTCTAACTTTATGCATGTAATCTCAAAGTGGAGGATGGATGTGTATCCATAGAGATAGGAAGAGTGTAATGTATGTGCTCTGAACAGAGCTGGCCTCTTTTCACAGCTGTAGCTGAGAAGGATTTTAGTCTTCTAACAAAAACAAACAAGTCTACTTTGTAAAGAAATTGGTTTAAATAATTTGTGTTGTGACATGTAAGAATTGTCTGGCAAAGACTGAATTAGTTTCTAGTTCTTCAGGTTAGCATTCATTCCACTTCTCCAGCATCATCCCTTCTTCATTCCATGCTCTCCAATTTCTACAGCAAATGCAGAAGTCATCTAAGGCAACAATCTGCTTTATTGATCCACTGAGTGATATTCATCTAGTGATTCTGAAGGAAGTCAAGATCACAAGGAAAAATGCTGCTACTGAATCATTAGAACATATCATAATACATACACATGGGAGGCAAGTTAATGTTTTCAAATATTGAAGAGCACTGGTTTTATTTCTGAGGAATACAGCAGAACTAAAGAACTCTCCAGGCAAACTTCCCCACTGTAAATTCTTATTTTATATGCAAGATACCAATTCAGGACCAAATTCTAAGCTCAGGTGCTCTCAGGTGAAGCTTATAGCATAGGTGGCTGACTACATATATTCCAAAAGAGGATGTTGTGTGGAATATCTCTGTGGTAGTAGAGATGATGATGTGCTATATTAAATAGAAACTTCTAATATACAGTGCTAAATGAAAAGCTCCTGTTCTGCACTGATTGTATCCCATATGAGCATACCTGTAGGATATATAAGCTACCTGCTAAATTACTCTGATCTGAGGAAGGATGGGAGCAAGAGATGGGACTCTGGCTCCAAATCAACTGATTTGTTCTGAAAAAAAAATCTTACCGAAAAAGCAAACAAAAAGGAAAATTATACCCACAGCTTCTACCCAGTTTTCCTGTGCATTCAACATGTATGCCACTTTGCAAGCCACTTAAAACTACCCTTGTAAGCCAAATTTTTGAGATCTGAGTGCTGGGAGTTGCATTAGTGATTGATTATTTTTCAGTAGGCAGAGGCTGCATTACAAATATACTTACACTGGTCCTTATGCAGTCTCACATATGTGATAACTGCTATGCATCACGACTCCCTCACAGACAAAATCATCCTTACTTGAGTATTTATCTTGACAACCAGAGATAAAAAAATTAAAGGTTACCACATTTGCTGTGGGCATGGCAACTAAAACATAGAAACAAGCACATTTTTGTGCAGAATTACACTGTTCAAAGTTTCAGTGAATGGCTGTCAACCCACAAATGAAAGAAGGAAGCAAACTCCATTATTATCTTGCAAAGGAACAAGGTGTAAAGTCAATAAAAGCAGTGCCAAAGTGAAACTAGACAACCAAAAGCATATAAACATGTTTATTTTACCATATTTAATCTTGTTAACCAGTTTCCTTACTTCTGAAAGACTAAATATACTGCTAACATAATCCACACAGAGCTAAGTACTGACTGTTTTGGTTAAATTCTGGTTTATACTGCTTAGAGAAGGCCAAGTGATGCTGGTACAAGGGAAAAAGAGAAGATCTAATCGAGTTTTCTTACTCATTGTTTGTGTGTAAGGATGGGTGGGGCACAACAAGAGGATTAAATGTATGCATTGGTTAGAAAAGACAGAAAGCAGCTGCAGTGAAGCTGCTGCTTTAATTTAATGGATGTCTTCATTATACTTTGTGGCAGAGGGTGGAGAGTAAACAAAAGGACCCCGTGGCTAATGTAAAACACGCTAACATGAGCCCCTTTTTGCTCCTTATTTTTGTACAAGTAATTCTTAGATGCGTATCAAAGTTGTGTTGTATGAAACAAATTTAAATAGCTTTCCCAGTTAATTTTTCTCTATTTATACAATGCTTGTTAGAAAACTATATAAATATATGCTTTCTGTATAACCTGTAAAATATATGTTGGGAATGTTACTTACCTAATAGATCAAATGTGACAACTTTGAAGGATGGGGGATATATGAGGAAGATCTATGGTTTTGTGTCAAGGTACCATTTGTAGCCATTTAATTCACAGTTTGGTATCTATCACCTAATTCTGCTTCCAGCTACACAGCTAGAAGTACAAACTAATTCCATGGAGTGTAGTGAAGTAGTTTCTGATGCTGTGGAGAATTGGATCTTTCATGCTCTGAATTTTCTCCCCTAGTGTAAACAGGGTGAAAAAGAACAAAGGGGTAAGCAGTGGTGTTCTACCAAGGAGATTTGTGACTACCAAGACACCTTTGATGTGAATATTTAAAGTATCTCATCTGAAAGTCCATATAGCACTGTCAGTTTCTAAAATATTCTATGAAATAATGCAGTTCCATATAAAATACATTGAGATAGAAGCTTTCTATGTCTACGCAAAGGTCTCACAGCAGGCAAAACCAGTGGCAAAATTGTGTTTCTCACAGTAGTTATGGTAAGACAAAAGGTCTAAAACTCCTAATATGCAGGAGGACTCACAGTTCCTTAGATTAAAAAAAAAACAAAACACTTTTTCAGGTATTTGCTTTATTTGCTCTATTTGAAAAGGAACTGCATATTGGTATTGCAAATTGCTGAGCGATAAACCTCTTATTCTGCATTGTCTGACAAAGCTGTAACACAACATCTGTACTTTTATTACCACTTACAGGTTACAGTCATAGAGTAGGAAATTCATTAACAAGATAAACTGGAGGCCAGGTAACTCTTTAAAAAATAAGCTGGCACCTGCCTTAGGCTGTGCCTCTCGGAACAGAACGGGTGAGACCCAACCTGCAGAGCTGCCCAGCCCTGGGGCCCAGCACAGCGAGGATGTGCAGCTGCTGAAGCGAGTCCAGAGAGGCACCAAGTTCATCAGAGTTCATCACACCCGTGGTGTGAGGAAAAGCTGAGAGAATTGCAATGTTCAACCTAGAAAGGACAAGCTTCGGTGTTAGCTAAATGTGGCCTTCCAGCACCTAAGGGAACTTAGGGGAAAGATGGGGCAAGACTACTTGACAGAGCATGTAGTGATACAGGGCAAGGGAGAACGGGCTCAGATGGAAAGAGCAGGTTTAAGTTCGCTATTAGCATATTCTTCCCTGTGAGGGGGGGGAGGCCCTGGCACAGGTTGCTGAGGGAAGTTGTGGCCGCTCCATCCCTGAAGTGTTCAAGACCAAGTTGGACGGGGCTTGGAGCAACTTGCTCAAGGGGAAGGCATCCCTGCCCATGGCAGGGGGCTGGAACTCGGTGATCCTGAAGCTCCTTTTAGCCCCAGCATCCCGCGATTTCTGAACTTCGCT
>VZRZ01003355.1:0-20998 GCA_013398175.1 Climacteris rufus | reverse complement strand
GGACTTTGTCCCGGCGGGCCCGGCGCCCCCCGCCCGCCGCCGCGGAGCGGTGCGGGGCCGCGCTCCGCGCTCCTTTTGTCTGCCCGAGCAGCTGCGTGCTCGCTCTGCCCCGGGACCGCGGCTGAGAGAGGAGCCGGTGGCGGCTGCGGGGTCCCTGTGTTCTGTAAATCGGTCTGAGATTACTTTCCTTTATTTTTTAATATACGTTTTTGAAAGGACTTTAGAGAGCGTAGTTAGAATTGGACTGCTGCGGCTGAAGGCGGCGCTTGGGACCCCCGTTCAATGCAAGGAGCACCTCAGTGAGCGTGGTCTCTGGGGCTTTGGCAGTCACGCTCACCTGCCCCTGGGTCGGTAGGAGCATAGGGGTCGTGTTTTTTTAGTACTTTGCTCTTTGATTTAATAATGCACATATCCTGTCGTCTCTGCTATCCCTCTCGTGATCCTGCTTGTTCAGGGGCTTTCTCTTCAAACGTGCCGTGCGCGAGGTGTTTTAAATTGAGCTTTCTCCACAGCTAACCCACGGCATTTGCCGTAGTTGTGCTCAGCTCTGCTCCTGCCAGAGCAGTGCAGCCACGGTGGGAAGCAGGCCCCGCTCGGAGGGGCGGCGGGACTTGTGTCGGTGGCACTGCACAGAAAGCCTCCTTCGGGAATGAGCGGCCAGGGAGCACGGGGGGGCTCCACAGATTTAAGGTGTTCCTTTTTTTAAAAGGAAAGATGGTTGTCCTTTGTCTCGCAGTGTCAGTGCCTTCGTGTGGGAAGGCTGCTGCTTACTTAACTTCTTCCCTGATTGCAGTTTCCGGGAGCCAAGGTGTGGTAGCGTTGCTGCTTCCTTTGGCAAAACCAGTTATTTTTCTCTGTAATGCTTTTGATTTAGAGGCTGTACACTTTACAGTGGAGTCATGGGGAGAAATGATTAGAAGTCAAGGAGAAGTACAGGAAAAATTCTTGTCCCTAATTGTTTTTTTTACAAAAAATAAATAATAAAAAAAATATCGACAAGAAGTTGAACTCTCTAGGTCCATCTGTTATCTTCAAAATATCAAGGGTAAGCAAAGTTGTCAACAAGAAGCATATGGCAGTAGGGAACCACCCTTCAGAGAACTTAAAAAAGATAAAGGTACCAAAAAGAAAAATATATGCTGAGGTATTAATATAACTTCCTAGCTTAAAAAAAAATTAGCCAGTTTACAGTTACCCTGTTATGCATTCTGCTTCTTAACAAAGAAGTTCAGCGATGAGAACAAGTTTTTCATTGTTTTTCTGAGGTGGTTATTCCAAACCAGCACTTACAGGGAGAGCCAGTTGCTGGGCAATCACCTGATTTATTTTAGAGCACTGAGGCAGGAGGAAGGTGCTGGGCTCTTTGGGAACTGAATAATGATGGTACCATATCTAGGGGAGTTTGTTGTTTGTAATGCTTTTTAAGAAAATAAAGGTAAGTCACACAGTACTCGGATAACTGTTGATAGCTATTGAAATATTAACACATGTCTAGAGAAAAAACCTAGATACATTGAATTTAAAGCTTTGCAGTGAACAAACAGCAGGTTCTTGTTAATTTAAAGCAGATGAAATTGTGGGTTTTTTTAAAATAAATGTTGCATTTCTGCTAGTATAGTAATATATAGTACCTTGGTTTTCACTTCCAGCTATTCCAGTAATTATGGTTACATTAACTCTCAATAATATGTAGAGTACTGTTTTCTTCTTCTTTGTACTCATTTTAGCAACATTTTTTTTTAAAGATATGTAATACTGGTTTATGTCAAGTCACAGTAAATACCATGTCTTATTTGCTGTGACTTAGTAATATAAAATTAAACAGAAAATGCTGCATGTAAATTAATACCTTGTCAAAATTCAATGTATTTCCTATTACTTTTGATTCTGTTTTGTAAGGTTCTGTGATTTTAGTTCTTTTTGTTGGTGGTATTGTCCCAGTTGTAGAAAAATATTTGGAAGGCAGTTTTCTGTAGTCTGTAATTACAAGGCATCTCTCATCAAGTATGTTGTCTTTAACTCAGAACTTGTCAATCCTGTTCCTAGTTGCTGCTGACCTTTCCAGAAAAGGAGAGTGATCCAGGAAACTTTCTGGCAGCCACCTGATGTGGCAGTGATAGCAAAACATTACAGAATAGGTTGGAGAGTGAGTTTTAGTTCAGCCAGCCAGTGGCTATTTTTATCATTATCTGGTGTTTTAGAGATTTGAGGAGCTGCAGTTGCCCTGCTGAGTGATGCACGTTGGTTTTTCCTTGTCTCTTTACAAAAACTCTGGATTGCAACAATAACTTCACAAGGTAATCTGGAGGCACTTTGGAGTGTTCATATTTGATCTTGACTATAGTGTGACTGTAGTGGAGGAGTGTTGCATTTGATGGTGGTGTTTGGAAGCCAGCTTTACTGAAGGTGGCAAGTTGGTTAGAGGATCCTGTGCATCAGCCCGAGTTGCTGCTCTGGCCTAAATGAGTTTCCCTTGAAAGCTTCCTGCCAGAGTTGTTTTGGAGCTCTTATGATGAAGGAAAAAGGCACTGAGAGGAAGCATTGACAACAAGGGGGTGATCCAAGTGTGTGTGTTTTTGCTCTCGATTAATAAGTAATGCTGCATGTTCATTTTTAAGTGTCTCCAGATCTGTTATGTGACTGTTACGCAGTTTTGAAGTCTGGGAGTTTAAGCTCCCCTGTTTAGAAAATGATGTGCTTTCCCTTGAGTATTCAGTGCAGTCAGGTGTGCTCTATACAGTAAGCAGAGCAGAAAGCAGCATGTATTTGCTTTGAGGAGCTTCAAGAACATCAAAAGAGAGCACAGAATGATTTTTTTGCAGATCTGTAGGCAGTTTGATGTTGTTGTAATTGGCCGTTTAGGAGCAGATGGATATGTAAAGTAGAAATGGTACAGAAACTGAAAATGGCTCTTAATCAATGCTGTCACATGAAATAGTGCATGCAGGTATCTGCTAGTTCCAATTAGAGTACAGTCTTCCCATGCACTTTAATTTCTGAAACTTCTGCTGAAGTTGGAAGCAGAGTAGCTGGAGGCATTGGCAGCACTGGGAAGTGTCACAGACTGAAGCTGTTGAATTTGTCTGATGTGCCACACCTTCAGCACTGTTGTGCAAATCATGTAATTATGAAAAGTACTCTGGAACAGCTCAGATGTGGTATTTCTCAACAACTTTTCATAGACTCATCAAACCACAAGGAGCCCTGCCTCACCTAAGTGAGATTGCAATCTTCTAAGCACACCTGTGGAAGTCTGGAAAGGTTTTCCAACCTTTTTTTTCTGTGTGCTTGAGGATTCATTAATTGTTCTCACTGGACTCACTGATTGTTCGATGGAGAATTTGAAGTTCTGTTTTCAGAAGAACTGTAGACAGATAGGATTGTGCCTGCTGAAATAGAGGTTCTGTGATTTTTGTTGTTTTTAAAGGAGAATGTCACTTGTGAAGGATGCTTAAAACTTGCTTTTCAGATCTCTGTCAGTTGGATACCTTTTTTCTCCCTGAATAGCATGATTTTGTTAGGTATTGAAGAGCAGCTCTGGCCCTAGACTGGTATTTCCTGTAAAAGCTGCCTGGCATCTGTTTCTTGCATTCTGACTTCTGTTGAGTAAGAGTTGTAATTGGTGGTCAGAAACATCCATTGTGGCATTTGGAAATGATGCTGGGAATATAAAAGCCAGGAGAGCCAGCTCGAGGCAGCTGTTTGAGGCCTAGTGAACAGTGATTATGGTGGATATCCACATGCTGAGTAAATGACTTTTTTTGTGTGTGTGTTTAAAGTAAGTCACTAAAATATTTAGTAAATTCAGTTAGTTCAGAATAACCCCAGATTTCCCTGAATGCTGTATTTGTTTGAGCCCAAGTATTTTGGACTGAGTAGAACTTTCAAGAACATGAGTGCACTGGCTGGGGCTGCTTGTGATGGTTTTTTTTTTTTGTTTTCTGCTTCCCCACCTGCCCCCCACCAGGGTGTGTTTGCTCAGTTCAATTAGTCACACTGTTCCCCTTTCACTGGGGTAGCTAACACCGTTCTGCCACACTGTGATTTTTGGCTTTGGACTGTTGCAGTCAGTGCCAAAACAAGTATACTGTAAAAGCTCAGGTACAGGCTTTAACCTTCTTGGCTTTCCTTTTCATCCCAGCTGCTTGTTAGTGTTTCTTCTCTATCTCAGAAGTATTTGTGTCTCTGTTTGCTTTTCCAGTTTTATTACTAGAGGTCCTGATTTCTTCTGTCTTTTTGTGATCATTGTAATACAGGAGGAGGGGAAAACTTGCTGAAACTGGGGAGGGGTAGGTAGGACCTTATTCCTGAGAAAAGTTCTGTTCACTTCTCTGGTGTAAGCTCAGGGACAGTAAATTATGGACAGTAAATTATCCACAGTGTGTGGATCTAATAGTCTGTGTTGTATGTGTGAGGATTATTTGTTACCCTACATCTGGAAAATGAATTTGGCCTGGAAATTGCTAGATTTATTCTGAAATTTAAAAGACAAAATAAGTATGTAAAAAAAAAATGACCCCTTTTTATTCAGTCATTTAAATTTAATTTCAGAGTTGGGTAGTCTTTCACCTTTGTTTTCCTCTGGGTCACTGCAGTGCAGGAATGCTTGTTAGTAACTCTACACGTTGTTATATCTGCTTAAATTCATGCCCTGGCTGTCGTTTTAAGTAAGGTTTGTTACATTTGGTTTTTTGAGACTCAGTCTTGTGTTCCTCATAATTGTTATTTTATTTTTTTTTCCATTTGAATTGGCTCCTGATGTGTGAGCTCACCAAGGGGTCAGCAGTTATCTTGGCCTGTGAGATGGAACAAAGTGCATTGGAACCAGTTCTGTTAGAAGATGCACATTTATTGAGATGGGATAAAAGTCTTAATTTTGGTCTCATAAGTTAGATGTAAGGTTTTTTTAATTACAAAGAAAGGGGAGTATTTGTTTTCAAATACTTAGCATCTTCAAAGTCAGTAAACTTAAATTGGTGATTAATATTTTCTAGATTTTCTTTTCAAAAACCTGTTTATATTCAACAAAATCATAATCCATCACAAAACTTGATGATCAGCTGGGGGAAGAGGTATTTCAGAGGAAAGAAGTAGACATTTAATACACTGCCTTTGAGAAACCAGAGCTAATCTCCATGATGATTTTGAAGATAAACTTTGAAGGACAAATTTTACTACTGACTATTGTAAAGTATCCAGTGTTTTGAAATGACTCTTCCAAGTGTATCACAGAAGGAGGCAGGACAGTCGGAGGCATTGTGGAAGCAGGATGAGGCACTCGAGTGTGCATGGCAGACTCTTGGTTTATCCACAGATTAGAGCAAATCTCATTACAGCTGGCTTCAATGTAAGCAGGATGATTTTCACCTGCCTTTCCCAAGCTCTTCAAGGTGTGCAGGTGTTAAACAATAGCAGTGCATTATGCTTAGTTTGTCTGATCGTGACAGAGTGCTGAGGCTGACAGACTTAGACCAGTTAATTTTTTTATTTTCTCAACATGTGTGTCTGAGGTTGACAGAGTGGAAGTTTCAGACCCAGTGTCTGGAATTAAATTAAGCTTTGAGCCATTTCTCAGAACCACTCGCCTGTTCCATGCTTTGCTTTCTGTTTTAACAAACATTTATTTCCTAGGTAAAAAGGGATTAAAGGCCATTAATTAAAATAATCCATGAAGGTTGGAAAATGCAATTTTAACAGAAATTTAGATCTGAAATTTAGTTAAGGCTATTCTGACTTATATTTTGATACTGTTGGAAGAGACAGATTTTATTGTAGAGTGAATTGGAGTTGTATTCATTGCTTTATGGCCTCCTTGTTATGGGAGCAGTGTAAGATTTTGTGTCCTTGAAAATTCTTTTCCTTGATTATAAGAAGGTGTGTTAAATGGTAGTTGACATGATGAGTACACTTACCATTTAGCAGTCATATCTGGTATGTCAGAGCAATCCTTTAGTGTTCCCCCCTTTGGAATATCTTGCATAATTTTGGATCTTGTAAACGTAGTTTGAAATTTCTGTGACAGATTTTATTTCCCATTTGAGTCTAATCACAATACCCCCAGGCAGCCTGGCAGAACAAGGTGGTGATTCTGGAAGTTGGCCTGGCCCCAGGAGTGCCAGCAGCTTCTTGCCAGTAAAGCAAGGTGCTACTCTCAGGTTGGGGGTGGGGTTTGAAGGTCCTTACCAAGATCAAACAGTGAAACACTGATTTTTCAGGGTAATTCCTAGGTGGGAATATGAGCATCTGCTTGTCCATATCAAAATAGGTGCATTTTCTCAAAATAGCCTTGACCCTTATAAGTTTTTTGGGTTTTTTTACCCTTCAGTTCATGTTTTTGATTTGGTAATGTTTTTGTCCACTGAGCATTTCTCTTTTTTTTTTTTTTTTCCCCACAGGGTTGTTATTCATGTATCTTTTTCTAATGTTAGGGAAGTAAGGGTGACTACAACCAAATGGATTAATTAGCAGATTATATAGAGAAAGGGAGAAGACTTCTTTCTGGTTTTCCCCTCTTTTGCCTCCTATTCCCAGCTGGAATGTTTTGACCTGCTGTTGATTGCTAACTTACTCAAGATTCCTCTCCTTAAGGGTTTAAAAATGACATCACACTGTTGACTTTGCTGTGTTTTTTCTGGCTGCTTTCTGAGAATGAGCGTTTGTGTGTCTTGCTCTAACATAAAGATTTATAACTTTTTTTTTGTGGCATGTTACTACTACACTGAGGAACAGTATTTGTTTTTCTGTGAGGGCTAAAAGCTTTCAATTTAAAAATATATGTATTTAAATGTGGATGCTAATTAGTTATCAAAGTAGCCAAACAACTAAAAAATGTTTTTAGAGTGTAAAGGAGAAAGAGGTAATAATTTTTTAAAAATGCTTTTGGCCATGCTTGTTCATTAAAAGCAGACTGCCTCTGATGTTTTACTTTGTTTTTTTCTTTTTGTTTGTTTGTTTTGTTTAATGATAATGCATATTTTTCACTGGTGTTTTCGGGTAGAATGTGATTTTTGTGGTATATGCAGGAAGATCAACTGCTGACATGTCTATGTGTCCGAAAGTTTGTCTTGACACGTAGAAAGATTCGATTATCGAAAGCAGTGCCAGTGGTGTGTGCAGAGAGCTGGATGTCCGTGTGATTGGCAGCCCTTACTCTTTGCTTTCTGTCCCTTCCCCGAGCTCGGTGCGGCTGAGCTGACTCTGCTTTGGCATCTCCTCCCCCGGTTTGTTCAGCCACTTCCTGGGGAGCTGTTTACACTGCTTCGAACAAGTTTTCCTGCCCCCCCCGTGTGCTTTTCCACTGCTGCACTAAGGATATAGACACAGAAACCCCCCGCACTTTGGTGAGGGCCGCGTTTTTCCGTGTGGAATTCCCATTGCATGATGAGGGTGAGCAGAGCAGGGAGGAGAGTTTCGTGCTCCTGGAGCTGATCACGTTGTGCTCTGACATTCTCCAGCCTTAGGAATGTGTTGGGCACTTCAGTGACCTACTTATCCTGTGAAAAGTTGGTCACCTACCCGTGTTTCATATTCTCGCTCAGTCGTTGTTTAGTATGTCTCAATTCTTGATGGTTTGCCACTGTAAATGGAAATGGTTCACTGTAACCATTTTTTATGAGGCTGAGCAATGCTTTTGTTTAGCACGAGGAGGAGGAAACCACATGTACAGGTATCATGAGCACAAATTATTAGTTGAAATTCATAGGTTCACAAACTATCACTAAATTACTTGTTTTCTCACTAAAAATTTAGTCTTTCTGGTTTTGGCTGAAAGATAAAGACAGAAGAAATAACTTGGGGGTTTTTTTCAGTAGCTGTAAGTGAAAGTTGTTTCTTGGTTTGTTTCTTTCTTTAAATGTTCTTTGGAGCCTTATTTGAATTCTCTTACATTTGAGTATGATTTGAGTCAGGCTAAGACTTGATACTGTTGAGACTTTTATTCATTGTGAAAGAAGGGTTTAACATTTTTGTGTGTTTAGTAATGCTTACCAGAAAACTTACTTCCTTGTAAATTCTCTTGCTTTGAGAAAAATATAATTGAAATGTCATCTTTTAACTTTCCCTCTAGTTATGTGTGTGTTAGCTCATTTTAAAACAAAGCATTTTAAATAGTGTAATTAAAAGCCTTTTCCCCTTCTGTCTGGTTTCATTTTGACTAGAATGCTGTTTTTCTAAAATATTCAATAAATATGTCTAACAAATGAAATTTATGTAAAATATTGTTAAATATAATTTTTTTTTTTAATGCTAAATAATTTAAAGCAAATTCAGTCCACTTATGAACGTCTTTTAGTGGGGCTGAGAGTAGGATAGAAAGAAAAACTTTATGAAATGAAGTTTGGAAACAAATGGGGGTGCTCTTTAAAACCTAGACAGTAAACCAGCTGGCTTGTAAGTGTAGAACATGTCCCTAGTTTTCTAAGCCTGTAACGTTCTATTTTCCTGCATTCTGTGTCTAGAGTGGAGCTTTAGTCTGTTCAGAGGTTAAAAAAATACTCTTAGGACATTCACTTCCCTTTTCAGTCACCTGACTTGGATTACAATTGCTCACCTGGAATTGAGTGGCTGCCTTAAAACGTGGAGCAGATACTTTTTTCAAATACATACACAGTTTAAACACTCCCCACCCAAACAAAAAACCCACAGTCAACAACCATACACATTTAACTCTGTCTTTAAGTTCTGAGAACCTACTCATAGGTCATAAAATTATCTGAGCATTCTTACTGTACTTCTGTGTGTGTTAAGGCTTGCCCTGCCTTTGTGATTTACTGCCTTGCGTAGTTGAGGTGCTCATTTCAGTACTTTTGATCCTTCCTGAATGTAAACATACAGTAGGGGCAGATAATAAAGCTTGTGTGTATACTTGTAGGAACTGCCTTTTTAAGTACACAAATGCATGTGAAGTCAATAAGTGGGAACCTGATCAGTTGGGTTAATACATGTGTGCTTAGTACTAAGTAACTTAGAGTGCCTGTTATGGCTTTTTACCTGCTGCTGGTAAAAATACTGATGTACCTTGGAGGATATCTATATTCTTTAAGGCTTCTTTGATTCTGGCAATAAAGTGTTTTTTCAATGCCAGAGTGTCTGCACATGTCCACATGCCCTGCAGTCTTGCCTGGTGTTCTGTAATGAGGAAGACTTGTAATTTTTGCCTTGAGATGCTGTTTGATTGGATATTCTGGTTTTTAACTGAGTTTGTGGGCCGGAAGGAGAGTGCACACAGCTCTGTAATGTGATTTGGTCAGTTCATCGTGGTGGAAAATCCTTGGTTCCAGTGTCAGTTCTGTCAGCTGGGTGTTTCATGTGGATTTTGAATGTGGGGCACAAGGATATTCTCTGCAGTGGTGCCTGCAGCCTGGGTGAAAGTGGAACTGCCAGCCTTGGTGAGAGTTTCACTCCCTTGCTTTGTCTCCCTGTTCCCCTGCAGAAGCACTTACTCGTGGGAAGGAGTTCTCAGCCCTCCCTCTGCATTAGCACTGGTCTGCAGAGAGCTCTGCAGGGGTAGGAGGTGTGTGCATTCAACTTGAGATGCTCACATCTTGAATGAACGGGGATTTTGTGGAGAAAACTCTTCTGCTGATTCGTTCAGTGTTTGAAGTGACTGTTGTGCCTGCATCCAGAGGGAGTTCCAGAGCTGTAAATTCCAGTAGTGCGCAGCACCTTTTTAGCATGTAAGCCCAGAGGAGAGCTCAAATCCAACGTGTTTGTCTCCTTGATGTTTCTCATGGGTTAATAACTTGACTAGTTCCCTATTAGAATACCAGCATTCATAGATGACTGTCAGACACCTGATATTGTTGTATATTGCATATGGGAAATTTTAGGTGTTTAATTAAGAGCTGTTCTGGCAAGTCACCTTGCAAGTTTTGTGTAGAGTGATGTGTTTTGGGATATCTTACCCTTGCCTGCAGTTAAAATGATTTAAAGGGCTAAGGTGTATGAGCTAGTAGGCTCAGTTCTGATGTATGCTGATAAACTTAAAATTATTTTGTTAAATTATTCAATCTCTCATTCTCATCTGTAAAATGGAAGTGGGGTTTCTGAGAAATGCTCTGAATCCTGTGACTGAAAATATTTGTAATTGAAATGCTGTTACTGGTGGGGTTTATATAAATCTTGTTGAATACTTACGCAGAATTTTGTATTCTCACAGGGATTTTTGCTTGCAAATTTCTGTCACCTTTATTTCTGGATCTTTGGAGAGGGTAACTTCCAGTGTGGTTCCTTAGGCCTGATGTGTCACAGACAGAAGGATGGTGTTTTACAAAGAAGGGATTCTCATTTTGATATGCAGATTCTTGCTGCTTTCTTCTTCACACGTTGCTAACGGAGACTGCCCAGCTCTCTTTTGCTGCAATTGTCAGGTTCTTTTAGGAGCAAAACAGGAGTTCTGCTACTAAATCTTAATTGAACAGGACACTGAGGGATTTTTAGGGCAAAATTAAGTTAATGGTGTGGGAAAGGAAAAGCAGTCCATTTCTTCTAACAGTATTTTTGTGGGTTTTTTTTGGATAGGCACATGTGTGTATTCACACGTGCATACGTGTACGTACAGGTTACACATTCAGCATGCTGTCCTCACGTGTGTATTTGTCACCAAATGCCCGTGCTTGTGGGATGATTTCTCAGCACAGTACCACTGACACAAGTATGTAAATATTGTTGCTTGTGCAGATGCTGAGTGGAGCAACAGTGGTTTTTCTTCAGTGTAGCTTGTTTCTGTGTAGCTGAGCTGCTGTGTGACCACAAGTGAACTGACCAGAGGTCGGTCAGCCCAAAGATGTTTCTGTGCAGGTCGCTGTTACTGAAGTGTAACCATGTAATTGTACAAGAAACACAGGGGTGTTGCTACAGCTCCTTTGGAGAGCAAAGCCCAGGCTGTTTTATAAAGGCTGTGGGGACTATTTGAAATAATTTAGTGACCCTAATAGTGTTTCTATTCAACGTGCTTTTAACAGAAGGACGACAGTATTGCTCTGTGCTGCTATTCTGTGACCTTTTGTCAGTGATGCAATGAAGGGCTGTTTGAAACCCTGGCTGTAAGCACAGTTCTGGAGCAGCTCTGGCCCCGGTCACTCGTGCTGTGTCGATCGCATGCTGTGCTGCTGCCACATCTCTGGTGGGCACTGCATCTTGCAGGTTTCTGAACTTGGCTGATGTACAGAAACTGCTTCCTGTTTGTCTCCTCCTCTTCCTGCTGCTTTTTTCTTTTGCCAGTTTCTCAGCTATGCAGTGTGCTGTTTAGGCACAGCCATTTGGTTCACAGGTTGGTTGTGTACTTTTACGTGGCTGTAACTTCCTTCAGTGCAAATCTGCATCTTTGCTGTGCAAGAGATGCAGCGTTTGCCAGGAGCATTCTTGCTTCACAGGGCTGCACTTGCAGTCAGTTTGCAATAAGGAAAAAAAAGTCAAGCTGAGAAGTACATATTTGCATGGTCATGAGGGTAGGATGGGGTGGGACCCTGTGGTGAGAACGCCAAACTGATTAGCCATATCTTGCTCATTCTACTTGGCATAGCCCACGGAACATTATCTGGGTGATTTACAAAAAGTAGAAGCTGCAGGGACGTCTCTGAATGTTCCCACAGCTATGTATGAGTCTTTGCTCTCCTGGGGATGGATTGATACTCCCATTTACAGAGGGCTTTGTAGGCTGTGTAACAAATGAGTATTCAGATTTTACTTAGAGAAATCATTCTGTAAAAAACTTCTTCCTACTACATGATGAAAAATAGAGTTTCTAAGCTTCTGAACAAGATGATTTTGATGTAAAGTGGCAAATGACACTACCTCAGACAAGATTGTGGCATTACAGCTTTTCTTTCCCTTTTCTTTTGACATGTTAGTATCATCTTTGCCCTACCACTTGAATTATTCTAAAAATATAGGAAATTGAGGCAGTTGGCAACTGTTTCAGTGCCAAACTTTTGTTCAAGCTGAGAAAGCAGCCAGAGTTCCTTGGTCTGTATACCACCAAATAAGACAGATTATTTTTTTAATGTGGTTACCATGTTTGAACATAACTTTAATCCAAAATAAGAGATGCTAATGTAATGTACTCCCCTCTTTTTTAAATAGTGCTAGAAGAAAAACAAACCAAAACCCCAAATCCCCGATTATTGAGTGAATCCATTTGTACCTGCAGGAATGGGTTTGAGAGTCTTTCCTCGTGGTTTAGTGCCTGACCTGAAATGCACAACACCAGAGTCTGTTTTAAGGGTCAGCTTCCAGGTCTAATGTTCTAATATTCTTTGAATTGAGAAGGGATTTGCTATGGATCTCTCTCTCCCAAACTTCTGGTGTACTTTTAAACCTCATGCCTTCATGTCAGTGCCACATCTGAAGGGAATAATGTGCAGGTTCTTTACAGATGAAGCTGAAGTGTCTACTTTTAATTTAGATTATGAGTAGTTCAGGGCAGCGACTGCGATTTTGCTGTGCATTCCATGGGGCCTGTCTCCTGACTCATGCCTGAAACTTCCAGTCTAATTTATTAAGTAACAAAATGGTGACTGCTTCAGGATCTGAATTGAGGAATACCTGCAGAGCCAGGCTTTAATGCAGCTATCTACTGAGCCAGCCTCAAAGAAATACAGAATGCAATCTATAGCAAGATGTTAAAAAATCAGTTGTGTAATTGACCCAGAACAGAGCAATTGGAGGTCACAGATTTGATACTGGATTCTGTGTTTAATCTTAGTGGGAGTCACTTCCATGTTGTGTGAGTTCTGTGGGTGGAGATGTTTGTGCAGAAGATAAACTACACATTTCTAATGTGATGCAATTGGAGCAAAAGTTCTTCCTAAAAGTTAAAGTAAACAAATGAGCCATCTTTTCCTATTCCCTGATATGAAAGATGGAAAGTTTTAGTGGATGCGATTTTTTTGGCATTGTGCAGAGTTGGACTTGTTTGTTGGCTTTGTGCAGAGCAGTTAAACCTGCAGTATAATTTAACACTTGACAAACAAGCAGTGCAGGTATTTAAAGTACCTGAATGTGAAATTGTAATTGTCTGGTACAGGGTGGAAAGTAAGAATAATTGTTTCCATCATAATGCTTTGACCTACTGGTTGAGAACCAGTTCTGTCCACAGATGATAACAGAGTGAAAGCAAACATTATTTCAAAGTGGGAGATTTCTGCTAGGATGACTCTTTCATGTTCCTGGCAAGGAAAGTGTAGGGTAGCGCTTTGTTCACACAGCACTTAATCTGTGTTCAAGTGTGTGAATGCTTTTGGCTTCTGTTTCCTTCTGGTTAATATTTTACCTTGCAGTTTGTGAAATTCAAGCCAATAAAATTGTATCAGGGTAGCCTGGTGCTTCCTTTGGCCCATTTTTAACTGGTAATGGCTGTTTAGGATCTTCCCTTTCTCTTCTGTTTGCCAGTGCCAGATTTCAGTTTTCTTGATAACATTTGGTCAAATTAGATATATTTCTTCCACTTTTCTGACTTGAAATGTAAACCAAAAGAGCTCTACCTGGCTGCCCTCTATCCACTGCAAGTTTACCATCACAGTTGTGGGAACCCATCAGTTTTAGGAATAGAAAATTTGGGTTTTGGAGAACCAAAGCCAGATAACAGAGATGATAATCTGAGAAAATGTTTTTTGCAAGTAAAGCAGCTGAAGGAAGTAGTTCTGGAGTCTTGACTAAAGAGTTTAAACTAGTTACTTCAAAAAATATTTATGGGGAATGTGCTTTCCCCCCCATGTAATATGGTAAAATTCTCAGTTGTAAACATTGCTTGGATTTAGCTTCTGAATTGAAATATAGCAGCTATTTGTGTTAATGAATTCAAATCCAGAAAATATTTTTTTAAGAAGCAGTGTAGGTTTTTTTTTTTCCATCTGATATTTAGAAAAGGTAAAATCTGGTAGTGGAAAAATTCATTATCTCTTTGAAATAGCTAAGCTGGTCAGTTCTCTCCTAATTCAAAATTGCCCTCTTCACTACTTTTTAATAAGCATTTAATTTGATAAAGAAACTGCTTTTGTTAGGTTGGTTTTCTCTGATAGCCTTTGATCTTAACAGTTTGATGTGTACAGTTTGTTCATAGCTTGGTGAACTGAATTTTGAGTTCTGCTGCAAGTCCTGAATTAGGTACCCTGGAGCAGCTTCTGTGCTGCTTCACTTTCCCCAGTTCCTTGTTTTAAGGTGTGACTCCAGAATGGGAAGGCTGTGTTCAAGCTTTCCCACAATAAATAACAATACAAGTAATTTACATGGACACCAAGGTCAATCCTCTTCTCTTTGTCCTTCTACCCCCTGGCCTCCAAGACCCTCATGTTTCCAATGTCTTCTTTTTCCTCTGTGACTCTCCTGACAGGCTGCTCCAAGAAGCAGTTATTTATGGTGTGTAGGAATTCTGGTATCATATCCTTTTGTATTTTTGGGATGTCAAAGTTGTATTTTATTTCTGTTTTCTGCCCTTGCAGCAGTGCACTTAGCATTTTATTTTAATTTTCTCTTCACATGAGTTGGGTATTTGAAAGTATAACATTATTTTTGTAAATCCTGTGGCAGTGGATAGTTGTTAACAATGTTAGTTCATTGAAATCTAAGTGTTGTATTTCATAGTATCCCTCCTTCAGTGACATGCTACCGACTTGGAATTGGAGTTAGAATATCCCATTTCTGTGACTCTACCCTGGGATGGTGTTTCATCTTTTTTTTTTTTGTATTTGCCATTTTTTGGTTTAAGCCTTTAGCTTAAACTAGCCATATTTTAAATTAGAAGACAGACAAAAGCTTAGATAACATCATCTGATGTCTTGAGTGGATTGTGAATCACAGCACTGGTGTGGCATTTTAACCTTTCCGCTGCTTGTGCATGACAGAAGGGGTACAGTCATTATGGATAAATTCTTTATCAGCACTGCAGCAAAGGAATACATATTGTATCAATGGTGTGTGTTATCCTGCATTGCACAGCAATTTATTCTGTGTGCTGCTTATCAGATTGCCAGGCTTTCCTGCAGTACCTTCTTTAAAATGGTTTCTTGTAGAACAAGTTTTATGAAACAAGTGCTGTAGCTTTATTCCTGTGTTCAGTGGACTGTCTTCTTAAAAGCCAAAATAAAAAAATTTAAAGTTTACCAGTGTTTTTAACCTTCTGATATTTTTGTATTGTATTTTAAAATCATATAAACTTCATTCATTTGACACTTTTTAAAATCTTTTGTAGTGTGCCGGTCAAATAAAAGTCCCTGGGTCTGTCTGACGTGTTCGAGTGTCCATTGTGGAAGGTGGGTACAAAGGATTAGCATGCAAATCTTGTAATCAGATCTTTATGGTTTTCCTTTGTTGCTTGACTGAGGCAGTTCATGCGAAATTTCCCTGAAAAAAACCTTCCGTTATGTCATGTAGCACTGTGTGTTTATACTTAACCTGGTTCTTTGCTACCTTATGGAAGTCCAGAGATTATACCCAAGATAGGGGTTTTGTTTGATTGGGTTTTTAAAGAAAAGTGGACAGTAAATGTGATTGCTCAGTTCAAAAGTGCCTGGAGAACTGATAATTTAGTAGACTGTTGTCAAGTTCCATTCTGTAGAAGATGTTTCTTTTGTGATAAGATAATACCCAATAAGAATTGTTGGAAAGCCACAAGTTGGCACAGCTTGAGAGAAACAGCAGCTGTCCAGCTGAGACTGAAAATAGCTTAAATGTACTGCAGTGTAGTTTTGGAACTGAAGTTACTGCCATAGCATGGAAGAACTGGCTGCCCTCAGAATTCCCTCAGACTACACCTGCTTTGTGTCTGTGTTAGCTGAAGTACACAAAATGAATTGTAGAGGAACGATACAGTCAGTGCTGTTATTTGTATGTCAGGATAATTGTAGAAAATGTGCTGCTACATAAATGTTTGAGGTGCACATATTAATGGAATGCAGTTAGTGTTGACGTTTAGACAGTATCTGACATGTGAACTTGTTTTCATCTCTTGGGTAACATCTGTGCTTGTGTGCTAGTGTTCTGGCAGAGCAGCATTCAACTTACTGACTTGGTCTTTTAAAGTGGCTTGAATAAATTCCAGGTTTTGTTTCTTTGATCTGGGTAGCAGTAAGTGCCCCAGTTTTAATGATGTGTCCTACTCAGAGTTTTTGACACCAGCCCCTTTCCCCCCCTCTTTTTAATGTTTTTTATTTATTTAATAAATTTATACTTGGTGGGAGCTAAGAGAGGGGGAGAAACTTCATGGTCTGTGATGGTGTGAAATAAATAGTTGGAATATTTTAATTGTTGCTAATCTTAAAAAAATACTATTATTGTCCACATACAGCCTTTCTTGTGTGCAGTTGGTAGACATTGAGTCAGTTATTCATGCACTTTGTTTTGTCTTTCCAAGCTGCTCCCATCCTTAAAATGGAAAATAATTGAAAGAGAAGATATAATAAACTTTAGCACTCTTGCATTTGTAATGACACTTTTTATTAAAGATTGATTTTCTATATCACAGTCTCTGAGCAAGAAAATGCTCGTTGTGTCAGCAAAAGTGCTGTAGGATTTTAGATTTCTTTTTCAGTTATGTAACCCAGTGTTTTCACACAAATGAATTGCCTTTTTTAATGCCTGTATAAATGTTGGATGTCTTCTTGATTCCTATTTTTTAGAGAATGTTGCTTAACTGTTTAAAAGTATAAACTTTTTTCTTTTTCATTTATTTCAGATATGTGAATGGCCATGCAAAAAAGCATTATGAAGATGCACAGATTCCTATGACCAATCATAAGAAAACAGAAAAACAGGAGAAAGTCCAGCATACTGTGTGTATGGATTGCAGTAGTTACAGTACATACTGGTAAGGGTTTAAAGACTGTATTTTGACTGCATTTTATACTGTAAAAGCTGAAAATATCAGAGTCTTGAGAAGCATTATATTATACACATTTTTGAGCATTTCATCATTTGATTTCCAGACCTGTCTGTTTAAAACACTCAGCTTTTGCATGTGTATTGTAGCTCTGGTTGTGGCCAAACTCCACATGTCAAATGACTTAAACAGCAGAATCTTTTTGAAATAAGTACTGTGTGGTTTGGAGTTGCTTCTGTTTGCTTTAGGGTATGTGGAGACCCAAACCTTTTAATAGCAAACCTGTTGGGTTGTAGTTACTCCTTCCATCGAATTGGTGAGCCTTTCACAAATACTTTATTTGTCACAGCTCAGAAAGTAAAGGGTAGTTCCTGCCCAAGAGGTCTGAACTTGAGTTGTGTTTGTGTGTGTAACTTCTGTGAGGTTGGAAAAGTGATGGATCCTGTTGGGAAGCAGCATCAAGTCTGGCAAGAGAAAGGGGAAGAATCAGAAAAGTTCTTTAAACAGCACAATGGCCTGGGCTCATTAGTTCTGTGGGATTTTGTGTGCTGAGCACTGTGTAGGGACACTTCATAGTGATGCTGTTAATGTTGGATTCCCCACTTTCCTTGCTGCCCAGAGGGCACAGGCTGGGAGTCAGTCCAAAGCAATGCTTTTTGCCTTCAGCATCCTCTTCCCCCTTAAGCAAACCTGTTGACAGGTGCTTCCCCATTTGCAGGTGTTCTGTGGTTTCCTGTGTGTGTTGTTACTTGTGCAGGATTTAAACAGTGTAAATCTCAGGGAAATCCATGGTATGGTCTTGTAAAATTACTGGGTATGTAGCTCTTCTGATGGGTATTTTGTTCAAATAATTGGGTGTCTTTTGGGTACTTCATCAGGGAAAAATCTGTTTGTTGAAGTTTGGGTATCCAATTTTATGAGGAGTGCTTCTGTAAGGAATGTTTTTATCCCCTACAAGTAAAATCACAGTGAAGTGATTTCACCTGAAGAAACGTTGGAGCAACTCAAAAGCTGCTCAGATGGTGCGTGCAGCTGTTGGCACTTCAGCATAGAAGAAAGGTTTGAGTAGCTCTGTGATGTAGGGGAATTTTGCTTTTATTTGCATTTTATTTAAATGACCAGCATTTTTATCTGTTCCTGGGTGAAAACATGAGAAAACAGAAGAGTTTTATAAATGATACATATGCACAGGTTACCACCACTGGGGCAGCTGTGGGAAGCAGATTTCACTTTCCCAATTAATACTGGTAGCAACTGAGTTCTGTGTTGTGGCTTTTTGCTTTGTTTGAAGTATGACCTGTCTTGTAGTCCTTCTGAAGGTAATACTCTGTGGAGGAATTTTAACAGGGTATTTGCAGTCTTGATTATATCTCCCTTATGACAAACAGTGTTCCCAGCTTGTTGAGGCTTGCTGAGTTACAGCAGCAAGTCTGAGCACCCTGCTGACCTTATCCCAACCCCTTGTGGGCACTGCAGAATGCCACCAGCCAGGCTGGGGGCTGGGGCTCTGCTACTGAAGGTGGGGAGGGTCCTGGGGCTTCACAGCACGGTGGTGGTAGCACAGAAGGGAGGCAGTTGAGCATGTGATGTTTTTTCTGCTGTAGTCAAGTCGAGGGCTGAGTCATCTGTGGATGAACTGGAACTAATTGTAGGCAGCTTTGCCTTGGGGAGTTCCTGTTGTGGGTAATTCACCAGCAAATTAGAATCCCTGTGCTGATGTGAAGCTGAACAAGCTTCAAAAGCAGTTTATCTTTGCTTTCATTTAGGATATTTCAGGTTTTTTTCCCACATGATAATTAGAAAAAGATATTTGAATTTGCACCCAGTTGAAATGAGCATAGAAGTGTAAAGATGAAGCAGAAGGCATTCAGATCAACTTCTCTCCCTTTTATTTTGGGCAGTACTGTGGGGGCTGCTGCTGTCATAAGGTGCTGCCAGTTAAAGCAAATAATTTGGTAAATTTGAGACATAATTAACTGTTGTGGAGAGTGAATTTGGAAATGCTATTTGTTAGCTCCACTGTAGACAGGAATCCAGTATACAGTGCTAAGTTTATGCCATGATGGTTCTTTGAAGTGAACTTTTATGTAAAGATGAATATTTTACGCTACCAATGTGGGTTGCCTCAATAATTTGAAAGTCAAGAAAATACCATCCTAAGACTTAATTGAATTTTCCATCTACTGTAAAAAGAGTGGAGATACTTTGCTGCAGTGCTGGCTTTTATATTTTTATTTGCAGTTCTGTTTACTGCACAAAGTTGATTAGAATACTCTTATTCCATTTTTATCCCATGGATCCTGATTTACTGTGTTCCTTAGCTTGCATGATGATAACAATGAACAGGCCTGGATGGGCTTTCTAAGAAGGAGCATTTGATCCTTTGCTTTCCTTTGGCCATGTCAAAAACTGTCATGCAGTCTCTGCAGAGGGTTTTGTTGTTTACTGTATGTCCTTCTATTCAACTGCTCACTCTTCACAGTGGAAAAGTTGAGAGAATGTGAATATTTTATTTATTATGTGAGAGTATGACTCTCTTCTTGATTCTTTTGTCACTTTTGAGACAGTAGATGCAATACTAAACCCTCAGACTAAATTATGTTTGAGACCTTAACTGCTGAGAAAAATTCCACTTTTTGGAGGTAATCAGCCTTTCAGTTAGTTCTAAAGTACTACACACAAAGAGTTTACAAGAAGTACAGATCTTTTTTGTCTTCAGACTATCATAGGATGCTTTCCCCTGCTGTGTTAGTTGTTTTTTTGTGCACAAGAAGTAAAATGATACATGTAAGAACCCTGCTTTCCTGAAAGAGGACTCTTGTAAATTGGTTTTCTCTGTGCTAGTGCACAGATAGTTGGCACAGAAGAAGAAAGGCTGCCCTGTTTATGTATTTGCATAATATGTTTCCTGTGTTCATTTAATCCCAGACACAGTTTGCCGGTCAGATTTCTTACCCATTTACCTCCTTGTTATCCCTTAAAGGGACACAGTTGTGTGAGGGGAGTGTGTGTGTTCTTGGCTGATGTAAAAATAACCAACTGTCAAGGACTTAGGAAAATTCTTTTCTAGTCCTTGTGATGGTGGTTCTAGTTAAAAAACAAAAGTGACTTACTGTGCTAGTGCATGGGCATCAGAAAATGAGATGGCTTAGTACTATTATTTTGCATTCTACAATCAGTCAAAATTAAAAGGATAAAAAGCCTTTTATCCAGTAAAACTTGAGCTCTTAGTTTACTCGTATAAGGTGTTGGCACAACTAAGGAAACTTGGGTTTTCTTAATTTTTCCTATCCTTCAAATCCAGTCAGGGCTTTTACACACAGCCTGAAGTTTGCCCCCTGCAAAGCACTGGACCAGCACTGAGCACTCCTGTTCCCCAGAGCACTGCAGACTTCCACTGGCTCACTGCTATTTTAGAAGCAAATGAGGCCAGCAGAGACCAGGCCTTGGAGGTAGCAGAGGTACTAAAAATAGAGAGTGTACAGAGAGGAAAATACTGTGCTGAGCCAAAGAAGGGACCCTCTGCAAGGTATAGAATTTGTTCTGTGCCATTGCTGTGAAAGCATATTGTAGATCTGCTGTGTGCAAAACAGGAGTTTTGTTATTTTGTGATAATCCTGAGGATCACAAATTAAGCATCTGTTTTGAATGGCAGCTTCACATATAGGATGTAATTTCTCAGCAGTTTACCTTTAAGGGCTTAGCAAATTAAAGTTACTGAAACATAAACTTCTTGGTCTGTTTACTTGGTGATCCAAAATAGATTGGTGATAGTGTTATTTCTAGTAGTAGTAGTGCTGAATCCTCAGTGTTGCAAGAGTTGGTTTAAAAAACCTGCCCATTAAAAAGAGAAATAGAAGTTTGTCTTGATTTTAAGTGAATTTTACAATGACTTTTCTACTGTTGAAAGGGCCCTGACATTTACTGATGTATTTGGTTTTATTCTTCCGTCTTGGAGAAAGTGCTGAAATGGTGTGTGAAAATAAATCCAGTGTGATCTTCAGGGCATGGGAGCAATTAAATCATCTTTCAGCAATAAGTTCTTATAGAGGCTTTCAATGAGCTTGCATCTGCTTCCACTCCCTCCCTGCTCATCAGCTTTAGTAGCTACACAAGCAGAGTAGCAGGGCAGCGTGGGCTGAGGGCAGTGCTGCTGCTCAGGAGGAGTCACCCTGTGTCACACCT